>JAPMOQ010041062.1:8929590-8974907 GCA_026543055.1 Argiope trifasciata | reverse complement strand
ATATAATGTATCGCATACTTACCCATACAAAATGTCAAAATGTTTAAATCTTTTGATTCCTTGGTAAAAATAGCAGGAAAATGCAATTTAATTTTTTAAAAAGATACGGGAAATTTGTCAATTTTTGTATGCATTTTATGTTGGTTAGTTTAAATTCTCTCCTAATTTTTAGATGAAATAAAAAACCGGGATATTTCAGTCTATTGTCTCACATCATAACAGAATTAATGTTATGATTCTGGTTGTTGATTTTCTAAACGATTTTCTAAATGTTGATTTTTTTAACTAAGTATTAATGTTTAATTTTTAGTTAATTTAATATTAATAAATTATTTTTCTAAATTTATCTGTTTCAAAAAAATTTATTAGAAGAAGGAAGAAATAGGTTTTTAAAGAGTTGAAATGATTTTCACATATATCTCATTAGTTTATTTTTAAGCAAACAATTTAAAAACATCTAGAATAAGGTGAAAATTCTTTTGTGAAATGACTAAATGTTAATGAGTTTCTTGGGGAGGTGATATACGATGTGTGTATCTCAGATACCACGCAATAGAATTCTAGAAAAAAAATTTTTTTTTGGCATCTCCCGAGATTTGATGACAAAATTTTAAAAAAATTAACATTTTTTTATTTTAATATTTTAATCGAATTTTGTAGAAAATCACACACACACACACACATATATATACTGAAAATTTTCTGATTGTTTTTTCATATATTAATTTCACTTCTGCCCTATCGCTCTGTAAATTCTGTTATTTAGTATTTATTTATTCGTTGAATCAATTTTTAATATTCGAACCATTTCCGATTTCGTAATGATAGATAAAAATGAGAAACGAAAATTCTCTACAAATACATGAGTAAAAAACAAATAACACGTTTTTTGTTTGTTTGTTTTTTTAGCCATTTTAGTTATTATTATTTTTTTAATTACCTAACAACTACTTGTTGCTACTGGCCATTTAAATTATGAATCTTGACATCTTAAGTTTTCGCAAATCGCGAAAAACGCTAATTTTTCAGAATCTTTAAAATTTGGAACAAAAAAATGACATTTAAAAAATCTAGTTTTACAGTAAGTTTTCTTAAATTACGATTCCCTCTCAAGTAAATCAGAACAAATGCGTAGATTTAGTAATCTGTTTTGCGTTCTTTAATATCGGTAAGATGGGAGAACAATGGACAAAATGTTTTAGCTTGAAATATGACTTTAAAAGTTTTGAAATTATTAAATGAATTTATCAGTAATCAGTACTTTAGTTCTCCGCTTTGCTTCCCTGCTTATATAAAGACTTGGGGTGGCATAGTTTGCGAAGTTCTAATCTGAAATGTTTCATTAAGATGTGCCAAAGAATAGTATTCTAATCATTTTTACAATTATACCAATCAATATCTTGCTAATTTAAAAAATTGCATTATTCCTTGTTAGAATTGTACTTTTTAATTCATCGAGGATTGTTTTTAGAAGGAATACAAATGAAGCTGTTATTATTTTTTTGTACTTGAGACCAAACAGAAATCAATATCAAAAAATATTCCTGAAAATCGATTTATATCTGGTATATTTTTTTAATCGTAAAGCCAGGAAATGGACATCCAAAATTTAAAAATTAAAGTCAGTGATATTTCAGCGAAAATAATTGCCGATAAATTAAAAGTGTTTCACTCACTTGAAGGCGTTCATATGGGAAATTTTTATTTCAATTCATAATTATCAAAATAATTAACAGTTTATAGAGAAGTTTAAAACTTTTGATTGAACATTACATTAAATCATCGTATCAAAGAAATCGCAAATAAGTAATTCAAAACTATTTTCCTTTCCATATAACATGGTTATAAAAAAATATCAATTACATTCCTGGCTGTATGCTAATTATATGTTATGTTATGGAGAAATACTAGTTGTTTTGTTAAAACACTATTTTGAACATATCCTGTAAACTATTGCCTTGAAAATTCAAAAATCCTATCATTCACATGTTTCTTATTCTATGATGAGTTATCTTATTCTTTGAGAATAAAATAAAATCTATTGTCAGCAAAATCTTTGAGACCAACCAAGTGAACCGAATTTTCTTAACGAAAAGCAAATCTGAAAAGAATGTGTTTAAATCCATTCCCAACCCACTAAGTTCATTCTGCAAAAAAAATATAAAATTCTTCAAAATATTAAACAAAATTCCGAAATACCTATCTCTGTTATTTGTTCATGTCGAAATTTGTCTTCCGTAAATGATTGGCTGCTAGTTTAGTAATCGACATTTATAAAAGCGATTTTCAACAAATAGTAGCATGTACTTTAAATCATTCCAGTATGGCTTCGTTCACTATGTGTCTCAATCGAGATATTTAAAAATCGTTCAAACGAATCATGTTTGCAATTTCAACAACAACAAAATCCGTATTTGTTTTCTCGTCTTTGTGAGATTGTCGTGATAGTTTTTAGGAATTATAAGCTTTAAAAAATTGTCTTTCCAATTGAACTACTTCCATTAATTTTATTTTAATCAAAATAAACATCTATTTAATATGGTTGAATTTAGTTCATAAGTTCATTTCCTTCAATTAAATCCATAATCGATGACGAACCAACTTTTGAAATTGGAAAGCAATAACATACTTTTAAATTACCGTATTTTTGCGAATCTAATACGCATCCCCATTTAAAAACTTTAAATAATTAACAAAAAATTTGTAATAAAATTAAAAATAAAGTAATTTAATTTGTAAAAATAATATCAAAAATTTTTTTCATGAATTTTGTGAAAATAATTTTTAAAAAAAAAACAATTTTGAATACTACATTCGGCCAAAATCGATGCGCATTAGATTTGCGTAAATACGGTAATTTCTTTTATTTTTTTATACCATTTACAACTTTTTCCTTCGACGAAATTTCAATGATCTTATACAAATAAAAAGGAAAAAATGTATTTATTTATCCAATCCGTAACCTAAAGAAGTTTATGAAACTTATCGTCGTTCCACGAAATTACAAATTAAGTAGAAAGAGCACATCAAGCAGATTCTCACTGTTGAGGACTAACTGAACCTGCTCTGGAAATCTATGCAAATGATGATTTGATTGATATAAATATGGAGAAATAGCGTTTTCGTCTTTTCTCATCAGAGCCCATCTCTAATCATAAAAACTAATCTGAAATGTGCACTCTTCTGATATTTTGATTTTGCACTTTCTGTACCGCTGTCTTAAGTATGATTATTTTTATTTTTCAAACAAACTAATTTTAATATTCGTGAAAAAATTTAAATTCCTGCTTTTTTTTATCGCATCTTTTATGTAGATTTTTTCTGGGAATTATTTATGTTGCAATGATTCTCATGGCATGACTTAGGAATAATTTCTGCACAATTTCTCCAATCGTAGTTCGCAGAATCCTAAACCGCCTTGTGTTTAACAGTGCATACATGTTCTTAAACAACAACAACTCTTGTTATATTATTAATACGAAAACTTTAATTATTTTTGATTAGATACAAGCCAATGAGCGATATAATGTATAGACAAAGGGAGAAACTCTCAGCTGAGTTTTCATAGATGGAATATCCAGATCAAAGGAAGTGTAAAATGGGGTTTCTTCACTAAGCTTTTACTATTGAAGAGTGAAAAATAACTGAAATTAGACTAATTATATCTTTATAAAAGTTTTTCTAACTTTTAGTTCAGCAGAAGTGTAGGGTTAAGAAAAAATTTGCATTTAAATTATCTTTTAATTTAATTTAAGATACCTGTTAAAAGTTATCTTCATGTATTATCTTCGAGCCTTTGTCATACTACCGGCTCTAATTCTTGGGAAAATAAAAGAGAGATGGCGGAAGGAAAATGAAATTTACTTTCTTGTATATATCCAGATTAAAGACCTCATCTTCCGACATATTTTCTTCTTTTTGTTAATAATAGATAAAACTAATTAACAATGAAATTGTAAATTTCTTTGGCTTTTGCTGGATTTTCAAAATACTTTGGAACTTCACGTAATGTCTATTGTGGTTCCCGAATTTTAATCATTACATTTTTTTTCTGTAGAAATACGTAAAATAGCGCAATGCAATCCATTCCAAAGAAGGGGTAAAATCCCTCAAACAAATTTGAATTCATGTAATTTATTAATTATAAAGCATGCTTTAAAAAAATAAAGAAAATTGTCTGAAGACAACTGTTATTTGTTACACTTCGAAATTTGATAAAAATGGGACACAACATTATCGTTAAATGAATTTGATATGTACTTAGTTACTGCCTTATAGATTGATAGAGAATAACTCTCAACCTCTCAACAAAGGGTGGAATAATTTCTCATATTTTCACCATATCCCTTGTTTCCCTGAAAGGCTGTTACTCTGTTGAGAGTATTGTTTTTTCTTTTCCTGCCAAATTTATCTCCTACGCAGCTTTTTGTTATGCATAATACATTATCGGTAGTTCTAGTTGTCTTCTTCCAACACTAATCGATGTCACTACTAACCACATTTAACTCACAGACAAAATTTCGTCGAATTAAGGTATCCGACTACGTTCGAAATAAATTTTTTGAAAAATTGGAGTTTTTAGAATCTATTTATGGTTTTTAGATATATTGTCAATTATAAACACTATAAAAACATTAAAACTATTTTAATATGTAATATATTTTGAGAAATGGGAAAATGTGTAGTAAATGTTAATGAAATTTAAGCAAAACGGTTTGCACTCTACACAAAATTGTAATGTAGCAATCCTATTTTTCTTTCTAAGCAAGTTATAGAATACATTGATGTATGAAATGAACCAAAAGCTAGGGAAAATGTTGTCATGGGAAGAAGTTATAGTTAAAAATATGCGCATGTATGCATTTTTCCCATAAATTCACAACTTATTTTTTCTAAAAACACATATAAATGAAAAAGTATTGCACCGTCAATAAAACTTTTGGTTCATTTCATCGCCAATATTATTCAAAACACACGCTGAAATTTTTATATTAACACATCCATTAGTTTGGGGGATAGAATGTTAACGGTGGAGAATTTACATGAAAATTAAGGTTTTGAGAAAATGAAAGCTAAAGGCAAATGTTTGCTGAAATATATGCGACTTTGGATAGTAGGTCAGGCCTTCCTTTTCCTAAAAAAGATGAACTGTTTCGTGAAGATAAAAGTCTGAACTAAAAGAAATAATAAGAATTTTCAAAAATCTCCAATGTGGTCGATAACCAATGTTTTTAAAGTAGTCAGATACCTTAAAGCACTATAAGACTTGCCCAAACTTCTTGGAATCGTATTTGACAACGCTATTCGGATAAAGATTATTTCATTTAGATGTAAGGACTTTTGGCCATGCGCCAAGCGTTATGACTAGTGTACAAGAGTTGCTGCTGCGTCAAGTGAGTCAGACGACTTTGCGTTGCTGCTTCAAGTGAGTCTGACGACTTAGCGTTGCTGATGGAGAGATGGCGCTAAGACAGCTGTTGAAAATTCACCACGTCCGAGGTCATCAATTTGGCGTAAGTTGTTGGCGCAATTGTGCCAATACGTAGGTTGAATTCCACCAAGAATCGAACCTGCTATGTTCGGATTTGAAGTCCAGTAACTTATCCACTATACAAAAAAGGCCACCAATGTTTAGTGGTAGTTACTGGCTTATTAAGATGTCACCACAGACTCTCTTCAAGCAAAACCTCAACACAAAATGATACATACCAGTTTAATACATGATGCCACGGTATCTCCTTACCTCTCGTTTTCAGAAACATCACTCGTTAAGCGAAGCACTTTTTGTGCATTTTATTTTGCTCAATATGCGAATCACTCGTTAAGCGATGTTTGACTGTAAATTATATTCATAAATTGGATCATGTTATAAATTCTGATGTGTGTTGGTGTTATTAATTGTCCTCTTCAGAAAGATTGATCTTCTGGGAATGATATGTAACAAATAGCATTGATTGAAAGTCAATCTGAAAGCTGCAATCCAATAAAAATTACTTTATAAAATATGTAAATCAAACGTATGTTTACGATTTTTGAATGTTAAAATTACTGATTAAAAATCATGTCTCAATTATTAATTCTTGAAATAGTTTTATTAACAGTATACAGTAAAAGCTCTTTATTCGCGGGTTGTATGTTCCATAAATATGCCGCGAATACAGAAACCGTGAATACGGAATGGTCATTTATATGGGATTATAAATGACCATTCCGTTTTAAGAGGATATGTTCCTAGGTGACAAAATAAAATAAAAATCCATTATATAAAAAAATCAATTTAATTCAAGTTTTTGAACATCTTGATTAATTATCTTAAAGCTTAGGCAACGGTTTGAAAGAATTTTGTAATTTTTTCTTGCTTGGCAGTTTTTAAAAGCTCCTTCAATTCAGACTGATACACAGCAGTCGCATTAGCAATTTACCTCTTAAAAAGAAGACTCCGTTCCATAAACGGATCAATGTTCATAAAGAAATCGCAAAGCTGATTTGCCATTCTTAAACCTTCACTAAGATTTATCAAATGAAATGTCACGTTTCCAGTGCTTGTTGAAGTCTCTTCTTCAAAGGCCTGTGAATTTAACATTTCCTCCCAGTAGGTTTCAGTCAGATCTTCATCTTGCGATTCAAGCAATTCCTGAATGTCACTTGATTCTATCTGTTCGAACCCATCTCGTCCTATTCCTCTCGCGATTTCGGCTGTTTGCAGTCTGCATTTAATAACATACTTTAGACAATGTTGTTATAAGATCTATTTTACTTTTTTCATTAGTCCATTTGACGGCATTTGCAAAGGATATTGGGTTGGAATCTTTTTCTTATGATGTAGGTACTTATTAGATCCGCGAATAAAGAAATTTTTTGCCGCGAATATAGGAATTGAGTCCCATTTTTTAAATCCGCGAATAGTGAAAACGCGAATAAAGGAAGCGCAAATAAGGAGCTTTTACTGTAAATGAATTTCTGATAAATATGATTAACAGTTACAAAAATAAGATCTTTAGAATTTTAAGCTGCATTATATATTTATTGCATATTTCTTGGGAGAACTACAAGAAAACTAAGGATAATGACTCTAAAGTCTTTCTTTTTATATTTTGGATAAATTTGAATATTAGCATAATTTGGAAGAACAGCGTTAAAAGAGCGGGTTCAGTTCTTGCACTTGTTCACCCCACAATAAATTACAAGTTTTACTGGGAAAAAAATGTTGCAGGGAGCTAAACAAAACGCGGAAAGAGAAGGAATTTAATTACAGTGTTTATGTTAGAAGTAAGGGATATATTTGTCGTCGTAAGGGAGTTTTTGCATTCGCTAATACCAAATCCGAATTCCTTTAACCCCTATTGTATCGACCTCCTGGCGAGAATCGATAAGGGGGAACAATGTGAAAGTCAAAACGGGATAGGGGAGAGAGTGAAAAATGGATCGGGGGTTCAGATTAATCTGGGAGGCCTGATGACATCATACCCCGAAGAGGGTCTTGGCATCCCACGCGTGCTGAGGGAGGGGGATTCAAACACGAGCGTCCGTGTGAACCAGCCACCACAATGCTTCGTTCTCCACAGGTATGTAGAAATGTATGTATTTTGCATTTTTGATAAAACATAGCAACCTGCTGTGTTGTTAAAATGATTGGTAGGAGAAAATTGTTAAAAAGGTTGGCGGATCAAATATCTTAGGGTAACCGACTACGTTCGAAGGAAAAATTTTGAAAAATTTGATTTTTTTAAAAACTCTTTTTGGTTTTTAGATGTATTATCAATTATAAACACTATAAATACAAAAACATTATTCGAGAATATAATATATTTTGAGAAATAGGAAAATGTGTGGTAAATTTTAGTGAAATTTAAAACCAAAACGGTTAACATTCTACACAAAATTGTAATGCAACAATCCTATTTTCTTTGAACACAAGTTATAGAATATAATGATGAATGAAATGAACCAAAATCTAAGAAAAATGTCTAAATGCAAAGTAGTTACAGATAAAAATAAACGTATATATGCATTTTTTTCATCAATTCGCAACTTAATTTTTCTAAAAACACCTATAAATGGAAAAAGTATCTCACCAACAATAAAACTTTTTGTTCATTTCATTGCCTATATTATTTAAAACACACCCTGAAATTTTTATGTAAATACCTCTATTAGTTTTTTGGGATATCATGTTAGTGGTGGATATTTTTTTATGAAAATTAAAATTGAAGTTAAAGACACATTTTAGCTGAAAAATAAATTTTGCTTAAAATTTCTCTGGATAACAGGTTAGACCTTCCTTTTCTAATAAAAAACAAACTGTTTTGGAAAGAGAAAAGTCTGAATGACAAGAAATAACACTTTAAAAAAAAATCGTCGATTTGGTCGGATACCTTAATATTGTTTTGCGTGGTCGTATCGATTATTAGCTAGAATTAAAACGGAATTTTGCCGGAAACATGAATATTAATTTCGAATTTTTTGATATGATATAGTATTTACATATGTGGCGGATTTTTTTTTTAATAAATAGACTTAAATGACCTTAATTATAATTAGTAAAACCCACATAAATTATTTCGTTTGTGAAATGTTTTATTACTATTATTTATTAATTAGTACTTAAATTTAAATTTTTGTGGAAACCTTGTAATAAATCAAGTGGATGAGTAGGAGTTAAAAGCTTCATAAATTTGCATCTGAAATTTATTTCAATTTCCACGTATTTTAA
Organism: Argiope trifasciata; assembly: GCA_026543055.1. Classification (NCBI taxonomy): domain Eukaryota; kingdom Metazoa; phylum Arthropoda; class Arachnida; order Araneae; family Araneidae; genus Argiope; species Argiope trifasciata. The sequence continues at coordinate 8,966,194 of JAPMOQ010041062.1, read as the reverse complement.
GCTTCATTTTTTTTATGGTGAAAGTTTTGATGTTTTAATATTAATGAAGAAATGATTTTTTAAATTGAATTCTTGAATTAAATATAAGCCGATGGAATTGCAAATTATTGTTATTTAACTTAATCACGCCTTTAATATTTTTCGTAGATCATAAATATATCGTTGTTTAGAGTTGTAACGTAGTACTTCTTTGCGTGATGTCTTATATGGAGGAAGTTTTTAACCATCTGCTATTAGTTTTCAACATTTTAGGGTTAAAAAAAAAGGGGGTGGGGGATAAAAAAATTTGATTTATAGTATATAAAAATTTCAAATATTTATTGCAAATAAATTTTAACTATATCATTTTTTACTTTCAAATATAATACATTTATAATAAGCCTTACCCAACCCCCTTCTTCGGTCTGAAATTTAATTTCTTTTGAGAATTTAAATAAAACATCCCCATATCATGACAACGCATTAAAAGAGCTAATACATTTAAATTAAAATATAAAGATAGGTACTCCGAAACCTCTATTATTTTTCATTGATTACTCTAGCGACAGATATTTTTATCGTGTATAAAAATTAGCTTTTCAATTATATTTGCAAACACCTGTCTAGATCATATAAAATTATGTTCAATCAAAATTTCCAATAAAATTGCGTAATTCCCTATTCAGACGATTTTTTCCTTACTGATACACAAAAACAGCACTTAGTTGTGGGCTTCTATTAAATTGGTATTCTGCAGCATATTTCAAACGTCTAAATCCTTATTTCATTTATGATTTCATCTATACATTTATAAAAAAATCTATTTTGACCTTTTCCCGAAAGGTTGTCACCTTATATGATTGACGTACAACTTTCATTTTGATGCGTTGTCATTCGCAGCACCTACGCGGTTCCTTAATGAATTCCTTCGTCTTTTTCAGTGCGAAGAATCTATATCCCGTGGCGATATGGCTGTTTTCGCTTCCAGGGCCGGCCCCACTTCTTGCTGGCACCCAGGCTGCTTCACTTGCTGCGTCTGCAAGGAACTCCTGGTCGACCTGATCTACTTCTACAAGGATGGAAAGTTGTACTGCGGCAGACATCACGCCGAGTCTCTCAAGCCCCGCTGCGCAGCCTGCGATGAGGTGAGAAACTTTCCAACAAATTTCTTGGAATTTTCGGAGAGCAAGCACAACAGTGGGCTTTCTGTTTGTATGTGAGAACATTATTAAATACATACGGAGTAAATATTTCTATGTCTCTGTAACTGCAACTTATGTAGATGGTATCGACCCTTAATGAGTTTGTAATTTGCATTCTTCTTTGAGGTTGAATCGGATGAATTCTTGTTTGCCACGTGATACTACACGTTAGGCATGTTTTTTGTGCGTTCTCCGCATAGTTTGATGAAGAAAAACGTTATGTAGCAGAAAGTACTGAGATTTGGTTGGCATCATCATCGTCATTAGTGGCATATTACTATACCGTAAAAGCTCCTTATTCGCGTTTTCGCTATTCGCGGATTTAAAAAATGCGACCCAATTCCTGTATTCTCGGCTAAAAATTTCTTTATTCGCGGATCTCATAAGTACATACATAATAATAAAAGGATTCTAATAGGTATCCAAACCAATACCCTTTGTAAATGCCGTCAAATGGACTAATAAAAAAAAGCAAAAGCAATCTTATTACAACTTTGCCTAAAGTATGTTGTTAAATGATATCGCGAATGGAATAGGACGAGATGGGTTCGAACAGATAGAATCAAGTGACATTCAGGAATTGCTTGAATTGCAAAATCTGACTGAAACCGACTTTGAGGAAATGTTAAATTCACAGCCCATTGAAGAAGAGGCTTCAACAAGCCCTGGAAACGTGACATTTCATTTGAAAAATCTTAGTGAAGGTTTAAGAATGGCAAATCAGCTTTGCGATTTCTTTATGAACATTGATCCGTCTAGGGAACGAAGCCTTATTTTTAAGAGTCAAATTGCTAATGCGACTGCTGCGTATCAGTCTGAATTGAAGGAACTTTTAAAAACTGCCAAGCAAGAGAAAATTCCAAAATTCTTCAAACCATTGTCTAAGCCTTAAGATAATTAATCAAAATGTTCAAAAAAAAAAAAAAAAAAAAAAAAAAAAAAAAAAAAAAAAAAAAAAATACTGTATATATATATATATATATATATATATATATATATTATTTTGTCACCTAGGAACGTATCCCCTATAATCCCATATAAATTACCATTGCGTATTCTCGGCATGTTTATCGAACATATACCCCACGAATAAAGAGCTTTTACTGTACTTCAAAATGCAAGGAATATACGGCTGGGAATAAATAAAGAAATTCAGTAAATTAAAGCGAGCGATGGCTGAATGTTAACAAATCCTCATCCTAAATTCAATAAAAAATAAACATTTGTGACGACGAAAAAAAAAATCAATTTTTTCACAGTATTTTTTATATAAGTAGCAGGTTAGATATAAGAAATTTACGATGAAAACTGCTAGAGCTTCCACTTGGCTACTATTATAAAAATAGTGTTTGTACAAACTTCTGTTAGATAAAATTCTGTCGCATTAATCAATAGCCAAACATCTCTATTTGTGGAAAGCATGAAAAAATAATAATACCAAAATATCCATATCGGTATGGTGGAATTTTTCATTCCGAATCGTTATTTCAGTATTCCAGTTTTCACTTTCTGTTTTAAGACAAACTTAAAATAACTTTTTGAAAAAAGTACTAAAACCGATTGTAGAAATATTAATTTTTGAATGCTTTAAGCGAAATTTTGTTAGTATAGCGTGGGCATTTGTCTTGATAAATAATAAAAAAATATTATTTACTATTCTTCTATGTGTGTTCAGGAGAGGGGACATTAAAATATTCATCACGTATGAATATGATGTTGTTAAGGCCTTATCACACGGCGAAATATTCTCCGCACTTTTCGTCAGCAATTTTCTATTCTCAAGAAACGGCCGGGCAATTTTTTCGTCATCGATTTTTTTTTAACCAGTTTGAAAATGTCGACGAAAGTGACCGAAATATTGTCTGCAAACGAATTTCAACCAATCATGTGAAACTTTGAAGTGACGTCACTTTCGTTGTCGTTTGCTGACGAAAAATGCGGACTCCTTTATGGAAATGGAGTTTGTGATGTCGAAAAAATTGACCAGAAGTAAATATTGCCACAATAAAAATAATATTTTGAAAATGATTGCATGCACGTGAGCCCAAATTTAAAAGCTTGAAACTGCTTGTTAAGTAAATAAAAAGAACAGAACATATTTTTTACATGCTTTTTGGCAATGTATATATATATATATAAATGATCAGGATGAGATTATTTTGCACGTAAAGGAACACGAGGATTTACTTTATCATTTAAAATAAATCAAATTAGTTTCTTAAAGCTATACTTTCTTTGTGGCAATAAACAGACCATGGATTAAAAAAAAAAATAATAATAAGGCTGCAGTTGAAACGCAATGGCAAAAACTGTTTGAAAGTACAAACAAAAACCTGAAGACAAAGAAAAATGGAAATACGATGAACAGAAATATAAATTAAGAAGCGAGACAGTTGATGGGAAAAAAAATCAGCGAGAAAAATTACTAGAATAAATAAAGTACTAATCGAAATGGAAATATAGGTTGGCCAAATATGAGCATGATTTAGTTTAACAACGAAAATATGTGAACTAAAAAATACAGAAACTTATGTTCTATTACAATTATATAAATAACTACTATCCCATCACATTCATTGTGTTTTATATTTTCATTTGAAACTGATAGCATTCCCATTAAACTGAAAAATAGAGATCGATTTGTTAAAAAAAAAAAAAAAATGACACGAAATAGATTGAAATTCCTTCTATTTTCTTTTGTTATTATTATTAGATTCTGGTGAAGTGCTGTTGGTCTTCTAATGGAAAACATTTCTATTCTTTAAAAGAACAAGATAATCACTTTCACCGAAATCTTTTATGAAAAAGAAAGAGATAAAAAATAAAATTAAAAATATAGATTGATTGATATTGTGCTTTCGGGAATTCTAAACAAAAAGCAATCTATTGAATTCCACTTTTACCACTAAACATAAGTAAAGGATTCTCTTTGTGTGTACTGAATGCAAACTAGGCTTCTCAAATGAAAAAAAAATGCCATTTTCTAAATATAAACTATATTGCAAAAAAATAAGAAGAGATATTCTAAGCTGAATTGTACATAAAATATGGAATTATTCATCTAATTTTTTTCCCCGCATTTCAATGCGTGATGTCCTTTCTTAAGAGGGATTAGCTTTGTATATTTGACGGTGGAAATTTACTGTTTTGCTTTAACTTCTCAGTTAAACTTTTTTTCAGAGAACTTCTTTATGATTTATGATACTATAGTAATTGTCATGCATTCTTAATTTTTTTTTTACAAAAAATACTATTTTCTTAAAAGATTTATTTAAAAAAATATTTTAAATAAAAAAAATAATTTTAAAAAACGAATTGTAAAGTGATCTAAAAATTTAAATATATAAAATTGTAGATGTTTGGAAAACAGTTTTATACTAAATTTTTATAGTAAATAATTAAATGAATTATGGAGTCGTAAAATGTTATCAAACTATTCATGGATTTCTTTATTGCTAATTGTACTTAAGATTTTACTAAAAATGAAGAAATAAAGTATTGCTATGGTTAATAAAATTTATTCCCGAGATTTTGCTGACTCTGCTCACTTTAGACCTACCTCCCTTAAAAACGTTAAAAACAAACCCACTTTTTTTTTTTTTTTTTTGAAATATTGTTTAGCAGGTGTGTTAGTAAAACAAAATCAGTTGACAATTAAAGAGTCAGTGAAATTTTAAATAACCAAAAATGGTCGAAAACATACAAATTTTTTATCGTTTCATCATCAAAATATATATTTATAATTAACTGAAATAGTATTATAAAATATATTGTTCAATTAGTTAAGAGGGAAAAAAGTACATCTTAAGGATTTTTCTCAAAATGTTTTCGTAATTAGATTTAAATATCTTTGAAATATTCCAGACGTCTTAATTTTTAAAGAAGTTAAATGAAATTGATAATAAAGATTTTGATCTAACATGAAAAGAAATTGGGGTGTGCGAGATTTTTTGGCTTGTTAAAAGTAAGTTTTAGTTCAGGAAAAAATATATATAATTCCTATGAAAATTCAATAAGTCTACAGAAAAATATTTCCAAAAAAATTAGCATTTAATTGGAATTATAAAATCGTACGTAGTTTTATTCTAAATAAATTTACGTTGGCTAATAAGAAAAAATGATAATAGGAAAAAATTAAATCCTCTGAAATATTTTAAAATGTTTAAAAAATTTTATATTTTAGATATTTTTTTAAATAATATAATTTTGTTTTAAAAAGTTTTTTTAAATAAATTTGACGTTTTTATATTTTAATACATACGCATAAAATTTCATAACCCTGACTAAATATTCCCAAAAGTATCTAAAGGCCTTATCAACTGGCAAAATATCGTCGGCGTTTTCCGTCAGCAGAAAATGACGTCACTTTAAAGTTTTACATGATTGGTTAAATTTCGCTTGCGGACAATGTTTTCATCACTATCGTCGGTATTTTCTAGCTGGTTAGAAAAGTTGTCGATTATGAAAAACTTGCTTGACCGGTTCTGAGGGTAGAAATGGAAAATAGCTGACGGAAAGTGCGGACGATATTTTGCCGTGTGATAAGGCCTTAATAGTGTGTCTACTGCGCCCTTAAATAAGTTGAACGGGTGAAATTTGCTTCCTTTGCAGTCAAATGCATAACATGCGTGCACAAGTATACAATAAAATAGAAGGAATTTGCATTCCAATCAGGGATGGGCATTTAAAAAAAAATTAGTCTACTCTATTTGTATAAGCGCATATCCTTGGCATTCAAGGCGCAGATATTTTTTGACCAGTGGAAATGTGCACTCGGAAAGATTTTTTTCTAATATTAAAATTAATTAAAAAATGACTTTTTCCTTGATAACTCACAAAAATATTATGGCGTGAAATTGTTATACTAGATTTTTTTTAAATCTTTTTGTTGATAACAATTTAATTATTCTGCAAAATTTTCCTGAATTTTGTCTGTTATACTTTTTTTGTTGTTGCAATGAAATTCAAGCCATTTTCATTATTTTTTTGACAAATATTTAATCATGCGATTTTTTTTTCCTATTATTCACTGCTAAAAAATAAACATTTTATTCATCATCACTTTCATTTAATTCAGGCATAAGACAAGATGCATTACTGTAAAAGGCACTATTCAGCTTGGTGTTAAATTATCATACTTATATGTTTTTACCATTTTGATGTCATGGGACTCGACTCATTTTAAGAGATTCATTTACACAATAAGTAGAATAAGTGAAAGACTATTAATATAATTATAATTAAGTAATATAACTTCAGTGTATGTCACAACTTGATGCTCAAAAATATTTTGTTGAGGGGAAGGATGTATATTAAATTATATTTAAGAAATTTAAATAAAATTAAACACAATTCAATAATCCCAATCAGTGTTATTCCCAGTTTCTGTTTGCCAGAGGTGAGTAGTTTATTAAGATCACCTTAAGTACGAGAAATATAAGTTGATTTTCGAATCCAAGTTGGCGTAGTAAAATAGATTGGCATGAGAAAATTCAAAGACGATTTAAACTGATAACACGAAGAAAATCTCTTTCAATAGCTTTGTTCTCAGTTCCGTTAATAGATTTAAAATTTAACAATTGCATTTGATCGAAACTTAGTATTTGGACACCTTTAATAGATTTTCTGTAGAATAAAACTCTGCATTTGAAGTAAAAGTTTTTAATTTGTTGGGGCTTTTCTTCTAACAATAAAAAAATATAAAATCAGTTACGATATCGTAAGATACATCCTTACACTTGGATTCATGCCTACTGTCAATCTTTATGCATACTGTTGGCGTTAAATCTTTTTCTCAATTATGATTCTACCTCCATTGCAGAAAACTTGCTATATGAAATTACGCTTCAAACTGCTTACTTTAAAAAGAAAGTTTTACTTGATCAAAACTGACCAATACAGGGCCGTACTAAGTGACGAGACTGGCTTCTTCTAAAGACTGTCCAGATTAGTGATAAAGTTTAAGAATTAGATTAGTATGTTTGTTTTTTGTAAGTAAAAAATAAAAAAAGATAAGTTGAGAAATGGTTGAGAAAAAAAATCAAAAATTTTTATGAAATTCGTATAATTTATAATTTATTCATTATTTAATTTTTGTACAGTGTCTTTAATAGCGTATATCAATATGTTATTATTTTTCAAGAATACGCCACTTCCATTAAATATACATGCAAAAATTTTAAAAAAATGATAAAACTAAAAGATAATAATAATTGGGGCAAATTTATAGTATATCAAAGAAGGGAGAGAGGGATTATGTAAAATAATAATAATAACAGGACAAATTTCCGAGTCTATCAGAGAGTTGATGAAAAATTAACAAAAATGTAGTTCATTGAAGGGGGACGCAGAAGTACCTCCATGCAATCTTGCAGCTATGCAATCTGTCGCTTAATATATACTCTATATTACTTGAGCCGGACTGCATTTTTTAAAAGTTATTTTTGTTATACATAATAGATTTACTCTAATCAGACACATTTGTTTTTTTTCCCGTGTTTAAATAAAATAATGCTATATGTGATCAAAACTTTGCTTCCTAGATCATCTTCGCAGATGAGTGTACTGAAGCTGAGGGTCGAGCATGGCACATGCGGCATTTCTGCTGCTTCGAATGTGACAGGCAACTGGGTGGCGAGAGGTATGTAATGCGGGATGGCCGACCTTTTTGCCTGCATTGCTTCGATGCCACTTTCGCGGAATACTGCGATGCCTGTGGTGATCCCATAGGTGTGGACCAAGGTCAGATGTCACACGAAGGACAGCACTGGCATGCCACAGAGAACTGTTTCCGATGCCATGCCTGCCACCTATCCTTGTTGGGGAGACCATTTCTGCCCAGGAAAGGACTCATATACTGTTCCGTCCATTGCAGCAAAGGTAACTAAAGGATGTCTGATTTTGATTATATCAAGGAAAATTTGTGAAGATTTTTAATTATATAAATTCTAATTTCGGCTATTAATTAAATTGTACCATAAACCGATAATATATATATGAACGACCTTTTTCGGAAAAAAAACTAATGTAAATGATCGCGTTTTTCTTTTTAAAGTCGGATTTTGGACTGAAATAATTTAACTCCTTTTTATCAAATTGACAAAAATTATTTTATTTTAATAATTTTATTTTTTTTTAATTCTTTAATTTAAGATTCCTTGTTTATAAATATTACAGAATTTCGAAGGCAAATTAAATTATTCTGTCAACTAACCGATACTAAATATTGAAGACATTCGATTAATATACAAAAAATGCTGAATAACAAAGCTTTAGCGTTATAGAAAGCGAAGAAGATAAAATATCGATGACAGAAATTTCATGTTTAAAAACATATAACGTTAAAATATCAAAAATATCGTCACATATCGTACATATGCTTGCCATTTGATTCATCGTTATTGAATAAATTAATAAAAAAAAACATTCAGGAGTTTTGTTTTAAAAACAAATTGGAGCAGTGCATTTTAAAATACAATCCAGGTTTTGGACAATCCATCATATAAATGGATTGAGAATGTCACTTCATCTGGGTCATCTGTTTATTTAATCGTTGAAAACTGTGTCCTTATTTATTTGTAAAGTTACCATATGAATAAGACAAATTACTTTTTAAGTAATTATTTAATATTCGATTTCTTTTAATCTTTGGTTTAAATACAAATAACCACGTAATTATTAATATTTTTTCTGAAGTTATTTAAAATTCCAACGTACTTTGCGAGGCTCAGAGGTCAATATCTGTGTTATTATTCGGCTGACTGACTTCTAATATATTTTTTATAAATGCTCATTATCTATTTTCCTTTCCTCTTCGTATAGTTTTGTCAACATGTAGACACTGGTGAATTTGTTTCTTAAGAATTGCTTGGTTTTTATGGGACACATACTTTAAATTTCAAACATTAACAATGATGAAACTATTTTAAACTTAAATGGGTCAAATAAGATTTCTTTTAGAAAATAAATAGCAATGGATTTGCAAATATGATGTCGCAATTTCGTTGTATTTCTTCGTAACATGTTATGCATCCAAAGGAAATATATCAGATATTAATTGAAAATTATAGCAAACTCCATAGAGGTTGTTAAGGATATTTTATTTAACTTTACAGGCAAAGGAAAGGAAAAAAACGTATATCTAATTTCGTATATCTGCATATTTTACATAGAGGTCAATTGCCAAATCAATTATCCAATGAATATTTTATAAATGTTAACCTATTATAATAGATATTGTATTCCTATCTAATATCTTATATTGTTAAAGTTGGCAATTTTCAAAAATCATTTTACTGTGTTATTAATTGCTGTGGCCTCTTATGACTTTTTGTATCTTTTCAAGTTGGTGACCAAAGCAGTAACAACAAACGAAACAAACCGTCCCAGGCCAATAATTATGGAAGTGAAAATCGTACTTCAAGCCCTCTTGTTCCTCGCAGCCCTCTCGTTCCATATAGGAACGCCGCGCCGAAGGATTCCATGGAGAAGCCCAACAACACACAAGAGGCGGAAAATAAAAATAATAGTTCCTCAAACAAGTAGGCAGCTAATATTTTTAGTTATGATTATATAATTACTTTAAGAACTCCCTCTGTAAAATATAGTTTATTTTCTATTTATTTCCTTTTTTTAGGTCCGAAAAATTATTTGTTATAAGTAGTATTAATTTATTTTCATTGCATTTCCAAGATATTTTAATATAAATATTTAAGATTTTTGTAATAATAATTTATTTTTCCATTATCGTGATTAATTTTGTAATAATAATATATTTTCATCTAAAATACCTTTGCAAATACTGAATTTATTCATACTATATACAATTAGTTTCAATACATTTGAATGTGGAAATCTGCATGGAGGTGCAAGTAATTGGTATATTTGGTTAGTTTTAAATAGCTTCATGTATGAAATAAGGGATGTATTGCAGTTAATATTATATACTTTGTCTGCATATTCAAAAAGACTAAGAATTACATTCTTTATGTAATATGCCATTAATCTGATCTCATATGTGTTGATAGTGTCAAAAGATTGCAACTTTGAATAGTTGTCGATTATGTTCATTTCGATCACATTTTAAGTGTTTCAATTAATATATCGGATTATTGCATAAAATTTCACAAACATTAATACACGTGTTTTTATGTTCTGATTTTGCACTTTTAATAATCTTTTGTTATGTATATTATTCATGTAAATTACAGCAAAGCACTCTCTCAAACACTGGTCAAAGAAACAGAAAAATGGTCTTCAGTAAATAAATTTACCTTTTAACATTTCAGTAAATTTTGTATACTTACTGGTGAGTATAAGAGAACAATTTCACAAATAAATAGTTTTTCATTCTGGTGATCATGTAAGTATTATAAAATTTTCCCTGAAAGTTTTATAATACTTTCAGGTCCTGTATTTGATGAACTTTGAAAATGGAAGTATATGTTTTCAATAGTTAAAAATAAATAAATGCTAGTTCCACATTTTGAAGATAAAAGTAAACCTGTTCCTCCCCATATATTACAGCATAACAGTTATTAGATTACTTAATACGATCAATTTAAGTATTCTATAAACATAGGAATGTAAAGGGTTGCTTCCATTTTTTATAACAAAATTCTCATCTGTCTTTCAGAGATCATTCACCAAACATAGAAAATAACTCATTAGTGGAAAAGGAAAAATCACCAATGATGGGACGTTCTAGGGAGCCACTGAATATGTCAGACCTCACAATAGATGCTCTGATGTCAAAATCGCCACAGGTTTTTGTTCAGGTAAACAAAATTCTAACTCTAAACTTCGGGGGAAATCATTTATTTAAAGTGTTCAAAATTATGAAATGTATAAAATATTAATCAAAATGTTATTACTATCTAATATGCACATCTGCAGTGTGCTATTACTGTACAGAACAACTTAAAGGCCTTATCACATGGTGAAATTTTGTCAGCACTTTTCCGTTTCTACCCTCAAAAACCAGTCAAGCAAGTTTCATAATCGGCAACTTTTTCTAACCAGCTAGAAAATGCTGTCTGAAATATTGTCCGCAAACGAAATTCAACCAATTATGTGAAACTTTGAAGTGACGTCACTTTCGCTGTCATTTGCTGACGGAAAGTGCCGAAGATATTTTGCCGTGTGGTAAGGCCTTCAGATGTCAAATAAAAGTACAATACAATTTTATTATTTAAATTAATGTTACTTTTTCATATACATATTTGTTAATTATAAGTTTTGACACAAACTTTTAACTGCCTGTTCAATATTTTAATTTCCATTATTAAAAAGTATAAAATGAATTTTAGTGTAATTTTAGTTTTTGAAATTTATTTTTTATTAACTTTATTTTTGTAAATTAATAATAATTTTATAAACTCTGACTATTTGAATGAAAAAACAAGCAAGAAATTTAGATACCTTATTATTACAGGTGGTTGAAGAAATAGAGGAACAACGGAAGGATCACAGTCGGTATCATCATCGACGTACAACCGCTCACTTTTCTATGCCAGATCTCACTAGAGACACAGGGTCTACAACTCCTCCCGAAACTCCAACTAAGGCTGATTTAAACAGCAGCAATGGACCTGTCTCAAAGAAACTCATTGTCCGATTTAGCCCTTCCACTGCAAACCTGCCACCTTCTAGTGATGACGAAGAACAAAGAACACTCTCACAGAAAGTCGAGAGATCATCATCATCGTCCTGTGCAGGAAGTGAGGATACATTTACTAAGAGTCAGCAAATGCCACAACCACAGAACAAAAGAAACTCTGCTGTTATGAGAAGTAGGAGTTATGGAGATAGATCAGAATTGGAATCTAGTTTTCAAAGAATGACAACTGCTCAAGCTTCAAGTTCCAGATACGATGATGATCGTTGCAGTACGTGCTCAAGTTCAAGTTCTGATGATGATGATCCTTACGAATTACCGCCACGACGAGCATATGGAGGTGTAAGGATATCATATGTCAGCAATGATACTTTAGCAGTCGCCAGACAGAGGTCAGGAACTCTGCAATCTTCAGGTGGAAAAAGCCTTCGAAGAAGGCGGAAACACGATGACAAGAATTGTATCGTTTCTTGACCATATTTTCGTCACATGTTGAAGTACAAATGTAAAATCGCGAGCTTCCAAATAGATATTGTTGTGGGTTCATGCGACTTTTATACTTTTTTAGTGTAAAAACTATGAAATGAGAGAACACTACTCAAGAATATAGCTTAAGCATTTATTAAAACAATCATAATACATGATTACAGATTTGTACAACAAATAATGCTTTATACAGAATTTATTATGTGTCATAGATTCTTTTACTTCTAAATATTTTTATAAAATAGCCAAAAATTGTAGTTTTTCTACTGTTTGTCTTCAAGATGATAACTTTTTATCTAGAAATAGCCAATATTTTTTATGTTGAAATTTCAGAAATAATATACAAACTGTAACTGCATTTTATATGTGTACATATTTTCATGCATATATTGTAAGAAAAACTTCCATTTATCAATAAATACTTCATTTGGTATGTTTTGTACGGACAAATAAGAAGATATATGGAATATAAATAACCAAGGAACCAAAAATAATTGCACATTATGCTACAAATATAAAAATGTCATGGCATCTCTCCATAATAGTTTTTATCTTAAAACAGAAATTAAATGATGAAAAAAATAGAGAAATACTGTTTGAGATTAGTTAATTTTTGATATGATGAATTGTTTTATTTTAAACTAGCAGCAATGGCAACGAAAACATAATACAGAAACATCCTTGTGTCGATTTAAAATATCTATTGTACAGAAAATTTATCTCAAGCATTTGAAACTTAAATGAATTTACACATTTCATAACCATCATTTTGTTGTTGTTAATTATATATTTAGATACATTTGAAAGTATATGAAGTGTTGGTACATAGGCATTTATAAAACAACTTTGATGCTTTATAAATTCATAAACAACATTAAAAAATTTTTACAATAAAAAAATCATACACAAATAACATCTTTTTGTTTCTAAAAAAATATATTAGCATAACAATAATAATTGGAACCTTGTAGATAGGTTGAACAGTTCAAAATATTTTTTTTACATCACAGATTTAAAATGGAAACAGGAATGTGTGCATATCACTCAAGACATGTGCTGTTCCTCATAATCAAAATTTCATAAAATTAATAACAAGATTTGGAAGGAAATATCACTGTGTGTGGACCTAAAAGTAGTAATAGTTTTTCATCAGGCCATAGTTTTTTTATGACATAAATAAATATTTAATTGTAAGTACAGTTCACATCAGCATAAATAAATTTACAGAGAAATCAAAAGTAATCAAATAATTATTATAATCATTATAAAATACAGTAAAAAATTAATATTTTTGAAAAAATTCCAAAATTTATAATTTTCATGTAAATTAATATATTGATACTTTAAAATTTTATATATATCATACCATTCTGCAATGATTTTCTTTTAATGTAAAATGCATAAGAATTCATTTTAGTAGAAATTTTTTGGTGAAAGTACAGATTAATGCCTATTTTGAATTAATGATGTTCAGCTTTTTTGCTTTCACAGAGAAATTTCCAATTTTTATTACAAAAAGAAATAAATTAATGAAGAGTGCTTATCATTATAAATAATAAAGATAAATGTGTGCATTTCTACAGGCCTTGCTATTTAATCTACAGCTATTAAATTTGGTATAAATATGCCTTGGAAATCACTTTAATATATTTTTAAAAAATTTAATAAAAATAAAGCTTTGATTTACAGTTTTTCAAATATGACTTCAAAAAATATTTAAAAAAAATTTTTTAAATAAAAAAATTTTTAAAAATTGCTTTTTTATCGATACCAGTTTAAAGTCGTGTGAATTATGATGATTAAGAAAAAAAAATTCCAACAATAGATTGCATTGTTGCCAAGAAAGTCTGTTTTCCTTGTTTCATTAAATATTTAATCAGAATTTTTTTTTTCTTCCCATTCTTGAAAGTTAAAGAAAGATGAGGATAATGTTTTATATGTACAGTTCATAAAACAAATAAAGTTAAGTTACAATACCAAAAAATTTAAAAGATAGATGAATTGGGTATTTATGTTTTTAAGAGCACTATAATATCATAGTCTCCATTAAACAAAATATATGTAACGCAATTAAAGTAGCATGACTTTATGCCTGACATTAACAGAATCATGGAATAGAAGTAATATATATATATATGATTATCTGAAATTAAATATAACAAATGTTTCTGGTGGACCAATTAGTCACCAGAGCTGATTTATTCATAACAAATCAAACTGAAATACTTATAAATTCATTAAAAACATATGGGAAAAAAAGCAAAAATTTTAAGAATGAACAAACATTTGTCATAAGAATTTCAACTAAGGAGATTTGCAAAAGAAATTATTGTAAAACATATTTACATAACTAAAAAGAATCTGATCATAAAAGTTCAGTTTAATTCATAAATTAATGAAGAGTAATTCTTGATCCAAATTCAATCCATAAAAGGAATCCTGCTCACATTAATTTTGTGTCCTTGTGTGTGTATATATATATAATCTGGCAAATTTTTGAATAGAATTTCAAATATTCAGTAATTTAACTATCATGTTCATTCTCTATCTTAACAAAATAATCTTTATCATGAGGTATATCATTTAATATTTCCTGTATCTAATCTGTGCTTTATTATCACATCCATAAATTATATATTTGAACCAGAGGTTTCTATACATTTTTCTATACTTTAACATGTTTAAAACTATAAAACAATGAACAACATTAATGCATTTTTTAATCAATTTCTTACTGTCAAAGCTATTCAATTTGAGAATTAATTTTGGAAACTATGAATGAAATTAATTAATAAAATAAAAGCTTGTTAGCTTTTCAATTTCTATTTATTTCCAAGAATTTTTTTAAATGTTTTTTTGTTTGTTTTTCCCCAAGATATATTTACAAATTTGAAAAATGTATAGCTATAAAGTTCAAGTCAAATTTATGTTCTTAATTATTTTTTCAGAAATCTAGGATTTGAAAAAAAAAAGTTTGAGAGGGAGGCAGGGATTTTCCTGATCCAGAAATTTTCCTGGATGATCTCAATAAAGAGTAATGACCAAGTGTTTTAAGAATCTTAACAATCTGAAATTGAGTAAAATCAAAATGACAAAGCAATCAAATTTTAACTCACCTGTTCACTCCTTAGCAAATGAATGTCAATTCTTTGTGAAGAAAAAGGACAATGCACATGTACTTAAAAGAATCATGGTGAAGGCATTATAATATATCAACAATCTAAATTTGGGGTCAAGGTCACCTTGACGATACCAGTAAATCTGAAAATAATAATAATACTATTAGTGATTCAAACATTTTGATTTAAAACATAACACTTAAATTAAGTACTTATAAAAATAAAATATTAACTAAGATTATTTTAAGAAGATAGTATATTAATCAGAAAATGAAAAATGCTTCATTTCAGAATCATGCAATCAAAATGCAATTTTTGAACATTAATCAGAAAGTAATGTTGGATTTTGAAAGTATTGAAACATGAACCAAAACCCATTTTTTAAAATATTAAAATAGCTAGTTGTATGGACTGAATTCAAATTTACAGTCAGAAAAATATTCACTTCTGCCAAATACAATAATTTTTATGGATAAAGTGCAGTTAGCAACAGGAACATCTTTCAATAAGTGTACTTGTGAAATGAAAAAAAGCACAATTTATTGACTAAAATTCATGAAATTTAATATCAATAATTTAAAACCAAAAGAAAGAAAGAAAAAAATTCAACTATTAAATCAATCTTCACTTCTTAATTATCTTTCTTAAGAGCATATTCAAAATATTTTTTCATTGATAGTAAAAGGTCACTAGTTTATCAAACAATAAGATGGTAAAAATTAAACCCAAATCTTCCAAATAACAAACAAAACTTTATCCATGATAATAATAAAATATAACAACCTTGTTTTATAAAAGGAGGACAATATCAATATAACACATTATAATTATTCGATTCTGACATTTATATTTTTCTTCTATAAATCTTTTTAATAAAGAAGAGATATTTTACTACACTTGATAATATTTTTCCCCCCCCCCCGCAATAAAAAAACTTCCAATATTAGAATAAATTAATTAGTAGCTAATATGAGACAAAGTTATAAATGTCATCTATTTGCAATTTAAAGGAAAAATAAATTAATATATTCTGATTATTTTAAAATATTGTATTCTTATCATTTCAAAATACATAGAGAGATATTTAAAAAGGTTAATTACAAAGATAATAAAAATTTTAAAAAAAGTAAAGTATTTAAAGTATTTTTAGTAAAGTATTTAATAATTTAAAAAGAATTTTCCACAGCAGAAATAATGTTCCACAATAAATGCAAGTTATTAGGTGCAAATATCTTGATAAAAAATAAATGATGGAACTTTTTAAAAATTTGTTATTTATTCTAGTTTTAAATTTTACAGAAATTCAAAATTCCATAATTTTTTTATCCATACTAATGCCACTTTATATCATTTTATGTAATTTAACTGTAAATTGTAAAATTAATGAATCTAATTTTTAGGATGAACAATAATTTATTAAAATTACTACAATCAATAATAACTGAATTAGTAGCAATATATAAATAAACATGGTACTAAAAAATAAACAAAAACTCCTATTCTTTGTATGTATGGAAAAGTACAATATAAAATGAATGTATAATTTTTTATATACATATATATGCAAGATCCTATATAATGATCCTATAAAAACTACAAAAATAAAGGAAGTAAAAATAAACAATGCAAAAAAAATTCAAAAAATGTTAGATATTGCATCACATTTTAGCAACATTGTTTAAAATAGAATAAGGAAGAAAAAAATATCACAACTAAAAATAACTAAGATTCTAAATCAACATTTTATTTCAATGACTTGGCTCCAAATTACCAATGTATTAAGATTACGCTGTTTAAACTTTACATAAACAATTTATAACTTCTTTTGATAAGCAACAAAAATTACACTTGCTTAAATGTTTAATATTAATGGAAAATTTTAATTCCTATATGAAATATACAATAAAAAACATATTTAAAAATAAATAAATAAAAATTTCTTACCAACAAAACATGTGATAAAAAAATAAGACAGAGACAGAATACAAAATAAACATTTAATCCACGAACTGGAGATTGGGCAAAAAAAGCAGCTAACAATGTGGCCTAAATTAAAAGGAAAATAACATTTATATAACAGCAATATAACAGAAAATAACAGCAATATATATTTTGCATTTCCAGCATTTTTCACTCAACAAATAATAACCAAATGTTTATATTATTTAAATATAAAATCCATAACATTATATAAATTTTGTATTAATTCTTTAAGCTGTATGTAAGATAGATCTGCCCATAAGCTTTAGTATAATTTTCTATGGATAAATAGTGAGACAAATCAGCAGTAAATAAATTACATGTTTTCCCTTACATTGACCATTCAACACTGATATCATAAGGAACATTAGAAGAATGGAAGAAAGGGAGTACAAAGTTATAGCTGGATATAGCAAGAGATGTGATTAAAACTGCAGTAGAAAATAAAAATTAAAACCTTTGTTAATGCTTAATTAATCTAGTAATATAAAAGCAGTTTATTAAAGCACTTAGCACTAAAAAAAAATTGTCAAGAAGTATTTTTTAGTTATGGTCATATGATAAGTTTTTCAAAAATTCAATTTAAAGAGCTTATACTAAGTTAAAAGACATTTCAACTAATTTTTAAAAATTAGGCAATACTTTTATATAATTATGAAAGATAACAAATAATAATATTAAGTTAACTATCTTACTAGTACATTGATTAAAAAAAAGCATAACGATATATTTTCATCTACAATTAAAAAATTACTACAAATTATATAATGACCATAGTACATTATTACAAAATAACTGCTCATTGTTTTTTGAATAACTGATTCTATTTCATGTAGCAAATAGATTATGTAATTAAGCAATACAATAATGCTTATTAACTATTACAATTTACATAAAATTGATGAAATCAATTAAAGCTTATTAAAAATAAAATAATTATAATATACTTGGCAGAAAAATGCATATAAAAATTATGTCACATAATCAAAAAAAGCAGATACATTTCTTTTTTTTTTTAATGAAAAAAGAAGAATTAGTAGATTACATTTCACAAGAAGTGTAATCTATTATGCTGCACAGAAGTAACTTGATAGTGAATGCTGACACTCATACAACTTTTAATTACTTCATGAGAACCCTTTTTTTTTTCTTTGGACATTTTATATAATTTGGAACTGTATAATTAGAGGTTAGATTTTCTAAGTATTAATGCCAATTTGATTAAAGTATATTTCATCACTGAAGGTTGCTGTATTTTTAATTATATAAACAATATAAAAATTAATACTTTAATGGATAAATTTAATTACCTAAGTTAATATTGTATATTTAATTCATGCAAAGGTGATTTGGTTTGATTACATAAAGTAGTATAAAATGCTTTTTTAATTATGCTGAATGCTACGAAGTTGTGACCTCATATACTATCGTGGTATAAAAGAAAGGATTATCTATACTTATAATAAAGCTCAATGTGTGTGTGTGTGTGTTGGCATTCTACAGGCCAGACCGTTGGACCTACAACTACCAAATTTGATACATGTATAGCTTGGAGGTCGGGAATGTGCACCTCGGTGCCCTTTTCTCCAATTTTTAATTATAATTTGAATTAATTAAAATTTAAGCAAAATTTCGACATTTTTCCGCTATAACTTCCGAAAATATGATCGCACAAACATGATTTTTACATCAATTTAAAGATTAAAAAATTAGCTTTCTAATAGTATCAGTGTTTTAATGCATAACTTAAGCTTCTATTTTTAACGGATTTTTAAAGAAATATTTTAAACATGTTTTTTTTTAGCACATGACCAGATAAAATAAAAGAAAACAATGACAGAAGTTCAGATTTAAAAAAACTATCATCGCAAATCAAATCTAAAGAAATACAACTTTCAACACGTGACTGGATAAAATAACAGAAATATAAAAGTGATATTTTCTAAAAAAATAAATGCAAGGCAAAGGATTACATGATCGTTTGCAATATTTCAATCATAAATTCAATAATTCAATAAATTATCTTTATTTATACAGGATATGCATTCAAATTCCGGTCCAATGGCTAATTTGTAGAATATTATTAATAGGCATATATATTGTTTAATACTATTAATTTGATCTAAATGAAGTAAATAATTACAATTTATGTAGCTTGAGTCAAACAATGCATTGATGAATAATGAGTTTTAGATTTATTCATACTTTGCTCTGTGAGCCCTATTTTATAAAATATTTTTATTTATATTTTAAATAAAAGTTGCTACATCAATCAGTCTTCTAAATCAATCATTAAAACTGACTGATTTATAAAAATAAAAGAATATCATTAGGAAAACGTGTTCTTTTAGAACTTTCCGTCCATCATCTTAAAGAAAATATTAATTTCAGGCCAATCAATGCCCGGAATTAGTTCAAGGCTAATGAATATGTGATTTAATTGAAAATTTTAGAACACGTTACTCATGGCGAACCAGCTGGTCGCCAAAGGCAGCTAGTACTTCAATAAGAATGAGGAGAAGTGACATTGGGTGTTGCCCTACTCTACATCAAGAAGTAGGTTTTCCCAGCAACAAATACATAAATGTGAGTTCCGTGTGGTCAATTCTTAATTGAGTAAGGACTGTGACAAATTTTCTGTTAAGTGAATAGGACAAACAGTTGAACTTATCTAAGTGAAAGTAATTTATTTTCATCATTGAAGTTCTACTAAGTTTACCATTTGAGTGAAGATATTTTTCACAAGATTGGACAGAGATTATTAATTGCATCTTTTACAGAAACATCAACCCATTTTATTGCCAAATATATATAAAGGAATCTATTAAAAGATGCAATTCAAAAAATAGAAAAACTGGATTATTGAAACTATGGATAATGCATGATTCTAGCATACTTACTAGATCTGAATAACTAATAAAATCATCAGAAGAATTACTTGAAATTTAAAATAAGGGGTGGCAATGATTTCTATAGTAAAAATGGCACATGATAAAAGAATTTGAAATAGAAGGGGGGAACTGATAAAAAAAATTAAAAATGAGATTTTTGAATAATCTGTGAAGATAGGATATCATTAATAATGAGATACTAATAAATAATGAGGATATAATTTAATAATGAGAAGAAGCTCAGTGGTGTAGGGGCAGTACTTCACACTCCCAAAACACAAGTCTGAGGTTCGATCCTCGGGCTGGTCAAGGTCAATTTAGCCTTTCATCCTTTAAGTGGATAAGCAAACTAAGGACAAAGCATGCTGGGGAATAATAGGAGTTCCATGAGACCATCTAATTGAGACATATGCCTTGCACTCCAGGGCCTTAGTAAAAGTAGATATGAGCACTGTACACCTTGACCCACATGGGCTATCGTGCCATTGATTGAGAGGTTTAATTTTATTCCATAATGAACCAGAAATTGCTACTAAATGCTAGAATGCTAAATTTATCAAAAATTTGAAATAGGTTCATTTTTTTATGTATAACATTTTCTATTGCATTTTAAATTGGATACATTGACTGTAATGTTCAGAGAACAGAGGCCTAAATGAAGACATGGCAGACAATCTTGCATTTTATAAATTAAATACTTATTGACTTACAAAAAATTTTTTTAAGGATATGATAGAAGTTACAAACCTAGAAATAATAATACAGAATAAGAATGCATCAATGGTGGGGATTGTTCTGAGTTCATCATCAATGAGGGAGAAGGTGGAGATTGTTCTGAAGTTCTCAAAGAGAATGATAGCCAAGAAAATATTACAAAGAAGAACGAGATTTATGAGTCAAGTGCAAAAAAACTTTTCTATTATAATTACAGACATACATATTTTCGAGAGACTTGAAGAAAATCCACTGAATAATCAATTTTAATTAATAATGCCCCTAATGTAAATGGGAAATAATAAAGGGAAATAAAAATCACAGATTTCAAGGATTGTTTACACTCCTTGAGGAGTGAACAAACATTCATTGTCTCATCTCTCTGTAAGAAAAAAATAAAAAAAAAAAGAGTCTAAAATGTTTTAATTTTGGGAGATAGAAATTCAACAACATATTTTTTTTTAGTGAACAAACATTAATAAATAAGTACCCATTAAACAAAATGTAATTAGCTCATAAGTGAAAAATATCAAATGTGCAAATAATTTATTAGGAATACATTACACATTAGGCAATAGGGAATCTATTGGGTTGTTCGGAAAGTCATTTCGTTTTTTTTTTTTGTCAAAATGAAAAGAAATTTTCGTTTAATGAATAAATTATTTATTAAATTATAAAATTGCCATTCTGGTCTAATACCTTTTGCCATATTTTTGGTAGCAACATGATTACACGCTCATAAAAGTTTTGGTCTTTGCTGTAAAAAAAACTGATCGAGGTGGTTTTTGGCCTCCTCATTTGAAGGAAAAATTTTGCAAATCAGTTCTGGTACTGATGTACTGTTAACACATCTTCTCCACACATATTGGCTAATTTATTTCTGGCTTGACAGCATTTTTACCTTTTATATAGCAAAAAAGAAAAAAATGACGAAAATGCTGTTTATTGCTCTCCATATTTAAAAGGGCACCATCCAAAAACTACTGCGAAGAATCAGCTGCACTTTTTCACACTCAAGCCTTGCTATATCAGCTCTTAAAACATAAAATGATTTTGCGGTTTAAGTATGAAATTGGGTGCGAAAAATACAATTAAATCCTCTGTCGGGAAAAAACGAAATTACTTTCCGAACAACCTAATATATAATCAGTCAAATGCTAGAAGACATACGTTGTTATTTCAGTCATGTGAATTAATGGAGATATGACAATTGATTCCTCAATGTATATTTTTTTCTCCCCTCAGTTTTATCTAGCAATAATAGAAATATTCTTACAAGTCTATAAATATGTAATATAACGAAATATATACTGACCACAAACATAAGACCTGTGACACAGCCAACAAATACATTAATTACTCTGTCCTGTAAAAATATACATATATATAACTAAATTATAAAATTCTTAACAAAAGATCATTTTATAAGAAATATCTAAATAAGGTATTTGCAAATTAATTAATGTATGTAATTTTATACAATGCATTTAAATTATACATCATTACAAACAATTACAATATATGAATGGTGTACTAATGCATACAAATTTTATATATATTATAACAATGCACAAATAAATCATTATAATTACACTTTTTTTTTTGATATTGCAATTATTTTCCAATTTATCTGATATGAACTTATTAAGGCAAGTAAATATAAAAACCAGAAAATATTAACAAAATATATTTTTATCCAATAAATTTTTCCTAAAAAACACCAAAAATAATTTTTTTCAAAAACTGTTTTTGATAGCTTTGATTGCATTACATTTTATAACATTTCATATTTTAATTTCTTTACACCTCACTTTTAATTTTTGATAAAAATATTTGTTTACCATAAGCATTTTGATAATCTATAGCAATAATGTACCTAATCATATGACAAATTTTATTCTACCAATACAGCTCTATTATAGGTTTAAATTATTAATATAAATTTAAATTAAATATTAGTTTAAGTTATTAATTTAAGCTTGGAAAGGATGAATGGATTTCTAAATGAGAGAATTCCCAGACAATGTGGTAGTAGATAAGGAAAAAAATATCAAAATATCAACTGGACAATTTGTAAAAAATATATTGAAATTGTTGCAATCCCTTTCAAAAAGTATGAGCGCTTTTCGAATTATTCAACTGTAAATTTAAAAATAAATCTCAAAATTTCTACTGACAGAAGAAATAAAAGTATTTTTCATAAGAGCAATACATATGCTGCATTTCATGCAATTGCTCTAGTTCTTATGCTATACCATTGACAGTTAAGAATAACAAATTTTATCACCATTAAGTTGAAACAAACATGTGGAAAGCAATTTCCAATCACTATATCATATCTTTTTAAAACAATATCTCGAAATAATATACAATTATAATTTATTTTACTAACAGTATATTCTAAGACTTTTCTCGTGTTTTTCTAGGACGTGTTTAAAACTAAAGGTAGTTGATTTTAACTTACTTACATATCTTAAAATTTCATTTTTTATAAACATAAAATGAAAGCAATTTTTTAAACATACCCTTGTATTTGTCACACCAAATAAAGGTTTATCTGTAATTACACCGCCAAACAATGGACGGTATTCATCACTGGTAGACTCCATTTACAAAAATTCTGAAATTCAAATGCATGATTGTCACATCATTCAATACATTCAATCATAATTTAAGGAACTGAAGAATAACTATTTAGTTGTTAAAATTATTAACAATTAAACAAAGAATTTCAATATTGATAAAATATATACAAATATATTCTTACAGCTTCAGAAGACTAATATTTAAAAAAAAGAATGTTTGATCAAATATAATAAAAATCATGCTTAACATGAATAAAAACTGCAAATAAAATGAAAATAATAAAAAAAAATGAAACAAAAATAATATATTTTTTTTTTCAAATTTCAATCATTTCAAATAACTTATATTTTTAAAAACTAAATGCGAAATTCATACAAAATTTTCTTAACTTATAAGAAAGAAATGAGAGTACACAAAATTTTAATTCATTCTTCCAAATAATATTTAATATTTATAGAATTTAGAAATTAAATATATTATGGAGTACTAACTGATTGCAAACCAATCTTTTTCATAAGTCAATTTAATCATGAATTGGATTATGAAGGGAAAAAATTTAAATTAAATACCTAGAAGGAACTTATTAACATATCCTATTTATTTAAATGCTCAACTGTGGTAAAGTTTCCTATTTATACTAGGTAAAGCTAAAAATTCTTTACACAATTTTGTCTCCATGAATCTTATAAGAAATGATATTTGTACACTTATTTTGATTATCAGCATAAACACTTAAGTATAAAATAGTTACCACCATAATATTAATCAGTGATTTTTTTTTTTATTTTGTATATTGCTGCAATTGATGCACTTATTCAAGTCAAGAATATTCATGTTAGTTTACATTTGCAAAGGCCTTAATAGGCAAATTTTTTATAAAAAAAGTGTATTATATAGCATAATATACTAACTTGATTATTCTACAAAATATATTTAATGATATACATTCAATTACAAAGTAAGAAAAATAGTTCAATCTTTAAAACTGTTTTTAGAAAAAATTTAATTTAATTGTATTTCTATGTGCTTCCTCATCATATAAATCTTATGACTGATTCCCTTCCAAAAATGTTATAACTCAATGATGGAAAAATTAGTAACATGCCATAAGTCCACGGTCTAAATATCTTACAAATGCAAACATAAACAGATACTACTATCTATTATCTTACACATAAGAATTAAGCAATGAGGCAGATCTTCAGCAATAGGATTTCAACATATTCTACACAGTAGAATGACACTGTATTAACCACATAAATAATAATTAGATCACAGTACAATACAATCTATTATATAACATTCCATAGGTTTTAAGAGCTGCAACAGTTATAAATATTTTTTTTTAATTAAAGAACATTAAAATTTACATTTACAAAATTAAGAGTCTGAAATGCAGACATTGTCATTCACATATCATATATATGTAAAATGTTACAGAAATATCCTTATTTTTCAGAAAGAGAAATCACATTCACTTCTTTCAGTTAATAAGCAGCAAATGATCATCTTGCCACACTTCAGGCACAAAAGATATCCACAAGTTACAGATTACTTCAATGAAATATCCACAAAGTAAAAAAAAAATGTAGTTTGATGAAATTTAAATTGGGATTTTAAAGTGATGCCTTAACTAAAATGTTTTGTGCAGTGTTATGTAACATTAATTTACGTTTAATGTATACATTTATTTAATAAATTAGAAGTCAACAATAAACTTTTACTACATAATTACATACATTTAACTCAATTAAAAACATAAAAAAAATGAAGCATGTCATTAAATGATCACTCTAGTATAAAAAGAAAAGATGGAAATAAAAAAAAAATATTACTCATTGTTGGTTAACAAAAAATACTTCTGGCTAGCACAACGCTATTGATCACAGTATTTAATACATTACGATTTAAAGTGAGATTTTAGCACAATGAAAAATTATATATTTACAAATTTGTTACACAAATGCGGTTTTCGGAATCTTAATCTCCGCTGAACACCTGCCAAACCCAAACTTCATTTTGATTTTGTAAACAGTAATTGTTTACAGTTTCAGTTCAGTTTTTAAAACTGTATCATGTGACCAAAATTTATATTGCTGAAATTATTTTTGAAAATCTTTTATTAAAATTTTCCATTTTGCAGAACGATATAATGTGTTGCCTCTCAAATTTTGGTTATTTTTTCACAACCGAAATTTAGCTTTAGTTGACCATTATTGTTATTTTGAGACTTCTAATA
Organism: Argiope trifasciata; assembly: GCA_026543055.1. Classification (NCBI taxonomy): domain Eukaryota; kingdom Metazoa; phylum Arthropoda; class Arachnida; order Araneae; family Araneidae; genus Argiope; species Argiope trifasciata. Next base: position 8,940,383 of record JAPMOQ010041062.1, on the reverse strand, counting down.
TTTTTTCCCCATTACGAGTCTCCTCAGAATCGAAGTGAATAGAACTTAATCGTAGATTTGCAGTAGTAGAAGGTCATTATTATATCTTTGGGAGAAACATGGCTACAGTTTTTCGAACTACTCTCAGAAAATTTCATTCCTCTGCTCCACGATTAAACACTGTCCTTCATCCTCCTAATCCCAAGGAATATGAGGGTATTTTATATATAAATATTATCTTTTTATAGTGCATCTTGTATTCTATTCCAGATATACGAAGTAAAGTTGCTACTTAATAGAATCTTGATGATATCTATGAATAGAATTACAACTTCGATATTTTTAGTGAATAAACAGTAATTGTCGTTGATGTATAATTTTATTTATATCCATAACCTTTTTATTGCATTATCTATAAAAAATAGCGAAGGAGAAATGGGTGTTTAAGTTTTGTATGGAAATTCAGATATTTATTGCAATAATATTTTCTTTTTTTAGTTTCGAAATGTTTATTTTATCGTACTTTGTATTGTTAACTATTTCATTATAATTGCTTTCAATGTATAGTTATGAACTAGTAGTTACTGGGGGCTGCTAAAAGTACTTTTTATTTGAAATAACACATTTATATATTGTTTATTAAAGTTTTTAGATTATTCTGATATAAATTATTCCATTTGACGTATCTCTGATTTATAATAATGAATTAATATAAGTTTCCAATATAGTGAATTTGAATTGAAGGACAAAAAATTGAAAATTTGAAACAAAATGGTTAAATTTGTTTAAATGCTGAATTTGCAACTCTTAGATTTCTTTACTTTTTTTAAAATAATTTCTTGTATTGGCAATTATATATTTGCTTTAAAAATTACTAAAATGATTCAATAGAATGTTTTTAAGTATCCATTAAGGAAGGAAATTCAACTTTCAGAATGAGGAGGTTAATTAATTTACACTCATTAATATTTTTTGGTTTAATGAAGGGTAACTAAAACAATATATTAATATCATACTTTTAGGTGCTGTGAAAACATGGAGAAATTTGACAATCTTTGTAGCATTTCCTGCAATTGGTTTGTGCATGGTTAATGCCTACTTAGGTGAAAAAGAACATATGGAACATTTTCATAGAGAGGAGTTTATCCCTTATGAACATCTTCGTATTCGCAGGAAGGTATGGATATTTAACTTTTTAAAGATTTTTAAATTAATTATCAATTTGGTAAAAGTATAGTTTAGTGTGCCCTTTGCTATGTCAAGTCACCAATAAAGATGGCCAACAAAATAAACAAACGCTTTTGTAAAACAGTTATGGTTATCACTTTCTGCATTAAAATCATGATCTTTACTAGTAAATGTTGTATTATCTGATATTTTTAACTTTTTTAACAACCCTTCGAATCATTATTGCTGCTTATCTTAAAAATTTTGAAATAAAGAAGCTCTTCAAACTAGCTGTGCCAGTCTGTTGTGTACTCAATTAAATTTTGAGCATGCAATGCTTTTAAACTTAGTTTCACTTGCACATTGAATATAAAGACTGTGTGTATAACAGAAACAGTACATAATTAAAAGAAATAAGCAATCAAACCATTTCTTAATTAAAAATTCCAATAAGCATCCTTTTTCCAACTTCATTATATATATATACTAGCCGCCTTTGGCGACCAGCTGGTTCGCCATGAGTAAAGCGTTCTAAAATGTTCAATTAAATCACATATTCATTAGCCCTTAATTCCGGGCATTGATTGACCTGAAATTAATATTTTCTTGAAGATGATGGATGGAAAGTTCTAAAAGTACAACTTTGCCTAATAATATTCTTTAATTTTATAATCAGTCAGTTTTAACCATCGGTTATGCTTCCAAAATATTAAAAAAAAAATTTTGATGATGTTGCTAAAATATTAAATATGTTTTTTTTAAAAGAAAGCGAGGAAGGGAAAAAAAAAGTATTGAATTATTGACACAGATATTGCAAACGATTACATAAATATGCCATTGAGTCGGGATTTCAATGCATATTCTGTCTAAATTCAATCAGGTTTACCGTAAATAAAAATTTATTGAGTTAATGATAGAGATATTGCAAATGATTGTAGAAACCTTTGCTTTGCATTTATTTTTTAAAGAAAATATCACATTTTATATTTCTTTTATTTTATCCAGTCACATGCTAAAAGTTGCTTTTTTTAGATTTATTTGTGATGACAGTTTTTTTTTGAACTTCCGGCATTCTTTTATTTTATCTAGTCACGTGCTAAAAACACATGGTTAAAATATTTCTTTAAAAATTCATTAAAAATAGAAGCTTAAGTTATACATTAAAACACTGATACCATTAGAAGGCTAATTTTTTAATCTTTAAATTGATGTAAAAATCATGTTTATGTGATCATATTTTCGGAAGTTATAGCGGAAAAACGTCGATATTTCGCTTAAATTTTAATTAATTCAAATTTTAAAATTTAAAAAAAGGGCTCCGAGGTGCACATTCCGGACCTCCAAGGTATATATGTACCAAATTTGGTAGCTATAGGTCCAACGGTCTGGCTTGTAGAGCGCCAACACACGCACGCACACACACACACACACACATTGAGCTTTATTATAAGTATATATATAGATATACTAGCCGCCTTTGGCGACCAGCTGGTTTGCCATGAGTAATGGGTTCTATAATTTTCAATTAAATCACATATTCATTAGCCTTGAAATAACTCCAGGCATTGATTGGCCTGAAATTAATATTTTCCATAAGATGATGGACTGAAAGCTTTAAAAGAATGCGCTTTCCTAATAATCTTTAATTTTATAAATCAGTCAGTTTTAATGATTGATTTCGAAGACTGATTGGTGTAGCAACTTTTATTTAAAATATTAATAAAAATATTTTGTAAAATATGGCTCACTCATCTAAAATTCTAATAAAAATCAAATCTAAAACTCATTATTCATAAATGCATTGTTTGACTCAAACTACATAAAATGTAATTATTTCATTTAGATCAAATTAATAGTATTAAACAATATATATGCCTATTAATAATAATTGGCCTTTGGGAAGGAATTTGAATGCAGATCCTTTATAAATTCAATCCTGTATAAATAAGGATAATTTATTCAATTAAGGATTTAAATATTGCAAATGATCATAGAATCCTTTGCCTTGCATTTTTAAAAGAAAATATCACATGTTATATTTATATTATTTTATCCAGTCACTTGCTAAAAGTTGCATTTCTTCAGATTTAATTTACGATTATAGTTTTTTTTTTTTTTTTGAATTTGAATTTGAACTTCTGTTAAAATGATGGCAACACGGTGATAAAACCTCATTTTTTCCTTTTGACGTGATCTTGCAGATGTTATAGAAACCTTAGCTTTGCATTTATTTTTTTAGAAACTATCACATTTTATAATGAAAAAAATATATATATTGAATTAATGATACAGATATTGCAAACGATAATAGAAATATGCCATTAAGTAGGGATTCCAATGCATATCCTGTCTAAATTCGATCAGGTTTACCGTAAAGAAGATTTATTGAATTAATTATTTAGATATTGCAAACGATCATAGAATCTTTTGCTTTGCATTTATTTTTTTTAGAAAATATCACATCTTATATTTTATTTTATCCAGTCACGTGTTAAAAGTTGCATTTCTTTAGACTTGATAGTTATGATGATAGTTTTTTTTTTATTCGAACTTCCGGCATTCTTTTATTTTATCCAGTCACGTGATAAAAACATAGTTAAAATATTTCTTTAAAATTTCGTTAAAAATAGAAGCTTGCGTTATAAATTTTAAAAACTGATACTGTTAGAAAGCTAATTTTTTTATCTTTAAATTGATATAAAAATCATGTTTGTGCAATAATATTTTCTGAAGTTATAGCAGAAAAACGTTGAAATTTTGCTTTCATTTTAATTAATTCAAATTCTAAAAAAGGGCTCCGAGGTGCACATTCCCAACCTCCAAGGTATACATGTACTAAATTTGGTAGCTGTAGGTCCAACGGTCTGGCCTGTAGAGCGCCAACACACACACACATTGAGCTTTATTTTAAGTATAGATATATATAGAGAGAGAGAATTTTAGGTGCTATATATCATCTTTATACATCAGATTAGACAGCCTATTAAGAAAAGTGCAAGGAATTCCATTATAGATGATTTCTTAAATTTAATAGTGATTGTTTCTAAAACGCTACTAATAGTTAAGTATTGCAAAGGAATAAATATTTCTCTTTATATTCGCATTAAAAATGATATTGCAGTGTCTTGATAGCAATAAAAATTTTCAATTATAACACAAAATTGGATTAAAATCTTTAACTGATATTTTTTTAATAAAATAGTTGTAGTTCATGTATAACTTAATCACTATAAAAAGTTGTAAACAAAAACAACATTAAGATTGCTTTAAAATTGTTTAGTTGGGATATCATTTTGGTGACAAGCTCAGGGGCATACTAAACTATGCTTCAACCATAATTTTTATTGTTTATTACATTAAGTTTGAAGGACTCTAATCTTTCTCTTACATAGATTATATTAAAGATTTTTTTGCTTACTTATTTTATGATTGGAAAATTTTCTACTAATATCAGATTGATTTAAAGATGTATTATGGATAACTGACACTGGTACATAATAAAATTTCATATAGCTTCATAATAATTATATGCACAATATACTATATCAACTTTTCTAACAACTGAATAGAAATGTAAATTTATTATATATTTTCCTGTGTAACATTTCTATGAACTAAAAATTTATTGGTTTTAATACTTGTATTATTTAATAGAGAGACTATTCATATATGCAAATGTCATGAATTGTATGATGAATAACAATCGAAACATTTGTTTTATGTTTCAAAATGATTAGCTACTTGAAATTGATAGATATGTTTTTATTTTTGCGTATTTTCTCCTACTTGCTTTTGTTTTGTGTGACCAAATATAACTATGATGTAATTGTCATAATGCAGTATATCATAATGGATTCTTTGCAAGACTTATTCAGTATCTTGTCATCATGATAGAATCTGTAATGACTTTAACCAAAATATATAATATCTGGAAATGTTCAATATCATCTTACTGTATTACCTTCTGTAATATTTCTCTTATTATATTTTACAATGATCTCCATTAAAAATTCTGATGTCCTCTAAATCTATCTTACAAGAATACTTGGGCATTTACCTTTAAACAGTAATCACATCTCCATATATTTGTTTTATTCTGAACATTTATATTCCACTATACTATATTAATATTCTAGTTGAATCGTTTTGATTACGTAAGATTTACCTCAGTTGCATCTTATTACAGTCCCTCCTTTCTTTCCCTTCCATTTTTTTTAATGTTAAATTTGTAAAATAGAATTTATCTAATTGTTATTACTGTATTTTGAAGCTTATCTAGATTTTAAAAAAATTAACTTTTGTTTCAAGTCATTCATTCATTTTCTTCAGCCATTTAGTGTGTACCTTTTTTTATTTTTTGCATAAGATTGTTATTAATCCATATTTTTAAAAAATTCTGTTATCTTTATTACTTTTGAATAAAATTTTGGGCTACTGATTTTCATGTAAATGTTGTAGCATTTTCTACTTTTATTTTTATAATTAATCAGTCCAACATTGTTTTGATAAATTCTCATTTTAATCAAGATTTGTCAATATCTGAAATGAGTCTTTTGCTATTGAACCTTTTCTAAAAAGCATTAAATAATTTGAATCAATAGATTCTGTGCTTTGTATTACTTGAATTTTGTTTATATTGAAATCTTTTCCAGTACTCTTTTAATATTATAATTACCACACTTTAATATTATAATTACCTGCTGATAATCTGCAGGCATTGACTTTTATTTCTGGGAAGGAAATTTAGTTTCACTACTTTTGTATATTTTTTTAATCGGACTAAGTTCTGATTTTTTTTTTTTAAATATTTACTCTCGTGTTATTGCAATTTTTTTAAAAGCTCGCTCACTAGCTATTGAATACTGTTTCCATCCAATATACATTTATTTCCTTCTAATCATACAATAAAAAAATGTAATTTTTATAAAATACCAAAACATTGATTAAAAATTTAATCCTAGTTATGTTTTTTAAGTTAAAACAAATCAGTCGCATGTGAGATTGATTCTCTAAACTATTGATACTGTTATCTGTTTTTATCTCTGAATGAATATGTTTGGTGTAGTTTTTTTTATTCGTGCCATACTTGTTTGGTGAACTTTAGTTTTTGCTTGAAATTATCGAAGATTATTAATTAACTGTAAATTACTAAAAATTATTACAATAAAATAAACTATGCTGCTGTGTACTTTTAATTCTGTTTTGGATAATATATATTTTTTAATTTTGAAAATAATTAGATTATATGGGGTTTTATCTAAATCTTATTTTATTTATACGAATTTACAAACAATTGTGTATTTTAATCTAAAGTAATTTTCTTTTTCCAAAAAAAAATGAAAAAATTTTCAGGTGGGAAATCTTAAATTGTGCATCTTTCATGTCTCGCAATTTTATAACAAATACATATATATTTAAAAATTCCATAGTTCATTTTCCCTTAAAATTTAGTATCATGAACAAATAATTTATCTTAAGTTAAAGTTATTTTTGGTGGAGATGTCATTGCTAGATACGATCATTTTTAGAGATAAATATTAATGATGTTGCATCATGGTTTTTATATCTGTGTTTTAATACTGTAGCTCATTTGGTATTTTATTTACTGGCATGATTTTTTTCCCTCTGTATATAATTATGCTCTATTTAAAAAAGGGTAATAATAAATATTTTCATTGTATATATTGTATGTTCACCAGGAGAAGGCACTTCAGTCCGCCTTCTTGGAGGTAGAGTTCATTTCAGCTAGGGGAAGATGGGTAAAAATCCCCACTCTTATAAATGAGACAACATAACGGTGAATGCTTGCACGTTATCAGCTACTTTGTGTTATCATTTGCTGTCATACTTTTCGTTCTTCTTGCTAATTATTAATACATAATATACATTTAATTTCAAAAAGTGTTTTTCGCAAAGTAAATAACTGTTATCTTAGCAAAATGTCTTTAAAAGGGCGAACTATTCACTCGAAAGACAGAAATATAATAAATAATGTTACAAAATTTTGTGAAGATGAGACTGCAGCTGGAACACTTTTTTTTTTTCCCCCTTTCCCAAGCCCCAAAACTTGCTGCTTCAGCTACTGGTGTTTCACTTAGAACAATTGAGAGAATTAAAAAGAAAGATATTTCTACAAATGGACATTTATCTACTCCGGGGAAGCATTGAAAACGTCCTGAGGCTCGAAATGCAATATTGGACAATTTTTATTTGTGTGTTCTTCGAAATATTGTAAATAAGTTTTATGCAAATAACAAAATTCCATCGATTTCTTCTCGTGGTGAAGGAAAAGATAAATTCTCCATGGGAAAAAGAAACTCTATGGAAATACCCCCATATTACTGGGTTTCAGTACAAACATTGCAGAAACTAGAGACAGATCTTAATTGAAAGATCCCACATTGTAGATTGGTGGTTTCGTCTATTATCTCACTGAAATGATGCTGTAAAAAAGGGGTAAAAGCTAAGGATCGCCAATAGGCAACCTTTCTTTACACTGATCACTTTCTCCTTCCGAAATCATAGAAATAGTATCGTCTGATCCCACATGATGATGGCGGTGCCAAGTGACAACTTGTGGTGAATGGACAAAACCTCTATATAACATGATTGAACATTGCAATTAATATTGTCAGTTATTATTTGTTTGCTTAGAATAGTGATAATGATCTAAAATTTGTTAATTAATAATACAGAAAGAATTCTTTTAATACTGTCAGATTTAGAAAAAAAAAGTTAATAGTTTTTAATTTGTATTGCACAAGATGGAATTTTTTACGTATTTGATTTTGAAATGCTGCAATTATCTGACAGATAAACCAGATTAATCTTTTATAATATAGATTAATCTTTTATAATATATCTAAATGGTCCTCTAACTTTCATTTTTGATTGAATTATTGTTTGGTGCAATTATTGGATTTTAATTACATCATTTGTCATTGCTTTGATGAATTTTGAATGCTTGTTATGAAAATACATTTGATAATGCATAAACATATATTTTTAATCATATTTTACCTTAATCTTCCAATTATTCAGATATCAATTCTTCTGTAGTTTCAGTTTGCAAAATAAATAAATAATATAAAACAGCAATACCATTTATACATGTTTCGTTTCAATTTTTATTCCTACCTTAAAAGACAAAATTTAAAAATGAAATCAATTAATGGCAAAATATTAAGCTGTTTGAAATTAAAGAAATGGGTTTAATTTTGATATATTCTGCTACGTGAAATATCATCAAACATTTATATTTTTTGGATTAAACTCTTATTGAAAAGCATTTAAAAAGGTCATAATATATAATATAAATTAGCAATATCAGAGGAAATGAAACTAATTACGGAACTAAAAATTATTTCATATTCAGACAAGATTAAAATTTAAAAAACTATCATTGTGTTTAGTGAGTACTAACGCTGCTACTACTAAAATGAGATATATTACTAATTTATTTAGATTTAAGTCATGTAAAAAGGAATTCAATAGAATTAAAATTACAACAAATAGAAAAAGAATCCAACCTGAAGGCTTATTTAAGGGTCACCCTCTGGCAAGGATTCAAAATAATGGATTTTTTTCTGTGTTAAATCGGACATTGTCCAACAGTATTGATCCCTTTTTTTCCTTTTTTTTTTCAAGGGGCCAATACTGTTGGACATTGTTCAATATCTCTCAGAAAAAATCCCAGGGGTCAATACTGTTAGTCATTTTCCGAATCCTCACTGAAAAAAATCCCTTATTTTGAATCCTTGCCTGACGGTGACTCTTGAAAGTCTTCAGGCCAGATTCTTTTTCTATTTGTTGTAATTTTGATATATATATCCTAAAACTGTTATAACAATTGTTTGTTATTAAATTATTTTAGTTATGAATTATTTTATTGCAAAATACAGTTTGTAAAAAAAAAATAATAATAATGAAATAAAAAAAGGAATTTCATAAAGACTTAGTTGTGTAACCAAATATCTGTAAAAATACTTAAGGAAGGAAATATTAATCTTTTTTTCCTTTTTTTATTTCAGAGATTCCCCTGGGGAGATGGCAACCATACTTTGTTTCATAACCCCAAGGTTAATCCCTTGCCAGATGGATTTGAAGACATATAAGAAGCATGTAATGCCTTAATTTTTGTAGTTTAATCTTGCAACTTTATCTGTAATAATTACTGAATTAAAACTGAAGAATTCCAATGTTTTAGTGTTATATTTTAAAAAACGTGTTTCACTAAAGTTATACACTGTATAAATTCTCAAACAAATATTTTTTGCATTTGTAACTTAAAAAAAAAATCTTGTATTTAAAAATACAAATTTGTTGTTACACGAGAACATAAAAATGAGATAAGCCAAATAATATTTATAAATGAGGTAGCAAAACATATCTAAACTGAAAAAAATCTAAGAACAGTCTTAAAATTTGTTAAATGGTAATTTAGTACATAATCAGAAAAGCTGTAAAATTAATTTTCTTAAAAATCCTTTGTAAGTACACCCAAACCTGGACCTTCTATTTGAAAAGTTGAATCATTACTTTTGCATAAGAATATTTTGTAGGTCTAGCTAATTTATTGCAGATATTTTTATGCTCTATTTCCAGATTATCATAAAATTACCAGTTATAACAATTAATAAAAATAGCTGAAGTTTGTTATATTATCAACATAGAAAATGGTAGTCGATTTCTGGAATATCACTCTATAAAATGCTGTTATTGTGTAATGTTGTAAAGACAGAATAAATCTTGATTTACAAATATTACTCCCATAGGTTATTTAACAAAGAGGAATTAGTTCTCGGTGTTCTGATTAATCTGTCCAAATCAACAAATAAATAAAGTATTAGGTTTTAAATAAAATTTGTCAAATTTTTAAAAAATGAAAGGAGATAAATGTCGATAAAATTTGGGAGTCAAGAAAATTCTTAATATATTTTCCCATTCAATTTTTAAAAAACAAGTTCAAATGTAAAAATTATGTAGGATAGTGCTGGTTTAATTGTATGATTTTGCTTAAAAGCATTTTTCAGATTATATCAACTTAAAGAGATATATGAAGTTTCTCATAGTATTGAAAACCCTTGCACTAAAACCAGAAAGTTATTGAACATTTGAAAGGAGAGGGTTAAAACTTTTATTAGGTGACCAATAAAGTTTTACTCTATATCTAACATTAATGAAATATAAATATAAGTAAAGTAATTTGAAGATTGAATTCACCATACTATGTGTTTGTTGCAAATATCTGAATTGTTAAAAAGATTTGTATTTTCTTATGGCAACTAAGTTATTAAATACTGCTGATTTTATATATTCATTAATGTATGCCATTTCATTACATCTTATACTATGTGGAATTGCAAATATCCAAAAAAAAAAATTATTACTAATGTTGGTAAATTATAAAGAGAAGGAAAGAACAGCATTGAATTTTAGTTTTCAAATGTTATGGATGCTGGAAGTAACTTTAGTATTATAGTTAGGTTTAAAAGCCTGCTACTATTCATTGTTTTCTGGGGGATTTCATAATGCAACATAATTCCACAAGTCCAGTAACAGTGAGACTGAATATGACATTTTTCTAATTAATTTAACTGTTTATGTTTTGAGATGCCATCTGTTGAAAATGTGACACGTCATATTTA
>JAPMOQ010041062.1:8907835-8929190 GCA_026543055.1 Argiope trifasciata | reverse complement strand
AAAATGTTGACAATCACAAACATTATTTAAAATTAAAATATATACACACATTTCAGATTGTAGAGAAACAATACTTAAAAATCTCCACATGTATAGTCAAATTAAGTTTACATATTGGTAATATGAATGGCATATAACTTTTAAGTTTCCTTTTTGTATATCAGATTACAACATTTGTCTACTAACACTGATCAGAATTGCTCATCAAAAAGTAATATTTTCAATCCTTTATCTGCTTCTTCCCACTTACGTTTGAATTGGATTTTTATGTCACCTAATACATTTTCATCATTTAGAAAGTGTGCTGGGAATAAATCAGTCGCATTCAAATAATCTTTCTTTTTTACAAATTCCTTGCATTTATTTTATATAGGAGATTTTAATTTCTAATTGAAACTTACATCTTCAGAAATACCAATAATTTTGTTACAGCCAATTAATTAGTTGGATGTTTTATACAATAGATTTTTAATATATTTTCTGAAATGCAATTTTTTGTTTGTTATCCAGATATTTTGATCCCTGTATAAAAATATACAGAGCATTTGTGAGCATCTTTTAAAATATTCTAGATCACTCTCATCACAATAATACTGATATAATGGTTCTAGTCTTGGTGGAAAACTGGGGCATAATTTTAGTAAATAAGCAAAATCTTATGGTGAACATATTGAATCTTGTTACCCTTGGGAAAACCATTTTCCCCCTCTCGAAACTGCATTAATCTTGAAAAAAACCTTTCATTAGCTACATAATAAATTTTATTTTTGTAAGAAAAATTGAATTAAAAATCAAGACATTTTTAGAGGGAAAAAATAACTTTTGGTTAAGTGCTTGTTCTTTTTGACAATAATAATTTGATTGCAAATTTTCAAACTTAATAGTCAAAATTGTCAATCCTGTATATCTACTATTTTTCCTGGTGGTTGTCACTTATTTTTATTTCTCTTCAATGAAACATCCAGTAAGTACATACATAATAATAAAAGGATTCCAATAGGTATCCAACCCAATATCCTTTGTAAATGCCGTCAAGTGGAGTAATAAAAAAGGTAAAATAGATCTTATTACAACTTTGTTTAAAGCATGTTGTTAAATGATATCACCGAGGACTTAGACATAAGCCGCCTTCGCCACGATCAGTTTTTTTGAGAATGTAAACAAACAGAATGAAAGCAACTTTGTTACTCAAAGTCACGTTATTAAAAAGCAACCTTATTAAAAGCCGCTTTGCATGTTTTATTGTTTCGTCTTTCACATTCGGTACAAAAATTGTGATCAAGTAACACATCTCTACCGCTCTGACTGCGGAAAATGACAAAGTATCTGTAAAGTTCAAACTTGGACTGCAAACATAGCCGAAATCGCGAATGGAATAGGACGAGATGGGTTCGAACAGAAAGAATCAACTGACATTCAGGAATTGCATGAATCGCTAGATGAAGATTTGACTGAAACCGACTTGGAGGAAATGTTAAATTCACAGCCCATTGAAGAAGAGGCTTCAAAAAGCGCTGGAAACGTGACATTTCATTTGAAAAATATTAGTGAAGGTTTAAGAATGGCAAATGAGCTTTGCGATTTCTTTATGAACAATGATCCGTCTATGGAACGAAGTCTTATTTTTAAGAGGCAAATTGCAATGTAATTGCTGCGTATCAGTCTGAATGGAAGGAGCTATTAAAAACTGCCAAGCAAGAGAAAATGACAAAATTCTTCAAACCATCGCCTAAGCCTTAAGATAATTAAACAAAATGTTCAAAAACTTCAATTAAATTGATTTGTTTATATATTTGTTTTTTATTTTATTTTGTCTCCTAGGAACGTATCCCCTATAATCCCGTATACATTACCTTTCCGTATTCACGGTTTCTGTATTCGCGGCATATTTATGGAACATATACCCCGCGAATAAAGAGCTTTTACTGTAATACAAAAAACATGTTTTTAAAGTCAATTCCTACTTAGGTCAACAAAGAAAAATTTTATTTCAGTTACTTTTTATTGAATAATATAAATATTTATATACATATGACAGAATCACAATATTAATTCGCAATGGAATTTTTTTTTTCCGTGATCTGCACTCTTTGCCACTGAGGGTATTTATTCCTAAATTCCTGCTAAGTATGCTATATAAGAGATTTTTTTTCTCTCATATAAAACTTAAAAATAATTAATTTATCAAAAAAATATTAATTTTCTCAACAACAGGACTCACATTTTTCATCTTCATGTGAAAAAATTGAAATCCTTGCATTTTACCGATTTAGTTACTGCCTGTTGATTTCAATTTTCATTACAAACTGCTAAAATTCTATTTAAAGTATTAAAAATTAATTAAATTTAATAATTAATGATTTAATATTTGAAAAAAAAACTGTATTAACAGCAAGTGTCATCCACACCAAATTTAATAAAATGTATTTGAACTTGAGTGGATGAATTAAAAAGTATTTTATTAACGATTGAAAATTTGAAAAAGATATTTAAATATATACAGGGAGAGTGTGAATAGTAGGAATTGAAAAGAACATAGATCAGAATGACATCAAATTTGAACGGAACATACTTGAAAGAGAGGTAAATGGTATGGCATAAGAAAAATTCCAAATAGTATCAATAGATGGCACTGCAAGCGACATACTATGCTATTTAAGATACACATGCTCACGACATATGGCATTTCTTATGCCATAAAATGCGAAATATCAGATAGCATTCTAAATTCAAACCGTTTTAGTTTAAATTCTGAATAAACAGCATCTCTTAAATGTTGGGACAATGTAGAAAATACCTCTGCAGAATTCTACCACAATTTTTTTTCAGTTTATTTTAACATATTGAAACAAATAGAATAGGAATTATAAAAAATAGAAGTACGCTATTCTTGAAGTGTGAAGGCAAATATAACCATTGGCAGAATATTTTTTTCTCTGGTAATAAAGATATTATATTCATACAATCATAATCTAAGAGGCACATGCTGTACTGAAAGCTAATAAAATATGAAACAGAATTTATGTTAAATAATGATTCTATAAATATGATTAAATGGTATTTGTATTAAATATTTATTAAATAAGATGAAAGGTTACTGAAATATATATTTTAAGCTAATATATCGACACCTCCCTTGGGAAACGTACCTATCCACTACAAAACAAACAATGGGAAAAGTGTCTAGCTACAACTCAACATTTAAAAGACAACGTTATCCCTGCTGCCCCTCTCGATTCAACGTCCCTACCTAAGAAAAGTAGGTTTGTGATGGATTCGCCCATCCCATAGGGATAACGTTGAAATTGAGACGCTAATATTTCTTTTAAAAATGAGGGTTACTTTAATCCATTCCATCTGAGCATCACATCATGAGTCTCTCAATAACGGATCGCCTTCTGATTGAGAAACGTTTTCGTTTACAATACGCTATCGGTTTTGAAAAGATTTAGGATATGAAAAAAGACTATTTTCTGATGCCTGCGATGGGCCTTAAGAAATTTGAAGGAGAAAAAAAAAGGTTCATTTGAAGAGGGTGAAAATTAGTTGCTTTGACGTCTGTAGAAAATATATTCACATAAGGTACGTATATTACATATATTACAAGAAGGTACGTATAGTGATGTATAGTACACAAATAATTGACCAATCTGTAGATATGCCTATGAGAACGGTACATGAAATTTAAGCATACAAAGGCAGCCATGTTCCAGAGCTGCATCTTATTGACCTGATAGTAGGACAAATTTTTCATCTAGAATTTCTTGCATGGAAGTAACCGTGAACCATCTTTTGGACAGAGGTCTTGGGGTTTATTGGAGGTCTGTTTCTATCTCCAAGTCTTTTTTAATACATAAAATTGGAAAATAGGGCAGCGGAAAATATATTCGAACCAGTACCGTTTCATTCTACAAAAATAACTGTGATCTGGGTTTAAGGCATCGTTTATTGAAAGGCCTTTTTTTCCGAGATGGATCCTTTTACCTGTCCTGTCAATGGTAAACGTTATAAGAGTCTTTTAAGGCCTTATCACACGGCGAAATATCGTCGGCACTTTCCGTCAGCAAACGACAACGAAAATGACGTGATTTCAAAGTTTAACATGACTGGTTAAATTTCGTTTGCGGACAAAATTTCCGACGGTATTTTCTAGCTGGTTAGAGAAAGTTGTTCGATTATGAAACTTGCTCGACTGGTTCTAAGGGTAGAAATGGAAAATAGCTGACGGAAAGTGCAGACGATATTTCTCAGTGTGATAAGGACTTTAAGGAAACAAGTAACGTTTCCAACAAACAAACATTCCAATGATTTAACCCATTTATGACTAAGATTAAAAAATTGGAATTTTTGCATGAAATTTCTATATGTTAGGTAAAAAAAATATAATAAAAAATAACTTTTATGTGAGGGGTGTACCAAAAATGGAAAAAATTTGCAGTCAGTGATGCAGGATGCATTTTGGAAATGATAGAATCATCAGCTGTCATTTTTTAATAACATAGTCTTCAAGATCACCGGACCTCAATCCTTGTTACTTCTGGTTGTGGGATCTCGATTATTTTGAGACGTCCGATTACAAATTAAGCTGAAATGAAAGCAAAGATGATACAATATGGCCGCTTAAGCACTCTGGTGTGTTGTGGGGCATGCTGTTTATCAGCTGTAGCTCGTGGCAGAAAATGGGGGATAGCATATTGAAATGTCTTGAGCAAGACTAGCGATAATTAATTGGCCTAAGCATAGTTAAAAACGATTTTTCCTATTCAATCTGATACGTCCTTGTTGTTGTAGATAAGCTTTCCGCTGATATTGCCCCGACTGTTGAATGATTAGGATGCTACTTTTTCAGTCAGAAAAACCAAAAGTCATGCACATTGAATAGTACAGTTAGTTTAATATGTAACTCATATCAAAGCCGTCGTATTTGGATTCAAAATGCCACTCATAGCAGTATTCACTAACGTTATACCGACACAGCGCCATCTATTGATACACTTTGGAACTTTTTTATACCATACAGTTTCCCTTTTTTTCAGATATATTCAGTTCATGCCAGAATGGCTGGATGAAATTTAGCACAAAGATTACAGTCAGGAATAGGCTACTTTTTATTCCGGCTAATTGAGTGGTTCATTTTTATTAATTAAAAACTAATTTTCGCACCAAAAAAGCTGAGGCCAAAGATAAGTAAGGCTCCTGTTTTTTTTTTCTTTCTTTTTTTCTTCTTTTTTTCCCTCAACAGTAATCAGGTTAGGCTTAGCAGAATTTTGACCGATTACTTGAAACGATTATGTTTATTTTCAATGTTTTTCATGTATTTAAAATAAAATGTTAATGAATCGATCTTTCGGATTCATTCTGAAGCACTTTTAAATTAAAATAAAACAGAATAAAGGAAATAAAAAATTTCTAATCTGCATTGCGTTACCCCAACTGGTGTAGGAAAGTCAGACATGTGCTTTACGTCAACTGGAGTTGAAAGTTCAAGCGTGTTTATTGACAATTGTGTTTTTATTTAAATTAAAAGTTTAAAAAATTTGTGCATTATACTGTTGTAGCAATCTCGATCAATAAATAAAATAGATTTGACTTGATTTTAAAGAAATAATGATTTGATTTCCTTTTTTGTTTTATTTCAGGTGCACACTGTAAATGAATTGTTTTTAGGTTAGTTGGGTACTTTAAAATTGGTTAAATTGTATTTTTGTGCTACATATTTTTCGTATACGCTCATAGTTTTATGTACATTGTTTTAAGGATAATTTTTATCTTTTTGATTTGTTATTATTTTATACTTTTTCGAAATACCCGGAAAACCCAAATCTAATCTTTCGAAAATGAGTACTTAAGCTCGGGCTATGGCAGTAACTAGAAGTACAAAGTCAAATCCTCAAGCAGAATTTAAAAGAATTAAGGAAGTGGAGTGACAGGCTTCGTCTAGATCAGTTGAAACGTCATAAACGGTATTGGAATAACGGAACTGATAAAACCGTCTTATACATACATATCAAAATTTCCACGCATACGAAGTCGCTGATAAATGCTAGTATTATAGTATTATATTATATATATACACTGATGGAAAAAAATCCCAAGGAGCTGTGCTAGATAAACGAAATTTGGTAGGCGTGTTTATACACCTGAAAGATGACGTCAATTCAAATTTCGAGCTACGCGCGTAAGTGTGGAGCTAGTAGCGACACTATGAACATGCAAATGAGGCTTGCTTTAAATAAGCGCTGTAAGGTTCGTGATCGTTATTTACAGTTGAGATTTGACGTAGTGGGTTAATGTTAGTCAAGGATGCCTCTGAGAAGACGAAGAAGCCATTATCAACAGCTCACTGAGTTTGAACGAGGTCGTGTTGTAGGGCTACGAGAAGGTGGGTTTTCTTTCCGCGATATTGCTGAAAGACTTGGCAGGAATGTATTCACTGCGCATGAGTATTGGCGGCAGTGATCAAGGGAAGGTACTGTCTCAAGAAGACCAGGTTCCGGGCGGCCACGTGGTACTACTGAGAGGGAAGAGCGTCGTATTCGGTGTATGGCTGTGGCTAATCGTACTGCGTCTGCAGCTGAAATTCGAGCTGCAGTTGGCACCACAGTGACATAACGAACTGTTACAAATCGGTTACTTCAAGGACAGCTCCGAGCCAGATGCCCTGTACAGTGCATTCCACTGACTCCAAACCACTGCCGTTGGCGACGTGAGTGGTGTCAAGCTAGAGCTCATTGGAGGACGGAGTGGAGATCTGTTGTGTTTTCTGATGAAAGTCGGTTCTGCCTTGGTCGCAGTGATATCCGTTTGTTGGTTAGAAGGAGGACAGGTGAACGCTTGCTAGTGACCTGTCTTCGGCCTAGACACACAGGGCCTACTCCTGGAGTTATGGCTTGGGGAGCAATTTCGTATGACAGCAGGAGCACTCTCGTGGTTATCCCACGCACCCTGACTGCAAATTTGTACGCCAGTCTAGTGATACAACCTGTTGTGCTGCCATTCATGAACAGCATTCAAGGGGGTGTTTTCCAACAGGATAACGCTCGCCCTCATACCGCTGTTGTAACCCAACATGCTCTACAGAGTGTCGAAATGTTACCTTGGCCTGCTAGACCACCAGATCTTTCTCCAATCGAGCACGTATGTGACATCATTGGACGACAACTCCAGCGTCATCCACAACCAGCATTAACCGCCCAAGTGCAACAGGCATGGAACTCCATCCCACAAACTGATATCCGACACCTGTACGACACAATGCATGCATGCTTGCATTCAAAATTCTGGCGGTTACATCGATTTCTAATGTACCAACATTTCACATTTGAAATGGCTCTTCTCGCCAATGGCTCTACCTGTGATCTTGAAACTTTAATCAACCTAGACAAATGTATTCTTAAAATTTCATTACTGTACAGTAATTTTTTCTTGGTGCTGGGATTTTTTTTCCATCAGTGTATAATATATATATATATATATATATATATATATATATATATATATATAATCATAAAATTATTAAAACAATCAAAACCCATTTCTTGGTCAACAAAAATTAAAATGAAACCAACAAGGTCAAAATTGAAATTAAAACACAAATCAGAATTACACGCTAAAAGTTCACAAAATGAAAGGTAAATGAATAAGAACCAATTAATGAAACAAATCCAAAATACTATAATTAAAAAATTATTTAAACGAAACAGAAACAGTACTAACCACGGAAACTAAACCAAAACCGGAATCGAAACTAAAAATCATTACTGATTCAAACAATTTTAAGAATTAAAAAAGTTTTTTAATCAATCATTGTATTTGGAGAGCGCAAATGCAGCTACAACTAAAATACAAATGAATCTAAATTAATTAACAAAATGAGCTAAGCAAAAAGTAACATAACCGAATCAAAATAATAATCAATAGAAAAAGAATCCGGCCTGAAAACTTCGACAAGGGCCACTTCCAAGCAAGGATTCCAAAAGAAGGGATTTTTTCTGTGAGGCATCGGTATATATATCGGTAATGCTATATATCATTTTGAAAATGAAATTTTAATTATAATGAGCCTGTATGCGCATTTTAAAACATAGTGCATGTGCCTTCAAATTATACAAAACTGCAATCTAAGACGGAAATTGTTGCCTAAAATCTTATATTAAAATCTACAGTATGTCTGCTTATAATTAAAGAGAATATATGTCGGCTATGTGTATGATTGACCATTTATTTTAAAGCTGCCAATCTGGCTCGAATATACATTAGAAGATAATAATGCACACATTAAATATTTTTTTTTTTTTAATTTTAGTTAAAATTCTAAATGATCACAAATCAAGCAAGATTTTGGTATTTTTCCCCAAATAATTAAAATTTTCAAAACTTATTGATTTTATTTTCGCCTTCCCAAATTGCCTTTCGTATTGGTTAAGAATAGTTCTACCTCTTTGAAAATTTAATAAGAAAAAAAAACTACTATTAAACTGCCGCTTTTAAATATTTTAAACAATGAAAAATTACAAAGCATATATATATATATATATATATATATATATTATATTATTAAAGTTTTTATGAAACTATAAAAGAATACTTCTAACTAAAAATCGTTTCTAACAAAAATTAATACAAGAAAATAAAATTTTAAGAGGAACAAAACAATAAAATTTAATCTTCTGAAATTAAATGTTATGAAGAATAAACAAACTTGATTGTGACGATTGTATCGAGCAATTGCTTGACCTAGTCAATTAAATAATAGTTTTTCATAATTGACCTTTTTTTAAGAAATGAATTTATGATTCAGTGTTCTTTAAAAATTCTAAATCAATTATTTAAACGGATTTTTTTAACATCAACTTTTGCGATTACAAATTAAAGGTACAGATCTTAATCCAGGTTAAGATAACAGCTCTAATTGCGTTTGATGGAGTACTTGGAATTATTTGTAATTCTGTTGCTATACAAATATTTCTTTCAGACTTTCCAAAATTTGTAATCAAAAATGTTTTTTTTTAACTTTCTTGATTTAATTATTTCATTACAGAGGTTACTTGATTTGGAAATAACCTATAGAAAAAAATACTATTCGGCAGAATGTTATGAAATTTAGAAAGTAGCATAGTAAAATTATGAGAACTTTATATAGCATGTTTTTATTTTGTTTGTTTGTTTTGTACGAAATGATATTAGAGTACATTGCATGAAACAGGTTCTGCGTTACTGTTTTATTAATATTATCAGCCGTCTTTTTTCCATAGTTTGCGTCTTGCTGAATTCCGAGATACCGTCGTGTGAGGGGGCCTCTTGCATGTTAAATCTGTCAGGCCAAACGTCCTCCCGCTGGTGTGGAGAGGGGGTTGCCACTTCAGGTGCCGTCCTCGCCATCTGACCGTGGTTCAAAATTACGAGGTCCGTCCCCAAATAGCCCTCGTGTTGCTTTAAAACGGGACGTTAATATAACTAAACCAAACCGACAACGAGAATACCACAGAGATACAATTTATCGGGATATTATTTCATCTATTTCCCGATCTTAAAGTCACAGAACCGAACATCTCTCTAGGATTTCGTAGGAAACCCTTCTTCTTGCATACAGAATACAAGAAGCTGACATATGGAGTGATTGTTCTTCTTGCATACAGCCGACCACTCCGCCACCACTGAACGTAGCAGTATCGATAGGATTTGTTGTGGTCGACTGCTGAATACGTATTGTCCAACCTTACAGTGACCGAACAATCAAACTAACATTCCTTTCGGGGTAGTAAATAGCTGTCTTCCTCCCCATCTGCACTCTCTCAAATAGTTGGAATGAAACTGTCAATCTTCAACATCATATCCTTCAGGGTTTTGAGATGACCTGGTACCATCAGTACTGTGCTTAAATTATTATTGACAATATTCAGGTCCTTCCTTAACTCTGAGATCTCTATACATTCCATTAAATAGTGGTAAACCGTACCCATTTCCCCACAAATGCATTTATTTTTTTCCAAATCTTTGAAAATATGCAGGAAATATCCCATGTCCAGATATTATTTGGATTATATGGTATCTTCTTATTTTAATTTCCGGATTAGGAATAAAGCTGAAAGTGACTATTCCTTTTTTGGACATATACCATCAAACCATTGTAGTTTTATTTCTCCTTTCAATTCCCCTTTTAAAACGTAGGAAACCCTGCTTTCAAACATACAACATGCACGTTGCTTTATATTTCCAGATGATGATAAAAAGCAATGATGAGGAGCATATTGAGTATATTTTATACTTTGAAACTTCTTAATTTATAAAACGTGTTCATCTTTTTATAAAGACAGTATGCGCCTCCGAGTAATAAATTCCTATTTTTTAAGTACTATCTAAAATTTTCATAATGCTGCTCTTCAAATTTCATGAAAATCTATTAAATAATTATGTTATAAGCTGCTTGCAAATACTCGCATTTATTTTAGTTGACTTTGTAATTTTTATTAAAGTTGCCAAGAAATCAAGTAATAAAGTTGCTAGTTTCTTGTGTAAATTTCACAACTTTGTAATCAGAACATAATAATAATAATAATAATAAAGAGAACTAAGTAGCCCCCCACCCCCTAAGTAGCCACTGATAGTCTTATGTAAAAGTATGAAAATTTCTCGACTATCTTGGAATTGTGAGCGTAGGATTCAATTAGTTAATTTTAAAAGTCTGTTTTCTTTTCGCGCTGTTTCTGCTTTATATAAGACTTGATGGCGTTTTTCCAATTAATATTTTGTATTTTTTCATTCACATGTACACTACCTTTTAATTTTTTAAATAATAAAAGGTTTTTTTCTTCCGCATCTAATATTTTTGAACTAGTCCAATCCTATTTTATCTCTTTACTATTAGAATTCTCACGGGATTATCCTTCATATGATGAATGTCAGATAAATCAAAATCATGATATCGTAGATCGACAACTGGTCAATTGTTTGACAAATTGGATTCAAAATTTGATAAAAAACTGTTATTTAGATGCCATACCTTTGCACCAAACCTTATTTGCGTTACCTAATAATACCTAATTGTTCGGGTCTTGTAGTTATCGAGTTTACATGTACTTGAACAGTCAGACTTTTGGGGAATGTATTTTTTTCAAAATTTGATAAAAATTTTCATACACGGTTGTATTTCCGCATATTAATATTTCCTCACCTTTCAACCATCCAGTTCAAAGTTATCACTGTTCATAGTCGTGAAAATGCTGTTAAGTGTAAAACCAAAAATTGCTGTTATCGCCATGTCAGATGATAGTATGCCAATTGTGGAAACTATTCCTCTATAGACTCTCAGAGTTTGTCATTCTTTTTGTGTACGTTTCATTGCGTGGCTGGCGTTCTATGGTGAGGGTTCAGTCATGAATAGAGTGGAATTGTTTATTAAATAGTATTGATTACAAATTAGATTCATCATTCAAAAAACGAACCAGCACTCGTCGAAACTTTATAGACAAAGTATTGTATACAGTCCACTTAATATCCTACAAATGTGTTTTTCGGACACAGACAGGTTTGAAACACAAAGAAAATGGCAAAAACGAATTTCTTGATCACTACAATATTTCCTCCACATTAAATGATAATATAACTACTGAAAAATAATAACTACCTAATCGGAAATCGCCTCTGTATTTATGTTTTGCAATTTCACATCGATGAAAATTGCATTTGCTCACCTTTCAGCTGTACTACTACTATTGTTATTTTGTTCTTGTAATTTTAAAAACCAGAATTCTCAAATAAGGCTATATGGGAAAAAGAAAATATCTACTGGAAACATTAATTTGTTGTTTAATTCCCCCCAAATCCATTTTGTGAAACGAAAAATCTGGTCTGAAACTCATTTCCTCCTCAAAACCAGATCGACTTGATCATGACCAGCTTCTTCGATAACGAAGTAACAATATTGTGGGAAAGCATATAATAAGGTACAGCATTCAATTTGGTCGACATAATTGACAATCTGCTGCCCTCAATCGAAAGGAAAGCGTCGAAAGGTCTTCGAAAACGAGTCGGGAATCGGGCTTAGGCGGCACGTTCTTCGTTCGGGGCGTTTTACAACCTCTTCTCCAGGCTTTTGTTGCAACGATGCATTGTTTTCGAGAGTGGCTTTTAACGCTGGAGAGTGCACGCGGTAACATGTGAGGGCGTCAACTGTTGCGCGAGAATCGTGCAGGCGTTCTATGTAAATAGAGGAAAAACGGGCCCGCTGGAATGCGGGTCAAAGCGCTCACTCCTTGTTATTGAATAAACAAGATTTCAGCTTAACCTTCTATTGAGGAAAGAGGCCCACAATCTTGCTTTAATATATGGGTGGCATGCGAGGAAAGCCCTTATAGGTGCTCTTTTTTATGTTATTGGGATCTAAAATTGATTAGTGTAACCCGCACCTTCTGCTTATTTCCTGATTGCAATTGTTTTTGTGGCACTTGTTCTGATACAGAAAATATGATTCGACGCTTCCATGAACAATAAGCTTTCATTCCATCTTTCCGTTTCTGTTGCTTCATTGTTGCGTAAATTGTATTTTAGCAGACGTGCGTTAGCTGAGCGTCTAACAGAATAATTGTTCCTGTTTGTGTGAAACTGGTGATTGTATTCTATAGAATTAGTACTCAGTTTCATCCTCTTTACTATAAATCAGGCTGATATAATTCTTGCTCCAGATTAAAGGGAAAAATATATATTTTTAAATCCTAGTACTGTTTATTTCAGTATTCAGGGACAATTTACAGATTAAAGAATAGAAAGGCATTAAAATATTTAGGCTCAAAACATTTTTTAAGTAAGTACAAACAAAATTAACTATCAGGTCTCGAAAATGAAGGGCTATTGAATTTAGGTGCTCCGACAAAATATCCATCACGTCTTCATCTGAGATTGCAACCACATTTCGACGATTCTATCTCATTAAAGAGAAAGATGTAAAAGGTGAGCACATTTCTGGAATTCCTCATCATTGTTTTATTTTGATTTCCATTCCATAAGATACTTTTTTTGTTCAATTTTTTCCACATGTATATATATGAATGTCGTGCCATTTCTTACCTATTATTTTAATTGTCCGCTTGTAATCTGAACTTATTTCATTGTTTAGACATTCTCCTCCTTTCATCTTTCCTCTCACTTCTCTTATTATTTTTTAACGCTTTCTTGGGGTTTGATAAATTTTCTACGAGTTCAGTTATTTTTCAACAGATTTTCCTTCACCACTGTCAGTATTCTTCCTTCACCCCAGTATTTACAGATGGCTTAAAGTCAGATGGGCATGTTGGTTGCGCCATTATAACTCCATCTGATACACTCAAGTTATCGTCTAAACAACATTTGTTCTGTTTTTACTGCTGAGTTAGTGGCAATTTTTTACGCCCAAAGGGAAATTTCTTGTTCTACTCAGCGTAGTTTCATCATACACTGAAGTGACAAAAGTCATGGTTAAAGAAATGGTTATGTTCAGCTGCTTGCAGATCTCTTGCAGCCATTCATGGACTTCACGCACCCACACAACGATGGGATTTTTATGGATGACAATGCACCATGTCACCGGGCCAGAACTGTTCGCGATTGGTTTGAAGAACATTCCGGACAATTCCAGCGCATGATCTGGCCACCTAGATCGCTCGATATGAATCCCATCGAGCATTTATGGGACATCATCGAAAGGTCGTGCCCAAACTCCTGCACCATCCACACTTTCACAATCATGGACGTCTATACAGACAGCATGGCTCAATATTCCTGCAGAGGACTGCCAACGACTTGTGAACTCCATGACACGTCGAGTTGTTGCATTTCGCCGGGCAAAAGGAGGACCGACACGATATTAACAGTCATCCCATGACTTTTGTCACTTCAGTGTATATACGGACAGTATGAGTGCTTTGGAGGCACTTGCTCATTTCCATAGTCATATACACCCAGTCGCTATCGAAGTCGATCACTACAAAACAGATAATTTAATATGCTTCTCAGCTGGGTTCCGGGTCACGTGGGAATTTCGGGAAATGAAAGGGCTGATGTTGCAGCTAAATCTGCATCAACATCTCTCTCTCCGGCCCTCCCATATTGCGACGTCAAAAAGTCATTTGTTCATCGCCTCTTTACAACTTTTCAAGAATCTTGGGATCTGCAGACTTAGAACAAACTACATTTAATAAAACCCACAATTGGGTTTTAGCTTATTCTACCTATACGAGAAGTTGATGTCAAACTGACACGCCTCCGTAAAGGACACACTCGTTATTCACATCGTCATCTCATCCTTGGTGAAAGGGTACCAATGTGTACCATTTGTAATATTGCTTTCAGTGTTAAAAGTGTTTTGATCGAATGTCCTGATTTTAATGTTCATCGTCATAATTTTTTCTATTCGTCTTCTCTGAACTTACAAGACCTGGTGGGTGAAACATACCATCCAAATATTTTCAAGTTTTTAAAAACCACTGGCTTTTATTCTTGCATTTAGTAATCTTTGACTTTTATTTATATTTCACTTTTTACATGGCTTCATTGTAATGCCTTTATCACAACAAGGCTTAATTTAATTTTTAATATAATTGAACATTAATTTCCTGCATTTTTACGTTGGTACCTTCCCCTTTCATGTTTTTATTCGGTGTGATTTTATGGTCTGGCTTATTTCCTTACCGTTAGTTTGGCGCAGCATAGTAAAACATGGCCTTTTGCGCCAGAAAAAATCAATACAACCAACCACCTCAATTTTGATGAATTAAACCCAATCTAACGCATGCTCAAAAGCGCGCAGAGTTTTGGAATCCGTTGTCAAACAATAGTTGTTTCTGTCTGTGCGAAACTGGTGATAGTATGGAATGAAATTCTATAGAATTAGAACTCAGTATTGTTCACTTCATTCACTCTCTAACCCTTCTTTGCATTTTTTTTTCTGTGTGTGAGTGTAAAATAAATCTGTGTGATATAATTCATGCTCTAGATTAAAGAGAAAATGTTTAAGAAAATCCTAGTATAAATATTGTAATGTCTTGATCTCGATAGATCAAAGAATACTAAGAATTTTTAGTCACTTCTTTATTTTACAGCCCCATATATATACAAAGTTCTTACTTTCTTATCTTGATTAAATAATCGCTATTTACACCACAACAGTCGAAGTTGAAGGTTTTTACTTGAGGATCAGTTCTCCATTAAAGAGTAAATACAACACCACTAGGAATTCACGAGTTGGTCAGTCAGCGATCATTTCAGGCGACGCTCCAAATCTCCCGAACTCATGGATGTACTCAAGCAGTCTCCCAGAAACTCTTCTCCCCTTTCCAAAACACTCTGCGTATTTTATCTCAGCGACAGTCTCCGCCTCCTCTTCCTCAGTGGCTACTGGTCCTCTCTTCTAGCAAATCTCGTCCAGCAAAAGTGTCCTTTCAGTGGCGACAATCCGTCGTCGGAAAGTAATTAAGGTGGCCGAAAAATCTGGAACATGGGGTCTGCTTACAAGAGGGAAATTTGGCATCCAGATGTTTGGATGTTCCATTGTCTCTGAAATCATTATCACTGTCTTCTGGACGAGGAATTTCCACGTGGGTTCTTTCAGCTATAGATGACTCAGGTCCCGAAAGGAGACAATCTGCAACATTCGGTTATCTCAAGGTGTCTAGTAAACACAAAGGCAACACAGCTGGGGGAAATATTTTATCACTAATGGGGACGGGGAATGTTACAATATATAATATAAAATAAATTTAATCGAAACAGTATTATGGAAATATACATCATCATGCAAATTTACATGTTAAGCTCAATGTAAAATCTCCAATGTATATCTCTCCTAAATTTCTCCATTCATTATTGCTTTTATTAATAAAATAACCTCAGATTAATTATAAAAAAGTATTCAAGAAATCGAAAGTTTCATCCAAGCTCAATAAACAGCGGAATGGCAAGTTCAAACCCGCTTGTAACGTTCACCTGTCCCATTCACGATTAGCGGCATTTCCCTACAGCCACCACCATCTGTAAACATGTTCTCCATTGTTAAACGCCGCCAGATTTCGAGATGGTGAAACTCCTTATCTCTTATTGTTCGCATCTGGTCATCAGACCACACGTGAATTGCATTGTGGGGATGAAACTTGTTGTTTCCTCAAAGGAAAGTAGTGTACAACATCTGGTCATCGTGTTCCAGAGCGGTCAATTGCTAGGACGCGTCATTGATGGACAGTCTCACGCCACGAAAGACTAGTGACATAATTGAGGAAAATTTTTGTTAAATGATTGACTAATGGAGAACTGACGAACGAATAGAGTTAAGGCCTTATCGCACGGCAAAATAGCGTCGGCACTTTCAGTCAGCAAACGACGTCATTTGTGTGACGTCACTTCAAAGTTTCACATGATTGGTTGAATTTCGTTTGCGGACAATATTTCCGACAGCGTTTTCTAACTGGTTAGAAAAAATTGTCGATTATGAAATTTGCTTGACCGGTTTTGAGGGTAGAAACAGTGCTGACAAAATTTCACCGTGTGATAAGGCCTTTTGAAGAGGAAGACTTTCGACAACGATAAAGAGCCGGTTTGTCTTTGAAGAGGAGATAGAGACTTTTAGGTTTTCCAACTGTGGATTTTCGACTCTCCACTTTTGCAGCGGTTCTGGCTAACACCCTGTTAGCGACTTGTGGTGTTTTTCTTCGAAGTAATGGAGAACTTTCCCTCGAACTCTTTCCA
This sequence comes from Argiope trifasciata, assembly GCA_026543055.1. Lineage (NCBI taxonomy): Eukaryota > Metazoa > Arthropoda > Arachnida > Araneae > Araneidae > Argiope > Argiope trifasciata. Next base: position 8,912,477 of record JAPMOQ010041062.1, on the reverse strand, counting down.
ATATAGACCTTCCACCTTCGTCTGATGTGTACGTAACAAATATTTTACCTAGATTAGAACTAAGTGTTCTGTAAATATATAGGGCTGTAAATAAAATATTTCTTCTGAAATTCCACTCTCTTATTCGATCAGTAGTGATCAAGTCATTAAACGTTATAAATGTAACTTTTTTTTCGACAACTACGTTCCTTATTACGCAATAGAGTCGTGCAAAAAAGTTGTCAGCAACGACCAATTTATAGTACACTTGTTTTGAGGGTGTTTTTTTTCCCTTCCTTTGCTTACTAAATATTATGATGGAAATTTCCATCATTATGCAAAGAAAGATTGACAAACTTACTTCACCTTTATCCGAAAAATAAGTAATGAAGAAAATAGTGATGTGGCGATCAGAGCAATGGGGGTTATAGATGCGCCGGGGAGGTATTCTTTAAGAGGTCATTAGGACGTAACACTGCTGTCTTTAACCCCTTAACGGTCGCATAATTTTAAAGAAAATGGTCATAAAAGTGCGTTTTTTTTTTTATTCAAGAAAAGTGTACGTACAATATTTGCATTCAGTTTTAATTTTTTATTTAATGTTTAACTTGAAATTAAAAAAAAAATCCGAAAAGTCAACATTCAGGGTTGTTATGACTGAATGTTAGCTTTCCAACAAAGAGAGAAAATGAAAAATATGTGTTTTAAGCATTCAAACATAATTTTATTGCATTTACCCATAATGTAAATAAATACTAGTCATTTTTTCCTGTGCGATAAATTTTAAAGCATAAGTTGCATAGGCCAGCATCACAATCAGGACAATAGTACCGAGTTTCCTTTCTAATGACATCTAGTTTAAAATAAATTAACTATCTCTAAAAACATGACAAATTGTCTAGGGCAGCCATCTGGCGTATATTTTAAGAAATAAACATGATTCTGGGTATAAGAAATAGATTGTTTTAATATTTTTGGCGCATTACTTTTGAATACGCCAACCCGGAAATATCACGGACGTGAGAAATAGAGGTAGAAATTTCATCGCTTCATTTTCACGGGAGCGAGAAGGAAGGGGTTAAATCAGTTTTTAGAAGTTATATTATAAGGGGGCTAACAAAATATCATGCCTGGACGTCAGTTATTAATTCTACGCCACTGAAAGAGAAACTATGAATAATTACAGAATGTGTTTCAACATTCAGCAGATAATTTCAAACCATTTCAATTAATATTAACATAAAATAAGTTTTGCATTTTCTATTTTTCCGCAGTAAAAACTTCGTTTATGTAGGCTGGCATATTTTACGGCCTATGAAAAAAATTTGATAGCATATTTCTGAATTCACTGAAAATTTAATGTAAAAATTAGTTCATGCTCGCTTTATACCTTCTTATTTTATAATAACCGACTTTCTTGACTATTTGGTCTATTGGAATGTTATTTATATTTAAGTTGATTGGCATGAAAAACTAGATATTCACGTTTCTCCCATTAAAAAGTTTAAGATCAAATTACGATAGATTTTAAAGATAATATATTTTATTTTAAATACATCTGTATTATTTATTGTTACATCTTTTTTTGTGGGGGTGGGTCTAATGCCACTTTCTCATACCAAGCACGAATGAATGGAGCTCTTTCGAATTAAGGCAGAAGTGTGTGCCTTTCGTTGTTAACGAGCATCGTTAAGGTGAAAGTACGACTTTGCTCAAACACACACGACACAACCCTTTTTAGGGGGAGGCGGAGACCAAACCTAACCCAAAGCGGAGACCGACTCATCCCTGATTCAGTACCCCCAGAGGTATCATTTGTTATGGGAACTTGGAGGACTTTGCAGTTACGACCTATTTAACGTGCTCCAACTGCCATTAGCCAACACGGCGGTCTTTGAACTAGACGAGGACAGAACTCGGCACCTTTCGGTTACGAGACTGACGCTGTATCAACCAGGCTACCACGGCCCTACTTTTTTTGTTGTTGCTGTTATCACCTTTGTAATGAGTTAAGTCCCATGACGTCATAATAAAAATATAATTAGCCTGCTGTCTAACATCTCATAAACAACTCTTACCTGATCTTAATTTCTTTTTTTATTCCTTACGTAAACTGTGCACATAATAAACTAAAGATTAAATACTTGATAAAAAAAATGTTTTTTTAAGTTTTGAATTTTGTTGCGGTAATGAAAAGTATGAATGGAAACTAATGTACAAAAAAGTATCAAAATAAAAATAAAGATTTCATCAAAATTAAGTTGGAATAGTCAAAAAGACATTTTTTTTAAGTTTTAATATCGTGCAAAAATAATCTTTGTATATTTTCAAAAAATATCAAAAGTTCTTTTAATTTTTAATTAATTTTAATCCTTTCAAGGCACTCTTTAACTTGTATTTGCTTCAAAATTGGTAATTAGAAATCTACTGGTCCAACGACCAAGGCACACGAAAAGAAGGATACGCAAGGATAAGAATGACAGTATTATTAGTAGAAATTTATTCCCGACTTGGAACCTTGATCTGGTATAAGTAGGATTCAAAATAAGTAAGAATAATTGGTATTTAAATGCACAATGAAAGGGGGGGAGGATCGTCCAATTTGACCTTCGGCCGAGTGCTGAATTTGAAGCCACTGCAAATAATGCTCGAGAATTAGTCCTACTAGATTAATTGCTACTAATAAGTAGTTAATAAATGTACGAATAAAAAAATATTCAATACAAAGAATTTTCATTGTTAGTTACTTGTGAAGTCAAACTTTAACTATAGGTATTGTAAAATTGCAAAGAAATATTAAAAAGTTATGTACACAAAAAACTATTCAATATGGAAAAATAAACAGTAATTTTGCAATACAAAAATGTAAAAAAGAAATTTCAGATAAATTATAATAATGAAAATAAAACATATGGACATGAAATCTTAATTAGTTAAAAAAATTATTTAAAATTAAATGAAAAATTGTATGATCATTTTAGCTGATATCAATTTAAAGGTAACTTTTTAGAAAATTTAAAGTAAATTAAATCCATCTTTATGTTGTATTATTTTTGGCAGTCATAACGAAAAACATCAAAATGACACTGAATTTTTAATTAACTAGAAACCGAATAATAATCTGAAAAAATCTTTTTAATGTTCATATTCCTATCTTCTAAAGCTCATTTGTCCTAAATTTAGAAGCTTTAACCGGAGAATCCAACGATCTTTCTTGTAGAGCACTATCACATATAAATTTGCATATTATTTGTAGATTCCGAAAAAATTTTGAACACGATATTCCAATTTCACTGAAAATCAAACAATTTCAATTGTTTAAAGTCCTTTTTTTAATCGGCTTTCACACTTTATTGATTCTTAGACAAGTATAACGCAAGTTATCTTTTTCATTCGTCAAGAAAGCTAAAAGACATTTTAAATATAATGCCATTAATATGAAGTTTCCTAATTACGTTTGCTCTTTTATGATTTTAAAATGCATAGTTAATTTTTTAACAGCAATTTTTGAATAATAGATATCCATTTAATAATTTGTTGTCATCTTACAAAATATCAAATTATTATTACTTAAAAAATTTATTTCACCAGCATAATATTAAAAAATATATCCGTTTCCATTTTATATTTTCATTTAAGGAAATTAAAGTCTTTTGTTTTGTTTTAAAACAACACTTTAAATTTTAAAAAATTAACACAAGAAACTAAATTTATTACTGGTTTTACTGTCACAAAGTTGTAAATAATATGTTAAAAATTTACAGAATTTGAACGAATTTTTTATTAACGGAAATTCTAGCGATTATGAATCCGCTAAAAAAATAACTGCATGCACATCAATAAAAAAAAATCATAACATAAAATTCTTAGAAAACCAGTTGTTATATTTTCATTCAATTCTAAACAATAGTGAGAAAGTTTTATCTAATTTAGAATTAACATTCTTTTAGAAAACGAACAGGAGGAAAATTTCCCATCAAAAATCTATGATGAATCCATTTTCTTAGTTCTATTCTTAATAATACTGAATATAGGGCAAAGAAAATTCCATGGATTTTAATTCAAAGAAATGAGAATAATTTGTTTGCAGAAATATTAAATGCGAAAATAAAAAAAAATAATGGAAATTCATCCTTTTTTTTTTTTTTTTTTTTCATTTTTTTGAAACTCGGAAACTTGTTATTTTTTTCAACTCAGTAGTAATCAGAATGATAAATATTACATTTCTATTGTTCTGAATACATATTTATTTTTTCTGTTGCGTTTTTAAGATTCTTCTTGACTCTCGTCACATAAAACATATTATAATTTGCCGAATCCTTTCATTTAAAAAAATATTTTAATTCATTAAATAAAAATAAATAACTAAACCTTCTTTTATTTCATTAAAAATATTTAAATATTGAATGCATTCCATTGGAATAGGAATATGAAATAGGGACAGCAAGCGTTTTTCTCCTTGGAGAATATCTTTGATTATATTTTTTTATTGATTTTCAATCATATATATATTTATTTTTACATGGGAAATGAAATTACCGAAATTCATTTCCAAAACGATATTAAACTCCGACACAAATATTATTTTAAAGCTTACTACTACAAATAATTAATTAAAAATGGAAATTCAAGCATAGACGTATAATCAAAAATTAATTTTTCA
>JAPMOQ010041062.1:8865017-8892835 GCA_026543055.1 Argiope trifasciata | reverse complement strand
TAATAAATAATTTATTCATTAAACGAAAATTTCTTTTCATTTTGACAAAAAAATACGAAATTACTTTCCGAACAACCCAATAGTTTATAAAAAACACAAATTCAACGAATTATAAAATATTAGAATAATTACAACATAGATGATTTTCAAAATTCGAAAACTAATATTGTCCTAGTTCCCTAATGAATTAGTTTATAAAAACTACCCAAATTCTACAAATTATAAAATATTAGAATAATAATAGCATTTAAATATAATTAGTCAGGCACTTGTATGCTTCATTTATTTTTTTTATTAAAGTGTTTGCAAAAATTGAATGCTTTTTTCAATTTCAGTGGATATCGGGGAATTTGGAGTTTTAATATGCAACAAAAAGCAAATCAGTTTTTAAAATAATCACAGAAATTTTTTAAAAATTTATCAAAATAAAATGATGCATTTAAAAAAAAATGAATGAACTGCTTATTAAAAAAGGGACCTTAAATTACATTCCGTTTTAGCGCCGCGAAATATTCAATTCCACTTCTAATTCTACCAATATTTTAAGAAAACATATTCCCGTGACTATCAATTTTTCTGATGATTCTACTTTATTATTACATCTTTTAGATTTTCTGTGACTCATAACGTCATAAATAATCGGAAACTAATATCTGCCAGTTCTTTTATTTACTGAATAATCATAGTTATCAATCACTCCAAAGGCAATTCAACAAAATAAATTTCTCATAATGTATGAAAACATATTTAGGAAATCTGAAAAACTGGTTTATTTTTTCCTCTTTTTATTTCATTTTTAAAAGAGAATTTTGAAATGTAATTGTAATTGGCTATTACAGTGATAAATTCAATGTATGACAAATCATCTGTGAAAAATGTGTTATATTTTCGAAACTGAGAACTGGTTGAACTTCAGTTTGGAACCCCCTCCCCACTCCTTCATTTAAAGAGGAGAAGGGAGGCATTCTTTTGTTCCTTTTTCCCCCCTAAATAATTGCAGCGTTGTTTTTTTTTTTTTGTTTTTTTTTTTTTTGACAATTATGAAAGTTTTTCGCAAATACTGATAAATCTTTTTTCTGTTCATTGTTTTTCTATCTTAGCCTCTACGTTATATTTTTTTTTCTGGGTAGAGAATGATCAAATCTTTATAGAGTTTTAAGTGCTCATGTGATTAAAAGATTTTTTTTTCACCTTACTTTTTTTTTATCTCTTTTTCCAGTTATAATTATTTTATAGGGTAGCTCAAATTTTCAAAGGAATTATTCAATACATTTTTCCTTATTGTTTCAGGCCAATAGTATTTTTAATAATTACATCAACGATACCTCTGGGGGTACTGAATCAGGGATGAGTCGGTCTCTGATTTGGATCTAAATTCTGACTTGCGGATGGATGAATGTGTGTATGAATGAGTCCGACCACCCTCTAAAAAGGATTGTGTCGTGTGTGTTCGAGGGAACTCGTCCTTTCATCTTAACGGTGCTCCTTAAAAATGAAAAGCACACACTTCTGGCTTAATTCGAAAGAGCTCCGCTCATTCGTGCTTGGTATAACCAAATGGCATTAGAATCACCCCCACCACAAAAAAAAAAAACTTTCGATGCCCAATATTTTTTTTTACTATGAATGAAAAAAAAAAACTCATTCATTCCGATCATTTAACATAAAGCATTACTCAAAATTAGAAAAAAAAAATTATCACATTTCAATGAGATCTTTTTTTACAGAGTGGAACAAATCTATATAATCCACGATTTCAAAACATCAAAAACACGCTTTTTCTATTATAAAATAATTATTCACTTGTAATAAAACAACAAATACAGTTATGAACGATAAATTTCATTGCCTCACACTATGCTCCAACCTTTATCACAGCAGCGGCACAACTTGCCGATGCGTTTTGATTTGCATAAATGTTTTAACTTATATGCATTCACCTTTAATGCATAGAATTGAAAACTGAACAAAAATTTTAAATAAAATATTAAAATACAACTGACCATGGATAAATGGATAAGCAATAGGTGGAACAGTTTTAATCCACATAGCCCTAAATAGTTAAAGGTAATATTTTAATGATGATTTGAAGTCTGATTTGAGCGAAGAGTCAGTTTCAAAACTAAATGGAAATATATGAATCGCTCAAATTAAAAATAATTAAAATTAAGCTTCGCATTTATAAAGTTTGTCATAGTTTGTAAATAATTCAAAAATTGTGACATTGCATCATAATTTGATAAATTCAGCTTATCTTTTTACATAAAAGAACATTTGCTCATTTATTTGCAGAGCATTTTTTTTTTTTTTTTTGACAAATCTGAGGAATACGTTCAGATTACTTAAGAAAATTCTATTCATTATCTCTTTTCATCGAATAAAGAATGTAATGTCCGCGTTTAATTAATTTGCGTTCTTAATTCTGAACTTATTAATTAATTAGTTTTTTCTGAATATAATTTTGCATTCTAATAGTATTTGTTTTCACTTTAGATTTTGTGTAAAACTTATACAAAACTTTTAACATTAAAATTTCTTTACTTCGAAAGTAGACACAGAAAACTTCCTTTTCACAAAAATTCCAATTTCCATGAAATAAATTTATAATTTTCAGTCTTATCAAGCCATAATGGTGAAGTTTTTAATAACTAGAGGGCGTCTAGAGGGCTCGCTATCTACTAAACCTTTTTAATCTAGCAATAAATATATTTAGATTCAATTTGTTCCAAAATATGATAAAACAATGAAAAAAGTAAAAAATGGAAAGCACATACTCGTAAAAATCACTTGCATCAAAGTTCTTTGTAAACAAAAATTACTTTCCGTTTAAAGAACTATTTATATCAACTTCTTTTTTCTCAGTGACGGACCTGGCAAAAAGAACATAGTCCCATAATAATGTTCTTCTAGTTAGGAAACTTCGCTCTGTAAACTTAAACGTATAACCTTATCTCATTCTTTATGACTGGATCTTCTTATGAACGATTTTTGAACAGTTTTATTCAACCTATCGTCTCTTTTTCGACGATTTCGTTTTAAAATCCATACAGCACGACTTAAACTCATCGTTAATTTTTTTTCTTTTTTTGATCGTTAATTTTTTGTTTAAAAAAAGTTTTTAATCGATGCAAGAACAGCGTTCGCTTAAAATCTTCTCAAGCAGCATATTGATGTTCCCGGGCTTGTCCGAACTGTTGCCATAAAGGGATTAACAAATTCTGCCTGATTTTACCTCCACGAAGCTTTTTATTTACATAGAACTGGTACTTGGCGCTTTGCTGCCGCCGAAAAAATATTATTAAGTGCAATCAATTAATAATTTGACAATCTTTTATCGAAATAGGCGATAATATATAAAATACGAACAAACAAATATTCATTTTTATATACTAGATTTGGGCATTTTTTTAGAATTGTAAAGCTTGGTGTTCTTTCAGAACGGTAACAAAAGAAATTATTTATTGTATCTCGTGATTCGTTTAATATTCGTTCAGAATTCTCAAGTTTAATTTTAGAAAATATATTAAAATATTCTTTTAAAATTTATTAAACATTGAAAATATATTTATACCATTAAATCGTTAATATAGTTGGAAAAAATAATTTTGAGAAAATTAAGATGGTGCAAAATTATTTGTATTACAATATTTTTGGAAGTTACTGTGGAAAATGCTAATATTTAATTAAAATTTTAACCCCCCAGAATTGATCTTATCAAAAATTTTTCGAATAATCTGTAAAAAAGTTGTTACCTCTGAGAATGACTTGCGTGACATTAGTATACAATATTAATCTTTAACTTGGATTTAGCATTTCTATTGAATCGATTGTGTCTCCTCTGCGAGTTATTTGAAGATTAATCCTTTGTAAATAGATGCGGTTGAGATTCGAATTCTTTTTTAGGTTGAAGTGTAGAACGGTGTGCCCCCGAGTTTTTCGCCAGTATGGCAACCCAACGGAACTTTCTTACGGTAACCCTAATTCTGTTTAGTTTACTACATTTTACAATAGTTGAGTTGTTGCGGGAATGCAGTAGCTTTGCTAGCAAATTAAACAGATGGACGGTTGGATTAAGGAATGGTGCATAATAATATTACAAGTAAGAATAAAGGATGTTACAGGAACGAATATTCTACAGAATTTTTAATATTTAATGTACTTACTTGTTTTATTGTTTTATTTAATATTTTCATAAACACTCAGAGCATTCTTTCCAAGCCTCATCAACTCATTTAAAAAATATTCCACTCACCCTTCATCGATTTAGCGAAAGTCCGAAGGTTTATTTAGGCTCGAAGTAGTGCTTACCAACCCAACTACCAGACATCCACTCCTGTACGATTGCAGACATAATAATATGTCGAGGAAATCAAACGTTGGAGTTCCAAAAGAATTGCGAATGGCACTCTTTTAATACGAAAATGCAGATGATTTGCGAATTCGCATAATGTTAATAAAAAATGGGAAAACGAAAAAAAAAAAAAAAATTTGTAATTATTAACTCTAAAAATGAAATAAATGTTATTTTAATTAATATTAATTTTATTCTAAACTTTCTTTGTATAATAAATTTTAAATTAAAATAATAAACAAAATTTAAATCATCTGAAATCGATATTTTAAATATTAAATTTATTATAAAACAGTAGTCATTCATGAACAACTCCGCTCCGTAGGAAAGCGAAGCCCTAGGATGTTTTTTTAAAGTTAAAAAACACTGCCAGGTGTCTTCTACAGATGCCGAAGGCATCTGTAGAAGGCACCGGGCATTATTAAACAAATAGTAATAATTAGTTAAACATTCTAAATAAAAAGGCGGGAAATGACAACCGTAACTGTTCGGCGAAACAGTTTATTTTGTCCGCCATCTTTGTTGGCGACTTGGCATCCTTGGCGCAGAAAGGGGCACACTACTCTACACTTTTACCCTTATTTAATTTTAGATAATTCTACAATGCCATTTTATTTGAAGAAATTGAAAAATACTTTTGGAGCGATTTAGATGAATTAAGAAAATGAATATCGATTTTTACAAGCAACTGCCTTGATAATGCGATAATTCGAAGGTTAAAATAAATGTCAATAACTCTTACCATCCTGTAAGTGTGAGGAATAAGCTGACCAAGTTTCATCGCTATTGGACGAACGGTTTAAGAAGGCATAAGAGACAAAACTTTTTTTATTTATATGGATATGCATTCCGAATTAAATGTTCAAAATGGATAAAGTCAATATTTCTCGCTAACAATTTGATGGCCAAAAAAGAAAAGATACTGTATAAAGTCAAAATTTTAAGTAAAATTAAAATGACAATGTTACTTAAATTAATAAATAATACGTTTAAAGTTAACCTTCGAATTATCGCATTATCAAGGCCAATTATCGCATTATTTGTAAAAATCGATATTTATTTTCTTAATTCATCTAAATCGCTCCAAAAATATTTTTCAATTTCTTCAAATAAAACTCATTAAATTTTGATTCAAATCAAACTGCATCATTTTATCTTAGAACCATTTAATGGATACTTTTTGGAAAGGAATGTAGTTTTCCCACATTAGAAGGTCAATAAGCAATAAAGTTAATTTTCAAATACTTTTCTGCATTGAAATGGACGAAAAGATCATGACGGCGATCTAAATTTAAATAAATGGCCTTCAAATTACTTCAATTTAATCCTGTCTGGGAAGTTAAGCGTCTCTAATGGGATAATGACACGCAGATAGTCAATGAAAGAAGCGATTAGTTCAAATAATAATGTGGGAACTGATCCTTAGTGTTCAAGTTGGCTTTCTTTACGTTAAGGGTTTGAACAAATATTCGTGAGTAAGTTTATTTTTAACTGGATAGTAGTTCCAAAGTCGATTTTGGGTAAAAAATGTTAAAAAAATAATAAATAATAAAAGTTTTAAATGGATTAATAAATTAAAGGAGACAAAGTAATTTTTTCACACAAATGTTAAGAATTTTTTTTCTAGGAAAACAAAATAAGTATATAATAAATAGATTTTTTATTTTAATAACTAAAAAAAAATACTTCATGAAAACTTAAGAATTTTTTGTAATCTTTTTTTAAACAAATGATTATTTTTAATGATTTTTTAATTAATTTTAGAAATGTTTTGGGAAATTATAAAAAATTGCGAGTATTAAAAGAAACAAATTTAAAAAAAGTTATTTAAATTAAGCTTAGTACTTAGAATGCTAACAGAACGAATGAAAATGGTAAAACTTAAAATCAATAATTTTATAAAATCAGCTTTTATTTTACTTTAAAATTGTTTGCATAAATTATATCATAAATATATAAATCATTCTAACAAATAATACATCAAAAACATTTCAAAAATTTTTGGAATTCTCAAAAAAGTAAATATATATGTATTTTGAGAGAGTAAATTTTATGGGAAGTCATTACATTTGACTGTGAATTACATTTGAATTTCAAACAACCGCCTCCTTTGTGAAGTTAGCGTCTAGAACAATAAGTGATTATAATGTAATTTAGAAGAAAATGTCATAATCGCATCTCTGATTTGAATTTGATTATAAAATGTTAGTCATTAGATTACATTATAACACACAATTCTCTAACACAGAGGGGGAAAAAATTATACGGTATGGAAGTTCTGTTAAATCATACTAGCGGAAGAAAAATTTTCTTTGGGATATTTCACAACGGTGAGAATTTCGAGCATTTTTTATCTTGACTTAGCAATCTCTATTAATATTTAAGAAAGTGTGTGCTTGTCAGTGTATATACGTATGAGTTAAAAATATAAACGATACGCTTGTTAACAATTCGACAACAAGGTTATGTTACTACAGACATTCAAGATGAGAAGATTTAATATTGAATTAATTCTTCAATGATTAAAATACGATCATTAAGATCTGTGAATGCTTTTGTCCTTTTCCAAAACTTAGATTGTTTTATTATTTTTCCATTTTAGCAGTAAAATTAATCGCTCATAAAGTAAAAATAAAAATAATTCAATTTTTTATTATTAATAATTTAGTGAAAAGTTCTTTCATCTTTAACGCAATTCCTATTGACCAAAACTTGTTTCGCAAACGATTTACTGAATTATTTCAGACGCGTTTTTTTTTTTTTTATTCCTAATGTTGTTAGGTTGTAAATGAAACTTTATTTTAATAATTTTTTATGTTTATTTAATACTAGCCGCCTTTGGCGACCAGCTGGTTCGCCATAAGTAATGCGTTCTAAAATTTCCAATTAAATCATATATTTTTTAGCCAAAAGTTAAGAAATAGTTTAAGTTAAGAGATTCAGTTATTAGTAGTTAAAGAGTCGGTAACTTTATTCGGAAAAACGTTTTGAGTTCAATGCTCTAATAATTTATCAATTATGCTTCCAAAATATTAAAAATGTTTTTTTCGGTGATATGGCCAAAATGTTAAATATGTTTTTTAAAGAAAGCGAAAAAGGGGGAAAATTATTGAATTAATGATACAGATATTGCAAAAGATTATAGAAATATGCCATTAAGTCGGAATTTCAATGTATATCCTGTCTAAATTCAATCAGGTTTACAGTAAATAAAGATAATTTATGGAATTAATGATATAACTATTGCAAACGATTTCTTAGAATCCTTTGCCTTGCATTTATTTTTATAGAAGATATCACATTTTATATTTATGTTATTTTATCCAGTCACGTGCTGAAAGTTGTATTTCTTTACATTTGATTTACGATGATAGTTGTTGTTTTTTCATTTGAACTTCCGGCATTGTTTTATTTTATTTTATCCAGTCACGTGCTAAAAAAAACATGGTTAAAATATTTTTTAAAAAATTCATTAAAAATAGAAGCTTGAGTTATACATTAAAACACTGATACCATTAGAAAGCTAATTTTTTTACCTTTAAATTGATGTTAAAATCATGTTTGTCCGATTATAATTTCGGAAGTTATAGCGGAAAAACGTTGAAATTTCGCTTAAATTTTAATTAATTCAAATTCTAATTAAAAATTCGAAAAAAGGGCTCCGAGGTGCACATTCCCGACATCCAAGGTATACATGTACCAAATTTGGTAGCTGTAGGTCCAACGGTCTGACCTGTAGAGCGCCAACACACACACACACACACATTGAGCTTTATTATAAGTATAGATAGTTTATCATTGGATTTTATTTTTTTTTAACTAAGGAAAATGTTCGTAAGCTAATGGAGCTGTAAATTAAATAAACATAAAATATTTGATGTTATCTAACAAACACTTTGTGTTCGTTGTCTATACTTATAATAAAGCTCAATGGGTGTGTGTGTGTGTCTGTCTGTCTGTGTGTGTGTGTGTGTGTGTGTGTGTGTGTGTGTGTGTGTGTGTGTGTGTGTGTGTGTGTGTGTGTGTGTTGGCGCTCTACAGGCCAGACCGTTGGACCTACAACTACCAAATTTGGTACATGTATACCTTGGAGGTCCGGAATGTGCACCTCGGAGCCATTTTTTCGAATTTTTAATTAGAATTTGAATTAATTAAAATTTAAGTGAAATTTCGACGTTTTTCCGCTATAACTTCCGAAAATATTATCGCACAAACAGGATTTTTACATCAATTTAAAGATAAAAAAATTAGCTTTCTAATGGTATCAGTGTTTTAATGTATAACTTAAGCCTCTATTTTTAACGAATTTTTAAAGAAATATTTTTACCATGTTTTTTTGAGCACGTGACTGAATAAATAAAAGAAAACAATGACGGAAGTTGAAATTTTAAAAAAAACTGTCATCGCAAATAAATCTAAAAAAAAGCAACTTTTAGCACGTGACTGGATAAAATAAAAGAAATATAAAATGTGATATTTTCTTTAAAAAATAAATGCAAAGCAAAGGTTTCTACAATCATTTGCAATATCTATATCATTGACTCAATAAATTTTTATTTACGGTAAACCTGATTGAATTTAGACAGAATATGCATTGAAATCCCTTTCTCACTTTCTTTGAAAAAACATATTTAATATTTTGGCAACATCATCGAATTTTTTTTTAATATTTTGGAAGCATAACCGATGGTTAAAACTGACTGATTATAAAATTAAAAAATATTAGGCAAAGGTGTACTTTTAGAACTTTCCGTCCATCATCTTAAAGAAAATATTAATTTCAGGTCAATCAATGCCCGGAATTACTTCAAGGCTAATAAATATGTGATTTAATTGAACATTTTAGAACGCTTTACTCATGGCGAACCAGCTGGTCGCCAAAGGCGGCTAGTATTATAATAATTGTGAATATCAAATAGTAATTTTTTTTTCAATACTTTTTTTCGATTGATTTTCAGTAGAACATTTTGTTTTAAGACCAATCAATTTAAAAAAAAAAAATTACTCGGTTTTGCGCTATTTTTTTTTTTTTTTTTTCTGTAGCAAACTAAGAACATAAAAAACGGAACTTCTTTTCTGTCTCTTACGCAAAGAAAAGAACTATTTAGAACAAAAATATGTAATGCAACAATAATATAAGTTTTTATATTCTTATTTTTTTTTTTTTTTTTTTTTTGTGGTGTTGCAAAGCACCAGAGAATTTCGATTTTTCAGCTGACAGAAAGTTTTATTACAAACAAATTTCAACAATTTGATTTTAGATTAATCAATCATTATGTGTTAAAATTCCATTACAAACAGATTTCAACAATTTGATTTCAGATTAATCGATGCTTCAGTGCTCATTAAATTGCATAACAAACAAATTTCAACAATTTGATTTTAGATTAATCAATCATTCAGTACTCAATAAATTTTATTATAAACAAATTTCAACAACTTGTTTTTAGATTAATCATCAACTGTCCCCAAATCAAGTGGTGTTTTAAAAAGGGAATTGAGAGAAGGAATAAAACTACAATGATTTGACAGATGGTATATGTCCGAAAAAGGAAGAGTCACTTTCGACTTTATTCCTAATCCGGAAATTAAAATAAGAAGATACCATCCACTTATAATCCAAATAATATCTGGACATGGGAGATTTCCTGCATATTTCCAAAGATTTGGAAAAAAAGCAGGAAAATGAACACATTTGTGAAGAAATCGGTACTGTTTACCACTATTTAATGGAATGTATGGAGATCTCAGAAGGACCTGAAGATTGACGATAATGATTTAAGTACAGCACTGATGGTACCAGGTAATTTCAAAACCCTGAAGGATTGATTGAAGTTAAAGATTGATAGTTTCATTCCAACTGTTTGAGAGAGTGCAGATGGGGAGAAAGACGGCTTTACTACCCCGAAAGGAATGTTAGATTGACTGTTCGGTCAATGTAAGGTTGGACAATATTTATTCAGCAGTCGACCACAACAAATCCTGTCGATACTGCTACGTTCAGTGGTGGCTGGGTGGTCGGCTATTTTCAAGGAAAAGATTAATCATCAACTGTGATCGAATAGTTATATTACTAATTTCGATTCTTTTTATAGGTTAACCTAGACAATTCGCTTATAGGCTCAGAAAAAAATGACAAAGTCAAAGAAAATAACATTTCATTATAAAAATACTAGATATATACGTTTTTTCTCGTCAACTATGTTGTCCTCGAATCATTAATGCCCTCAGATTAAAGGAGTTTATTGAGGGATTGATTCCCCCCCCCCCTTCAGAGAACAAAAGTTAGAAAAAAACAAATGTTTAAAAAAATATCTCGAATAAAAAAAATTAAATCCAATTTGTTAGAAAGGTATTCTAGCCTTAGTTAAAATTCAGAATAAAAAACTCATCACGAATTCACGAATCTCTCGCGAATTTTATAAAACTTTTAATTTAAAAGTTTTATAAAATTCGTTCATATAGTACGTTCATTAAATTTTATGGTACTTTTCCGTTATCCGAACTCAAATGTCGCAAATGTGAACCAAACGAGGCCCAAGTCGCCAAACTAAGCAAATTGCAAAACAAAAGAAATAAAGCACATAGCGCTAATTTTGGCGGGATTCTACATTATTTGGCAATTTCTCGCTGCGCCCGGCTAGCGGAAAAGTACCATTTTCAAATACCCTATTCTTAATTCTGTCAACTTTAGCCTGGATTTTAAATCCAGTTCTAAATTTCGCTCTAGATCATTCTACACCCAAATGGCCATGTGAAAATATTGTACTTATGTGAAAACACTGAAACTTAATCCTGACAGAATTTAAAGTCAGTTATAAGACGGCAAGAAGGCAGATGAGTAGAAAGAGACTGATTTATTTTTATCACAAAATAATAAGATGGATTTAAATATTCAACGCTCTTGGCTATTAATTGCCCTTCTAGCATTCCTGAATTTTTTTCACTGATATTTAATCAAAAAACACGGTAAAATAAAAGAATAAAAAGGTCAACATATTTAAATTCGGAAAACTATAGAAAAAAAATGGCAAATAAACAAGCAAAAAGAACACAATCTCTCATCAGAAAGAGCAAAAAATGTTGAAAGTACTCTATAATAAGTGATCAATTTTCTCAAGCCCCCCCCCCAAAAAAAACCCCTTAGTCTACAAGCGCATGCGCAGTAAGAAAAAATACAATACGACGGTTTGTAGTTGTCCTATCGGGACAATTGCCAAAGGTCAAACAGCCTTTTTCAGCCTTTCTACGCATGCGCCGCCTGCTTGCCATCTTATAACATCTTATAACCCGACATAACATTAACTCCTTCTCTTTCAGTTAATGTAATAGTAATAATTATATTATTGTAATAAAATAATTCTTATTGGTAAATATTAAGACGCTTTAATTATAGGGGCTAGTTAATGAACAATTCCTCAGTTACTATATAAACAATGAAAATATGTCCCAAAACAACATTAACGCAGAATATGTCTAAAAAATTGATGATTTGCATGTTTCATATAAAGTAAACCGCATATAGCGGCTATTGCACGATTCAACAAATTAGTGAAAGAAAAATATATTACATCAATCTTGAACTAATACAAAGAATTAAAAAAAAAATTTTTTTTAACACTAGCAAATCTTGGAGGACAGCTAAAATTCTATATTAAATTTAAATAATAGCCACCTTGGATATTAGGTAAAATTTTAAAGGTATAAAATACATAAAAATATTTATAAAATATATAAAAACATAAATCAACAGAGCTCTAATTATATTCTTATGGATTACGGTTTCTATGGAACTTTGCCGAAAAAATTATCCATCGAAAAGAAAGTAAAATAGAATAATAAATTACTTACCTTGCTTGTCACTTAAATCTCTATTCTTCAATTCTCACAGATATAGTGAATGTTACTGACAGAACTTGTGCGTTTAAAGATGACATCTGCCAAAGGATGAAGTTACAAATCATCACATGGGCACCTTCGACATCGTTTATGGGAATGGAACAATAGCAAAGCTGGTCCGACATCCCAAAAGGTGACTGCGTCTAGGAAGCAAAAGTGACTATTCTCTTGAGATGAAAGTGACAATCATACTCAAGCTAAGGTTAGAATGTGCTTAAATTCTTATTTTAAAAATTGCCCCATGGCATTATCCAATAATAACAAACTCGGGAAGCTGGAGCCCTCTGAAACAAATACAATAAACTCAGCTCAAACAAACTAAAATGAAAACAAAAAAGAACTATCGTTTAGTGATCAATGGCATTAACCATAAGAAAGTAATAATTATCATTATTAGATAACAATCTACTTTGTAAACTTTATAATCTTTAAAAACTTTAATTTCACCAATCAAATCCGTATTAGATCAAATTTCATTGGTGAACTCAAAATGTTAACAAGCTGATGGGGTCATAGGTTATCCTCCAGAACTTTCTATAAGCCCGTTAAAATTACGAATTCATTTTCATAAGAGTCAAATGTATGGTCTCAGGTGTCAATTTATAACGACGAGAAAGAATTCCAAACTTAGTCTTACTAAGGAAAAAAAAAAAAGATGTGAAAACCAAAGTGGGTCCAAATTAATGAGAGACCTAACAAAATGGTTCCCCAGAAAACAGAGTTTCAGACTGAATCATAACTTGACCATTAAGATATTGAGGTGAAAAGCAGACCATTTTGAGAGCCTAAACGCTCAGAGGGAGAATTTTGCAGCAGTGTGCAATTGTATATAATGGAAATTCAGTCCCTTTTCCATTCTATTTATAAGCTACTAGTTCTTTCATTCAGGAAGGATTCTAAAACGAAATGCAAAAATAAGGTTCAAAAATAATGGTGTTGATTTAAAATTCAGAATAAATTTATCCGGGTAAAGCACAAGATAAGGATAAAAAATATTAATGACCTTTCAAATAAAAATTATAACTATATCAACACGATAAAGATGATTAAATATTAAAAATAAATTTGACAAGTAAAAATAATAATCTTATCTTTTAAACACTATACAGTTCAGTAATGAAACTCTCTATCTTTTACAAATATTATATTTACTTTAGTTCAAAGTCTTTAAATAAACAATAAAATTAAAATATATCATGAATAAGAATGCAAACGATAAAAATGTGCCTAAATGCATTAACAGAATTCTGAAAGAACTTTAAAAGAAAATTTCTAAAGCAGATGATTCACATTTTTCCTCGCAGAACAATAATCATTTTGAATAGAGGAAAATAATAATAAAAAAAGCTTTAAAAATATATATTCCACCAAAATGAAATTGCATATCAACGAATAAGAAAATGTTTGACTTTTATTCTTAAGTAAAAAAAAAAACTTTTTTATGTTATCAAATATCAAAATACATTTTATATATACATATATTTTTATATGTATATATAAAAATATATACAGAATAAATACATACAAATATATACATATATAAATACATATATTTTTCTACATAATTAATAACCATGAATAATAAAAATTTTATAACACGTGCCTGTATGTTCATAAAATTTATTTTTGATAGATTCATTCTTTTTAATCAATTGATAAAACGTCAGACTGACAGTGAGGTTTTCGTCATATAAAACAGCTGTACGCATCAAAAGTAACAGTGTTCGATGAGTATTGAAGCATAAAAGTGAAGGTCAAATCTTTTGCTTTATTTGCTAAGTTCACGAACCTCACGCAACTAGCGTCGTCATTGAGACTATTATTTAGCTATAATCTAAGAGGAAATCTTAGCGAATAAGCACAGAAAATGATTTTAAATATGTATACGGGTGGGTTTAAAATTTCCAGAAGAATTTCAATTGAGAATAATTGTGTATTTTGTATCTTCAAAAGTCAAGTACCTTCTTGCATAAAGAAAATTTGAAAAGAATTTTGTATGAGCATTATTTAATAATTGCTGACATGTGTGGCGCCAGAGTTTTCATCAAATAATTTTAAATGTAATTTCGCCGTTCTAAATCTATAATGTGGTTCCAGTGGTTTTGATTGTCTATGATCTAACATCTAAAATCTATTTATAAACTATTAAGAATCAAAGATATCATTAAACACAGAACTATATTTATCGATGAACATGAAACCAATACGAACACAAAGATATTCACTGTTGCGTCTCTATTTCCAAATAACAAATCTGACTAGATAAGAATAATTAAATAATAATAATAATAAAGCACTAGACATTAGACGTACGTTTAGAAAACGGTACATGCGCCGGTTTCCAAGGCAACCACAAGTGGAAAAGGGAAAAGATTTCTCTAAGACGAAACAATAATTCTATTATTGTTTTTGTAATAATTTAATAGTTTTTCTTTTTTAAAAAAGAAATTCTTCTTCAACCTCATCATTAGCTAATTTTTTATTCAACTTAAATTAATTTGAAAATATTGGATTTGAATCCTTGTTTTTGTGGAAAAAATAATTCTAAATACTCTTTAAATTTTGCTTTAAATATGAACATAACATCATACATCTTATGTAATATCTCCACTACTTTTCAGTGTTATAGAATAAACTCAGTTCAGAATGGAAGTTTCATCGAAGTGTCAGTATATTCAACGTTAAGACATTTTTTAATAAACTGTATTCGTAGAAAATAACAGTTCGTTAGCTAATGGTCACAATGAAATGTTCAATGGCACACAGAACAAAATTTTATTCGATTTTTTTTTCTAGGAATGATAGCGAGAAGATATGTATTTGCTGATTATTGTAATTAGGAATCGTAATATCCGACCAAAAATTCATTAAATAATTAGTTCATAATAAAAAGCATTAAATAATTAAAACCCATTTCCAGAGTCATCAAAATTTAAATCGAAACTAATTATGCCGGAAGCGAAATTAAAATTTAATTCGAAATTAAACAAGAAAAAGTAAACAAAAATAAAAAGCTAAATGAAATAAAACCTATTTATGAAATAAATCTAAATTAATATAATTAAGAAAACAAAACTAATTACGGTAACGAAACTAAAAACTGGAATCGAAATTAAAAATTATTTTAGATTCGAACAAGTTTAAAATTTAAAAATTAAAAACCTATCATTGTATTTAGTGAGCACTAATGCAGCTACTAATAAAATGAAAGGACATAAGAATAATTTTCTATATAAATATTCTTATGTAGTTTTATTTTAGATATTTTTGTATACATATTTGCTTTACTTGGTGATGTTTTTAATGTTGCTTTGTTTTTGTGTTTTTGCTGTTAAAATTGGTATGTCTCTTTTACCTTAATTTTCGGGTAACGAGGGATCAGCACCGTTGGGCACTGTCCGATATCCTCACAGAAAAAAAATCTCTTATTTTGAATCATTGCCCTTGAAAATGTCTTTAGGACGGATTATTTCTCTGTTTGTTATGATTTTGATTATAACACACACACACACACACACACACACATATATATGTATATATATATATATATATAAGAATTGCTCATAATAAAATTATAATAAATTGAATTGCGAAGGAGAGATCAAACCTTAAAAAAATGCATGGGAGTCTGAAGCACTAATCATTATTCCATCTCTGATATGTTCAGACAAATCATGTATAGTGATGTATCAATATTTAGTTATAATTTTTTTTTAATGTAAAATCGTTTTTTTTTCTCCAGAAGAGATACTTATGCAGATAAATTTAAAAAGTAAAACTTGCTATATAAAATTTTATACAAATTGTTAGAACGGTTTTCGAAATAGACGAAAAATTATATACATATATGCAAGAATTGCTCGATTTAAGTTAGCAATAAATGTAAATTTTTTTTCAAACTTCTCTTATTGCTTTCTAGTGGATTCTAAAACCCTCCAGATCTGCGTATGCATTTGGATGGGTTCAGTTTTTCAAAATAAGAGTTAGAGGAATTTGAAAGGAGGAGACATTTACATTTAACAAGAAAATAAAATCGGATTACTCCGAATTAAAATAAAATAACTCGCTCAGAATCGGCACGATGCTCACAAATATGTGAAAAAAAAATTGAAGTAAAAAGTATCTAATTAGAAGGTCAAAAAATGATGAACAATTCCGAAAATGTACCTTAATGAGATAGAATAATCAAAAACTAGTCGTGACAAGATACTGAAATGAACAGTAGTCAAGTATTTTGATGATGATAATGCACTTTTTTTATATACTACGTATGCAAGAAGAAAAAAAATTAGCAATTAAACTCTGTAATGAATTATTTAGCCGTTAAAATCAACACAACACGTAACTAAGTAATTTCGAAACTTTTCCCATTTCTTTTTTAATTCCACTAATGCATAATTCGTCGTTAAATATAGCTTTCTGATGAACCAGGGTTTTAATTTGACTTCGGTAACTAATTACAGACAATTTCGTGATTGAATACAAGGAAAGCGAAAGCAGACAAATCATTAGTAATCCAAGAGCAATCCATAATGACAGCAAAAAGACGCATTTAAAGAAAAATTAGCTATTTTAGTTCTTTCTGAGGCAGGACAGTTTGTTTTTGCCTCAGGCGGGAATTTGTTAACAGCGCAATTATTTGCCTACCAAGACGCTGGAAAGAATGCTCAAGAACCTCTCTTCCTCATCGTGAGTTCTAATATTTAAAAAAGAAAGAAAAAAAAAAATGCTTAAACAAACCAAGCATTTCAATGTTCACAGTTCATTGAGATAGTCTGGACCAGTTAGGAGAATCTATCTACCAGTAGCGAAAGATTCGAATATTTTCTGCTGTTTCTGGCAACAGCCGATGAAGCGGCAACGTTTTTCCCGCCCTTTTATCTAAAAAATATGTATTTTCCAATGTAACGAATGGAAAAACATCCGTTCTGCATCGTTGAGGTGCTTTAACGACATCAAACTCACACCTCCAGGCAAAAATGGGAGTTGGAGATATTAAGATGGCTTGAAAAAAACCTTTAACAAGAATGGAGAAATAGACTCAACTACATCTCAGGTCCAGCATTGGGAGCGTGAGAAAAAAGAAAAACTTAACTCTGGAATTTGGGCTCAAAGTTTAGTTGATTGCCTGTAATTTCGAACTATGTAGTATTGAAATGGATGTAGATAGAGGAATGGAAAAGTTTCATAAATCAGTTTCTTTTGTTCAGAATTTAGGAAAAAGCAGCTCAAAAAAGGAGGGCAAAAGTCAAGGGAGTGTAGATTATTGTGATTAAATAAAAACTAGCTTTAATATGAAATATTATGACCTGTTTTTAGTATTGTTATATTCAGATGGAGTTTATTTTTGCATACTTCCAAATATAGATATTTGATAATTCCTTTTACAGAGTATAAAGGAATCGTTTGATATTCCTCTACAGATCAGTTCCATTTTTTTTTTCCTTTATTTTTTCGTATGCGAAATACAGAGAAAGTATAGCAATCGTTGAAAAATATAAACAAGAGATTTTAATTAATGACTCTTTACATTTTGGAAATTCCTGAATTCTGAAATCACATCTTTGAAAAATATCCCTCTGACTGTGAAAAAGATTACTCAAAAGCGCTATGATCTGGACTGTTGAAATTCGGTATATGATTTTAAGAGAAAGATTAAAATTAATTAGATTGGTTTGGACGAAAGCCTAAAGCACTAACGTCATGAAATTTGTTATTATTTATTTAATAGTATTGAATTAATAACAACAATATTTTATATGAGGGGGATAAAAAAATTTAATGAAATTATGTTGTTCGTGCTTTTCTATTGAGTTTTATCATTTATTTTGCTTACGTATTTCTGAAAAACTTTGGGCCGCGGTGGCCTGGTGGTAAGGTCTCGGCTTCGGAGCCGGAGGGTTTGAGGTTCAAGACTCGATTCCACCGAAGATCCGACGTTCCACCGAAGAGCCGACGACTCTTACACATTAAATCTGTCAGGTCAAACGTCCTCCCACTGGTGTGGTGTGGTGTGGAGAGGGGGGTGCCCCTTCAGGTGTTGTCCTCCACACCTGACCGTGGTTCAAAATTACGAGGTCCGTCCCAAAATAGCCCTCGTGTTGCTTTAAACTGGACGTTAATATAACTAAACTAAACTTCTGAAAAACTTTTAGAATAAACAGTTTATGATTGGAGCTCATCGTAGCTATCCAGAATAGAACAGAAATTATTTTGAAGAATTCTATCCTACAGACTAGCAACGGTGCGACTGATTCTCGAGTTTCGTATAGACATGAAATTAACATACACATTGTCTATTGCAGCTCAACTCTTGTTTTTGTCTTAGGGCTAGGAACATGATGTCCATATGCTGTGTTTGCAGCTTCTTGTTGTGAATCTGAGATATTTTTTCGAAATTAATTGATGTTTTTCTGATACAGATCCATTTTAAGTGTCATTATGAAATACTTTTATTGAAATTCACCAAAGGGCATTGTAACATTTCCGGCCCCCTTTAATGATAAAATATTTCCGCCAGCTGTGTAGCCTTTGTGTTTGCTAGACACATTGAGATAACCAGATTTTGCAGATGGTCTCCTTTCGGGACCTAACGCATCTATAGCCGAAAGAACACACGTGGAAATTCCTCGTCCAGAAGAGTGATAGTACTTTCAGAGACAATGGAACATCAAAACATCTGGATGCCAATTTTTCCTATTGTAAGTGGGCTCCATGTTCTAGATTTTTCGGGGCGCCTTAATTATCTTCTGGTGCCACTGAAAGGGCCCTTTTGCTGGACATGATTGGCCGGAAGAGAGGACCAGTAGCCACTGAAGAAGAGGAGGTGGAGACTGTCGCTGAGATAAAATACGCAGAGTGTTTTGGGAAGAAAAGAGAGTTTCTGGGAGACTGCTGGAGTACGCCCACGAGTCCGGGAGATTTGGAGCCGCGCCTGAAATGATCGTTGACTGACTAACCCGTGAATTCCTAGTGGTGTTGTGTTTACGAATTGATGGAGAACTGATCTTCAAGTAAAACCCTTCAGCTGTTGTGGTGTAAATAGCAACTATTTAATCAAGATAAGAACGTATATATATAGGGCTGTAAAATATAAGTGTCTAAAAATTCTTAATATTCTTTGATCTTTCAAGATCAAGACATTACAGCATCAACAATCTTCATAAGTTGCTTGTTGTTAGTTTAAAGAACTTGCAATTTTTTAATGCTATGGCTACTCAGTGGTTACACAGATTTGGAAACAATAAGTCGTTGTTGGTCTTACAATTGCTTTGTAGAATAGAAGCTTGAATTTAATCGATAACTCACTCCATGGAACAATCAAGCGGTTGAGTTAATACTCATTAATGTAACTTTGGCGAGGGCAACTTTAAGATGACTATTAATGGATAATCTTGCAATTAAAACTATTCCCAAAACCCTATACCATAGGTTCTCAACGTGGGTGATAACGCCCCACTGTGGGCGTTTGAGGTTTTTAGGGGGGCGGTAAAAGACCAAGAGAAAATTAGGGGGCGTTGATATCTCCCGGAGGGGCATGGAAAAATGAACCAAATACAGTCTAAAAAAGACTTCGAAATTCGCTGTTTTTAAATTTTAATAAAAATATTTTGAATATAATTAAGTATGCGTTTTGATTGCTCTCTGAAACTGTCAATTTATATATTCAGAAAGCAATAGTTTATTATGGCTTGCTTCGTATCATCAAAAGCCCTGTCTGTCGTTATAAAAGGTAAGCTAAAACTTATTAAAATAAAGAAGAAATTCATTAGCGTTTCAATTCCAACAATATTCTACCTTTAAGTAATTTTTTTTTAATTCTTGTTTTCACCATTATGTACGCTCTTATTTCTCTGGAGTGGGAGGGGGACGGTATTGATATATTCATTAGAAAAGGGGGCACAAGTTCAAACAAGATTTGGAACCTATGCCCTATACCCTTTTATCCAGGGAACGATTTGTCAGAAAATTTACATTCTGTTGGGATTGGGATTTTCCGTATCTTAATAAAAACGGAGGTACGCCCGTCTCAGAATGTTTAATAAACAACAACCAATCAGAGACTAAGCTCATAAGAACAAATGCTACATTTTCGCTCGAAACCTATGAGACCGAGAAACCTTTTAAATCTGTTGAAAAATAGAATACTTCATTTACATTTCGAAAATACTTAAATTTTAAACATTTTTATATGTTAGTACTCTTTGTATTAAGGCATTCCTAAAGTCATTGACCTATAAATTGCTTTGTTTTATTTTCATAATATTTGGTATATATTTCATAATCAGGATAATCTGCGTCTATAACAAATCTTAGTATTGCAGGAAATATACATAACTGAAATCCAATACTTATTTTTGTAGCTTTATGCTATTTTTAGGACAAACAGGAAATCTTGGCCTTCTTTTATATCAGCAAACTGAAATGAAATATGATACATTTTTGAATATAAAAAAATAGCATTGTATCACTTTAATCCCGAAATTATGAATTGTATTTTTCAATTCTTATCGAAATTAATTTCGTAAGATTTGGTCAACAACTTCTTGTTATATACAAAGAAAAAAAATTGAAACCTCCAAAGAATTGTTTCTTTCAAGTGTCACACATTTATCCTCTAATCTCACGTACTGATCAACATAAATCGGTTACTTAGCAGAATACAGCTTTTTTTCCATGCATGTTTTTTTGTTGGCGAGTAGAAAACTTTGTTTTCCTTCCCAATACTTAATCGATCAGGCAACTCGACAATTGATGCAAAAGTCATTTGTCAGTCTTACAATCATCCGTAAAATGACTTGATTTTTTTTCCTGTCCGACAAACATTTTGAAATCATTTTGGACAAAAGGGAGGAAAATGCAATGTTTTATCAACATGGGCAAATGATATTTGCTATGGTTCACTTCTTGAAAGTGAATTTATAGATTTTCAAAACATTCTTCAGGTTCATTTGGGCATTAAAAAGAAAGACATGTTTAAGGAAAATGTGAAATTTCTAAGAATTTTACTTCCATATCAAAGTATTTTTGAATTTTCAATTAAAAAATACTTAATCCAAAAGAAGCCTTGGTCAACTTTGTCATGGAAATTCGAAAAATGGTTTAACAATTAAGAATATAATTGGGCTTTTTAATTTCAGTATTTTGAAATATTTCTTGATTTTATTCGAAACATATAAATACTTTTGACGTATTTCTAATTCCTAATATAAAAGTGAATTTATAGATTTTCAAAACATTCTTCAGGTTTATTTGGACATTAAAAAGAAAGACATGTTTAAGGAAAATGTGAAATTTCAAAAGAATTTTACTTCCATATCAAACTATTTTTTTTAATTTTCAAATAAAAAATACTAAATCCGAAAGATGCCTTTGTCAACTGTGCCATGGAAATTCGAAAAACGATTTAATATTTAAGAATATAATTAAGCTTTTTAATTTCTGTATTTTGAAATGTTTCTTGATTTTATTTGAAAGATATAAATGCTTATGACGTATCTCTAATTCCTAATATAAAAAATCTAATTTAAGGACCAACTTTCCACTGCTTGTAAAGGCGAGTTTAACAGTATTAAAGTTATAGATGGATTACTTTCTTAAATTACCTTTTAATATAAGTTTTAATTTAATTTGTAGTTAATCACGGTTCAACAATTACGTAAATTAGAAATTTGACCGAAAGGGCGCCAAAATTCTAATTATGTCAGGGTAGACTATTAAATCAATAAATTATGCCAATTTAGTTAAAAATACGTTTAATGACATTAAAGGACATGATTTACATGAAGACAAAACTTTTTAGGACAATAACATTTAACATATATGCTTAAAATAATACTGAGGGACTACATCATGTTTTACGCTCGCTTTCAAGACATGGACTGAAAGTTCTTGGCAACGGCCGATAGAGGGCCGAGGAAAACAGTTACGGTTACAGTTTTCTTACTTTTTTACTTTCCTATATATGCAATATAGAGAAAGTATAGTAATCGTCAAAAAATTCAAACTCGAGATTTTGAAGAATATTAACGCTGTAGATCTCCTTAAGACCTTATCACACGGCAAACTATCTTCGGCACTTTCCGTCAGCAAACGACAAGGAACGTGACGTCACTTGTGTGACGTCACTTCAAAGTTTCACATGATTGGTTGAATTTCGTTTGCGGACAATATTTCCGACAAGATTTTCGAGCTGGTTCGAAAAAATTCTCGATTATGAAACTTGCTTGACCGGTTTTTGAGCGTAGAAACGGAAAAGTGCTGGAGAAATTTCACCGTGTGATAAGGCCTTTAGTATGTAAACGTATTTTTGGGAAATGTACATCTGTCTTTCTATGGCAAAGATAGCTTAAAAATTTTTTGAGATAGTGGGATGAACTTTGGTATTCAATTCTTTACACCGATTTTGTAGATTTCTATCAAATTTTTAGCAATTCCCTTCAAAGAAAATTAATATAATCGACTGTTCGAATGTAAATTAAACCGATAACAACAGAAGTGAAGAGCACAGGATAGATAAGATTCTGTATACAGATTTGAAATCTATAAAGCAGATACCTATCAAATTTTGAGTTAAACCCAGCCAAGATTTGATAGTCTGTAAGCCTGTATTTTCAGAAACTTATAAAGCGATAATTCAAAGACCCATTAACTTAAATTTATCACATTTAGTATGAAATTTTAGGACTACAAGTGTTTTTCTGCATAGAATTTTTGTTTCAGTAGATTGAGAAAAATGAGTTTAAAACACAAAATTTGATTTCTGGATAATATTATCTGCATGTCAGGGATTAAGTACTTAATAATTTGCCAAAGATCAAACGATAGGTTAAGTAAAAATGTTAAATTCCTTCCAAAAGTTAATAATTCTTAATTACTGTATGCTCATATCATACAAGGCGTCCTCTGACAAGACAAGTTTATTAGGGAATATGCGAGAAAATTTTGGGGGAACCACTCACACTGGTTTATCTTTTGATAATGTAAAGACGCCAGATATCCCCAAATGTATAGATTTCTCACTACAGTTCATTTCAGGATCCTGAGAGTGTTACTTTTTGATGACTGTACTTCACTGGGAGAGAGAGGGGGTACTCTGAACGTCCAGTGGATACTATGCCTTCTAAAAGGGCCGTTTACACGGCCTCTACCCCGTCTGCAGACGAGCCACGTGCCGCCCTTTGACAGCTCTTGCGGTTTTCTTGTCTCTTTGATGACCCTTCGACTTACCAACAATTTGCCGGTAAAACTGCCCAGGCATCAAAGAGACCAAGAGGGGTCGAAGGGGTAACGCATCCTCGTGGCTATGGGGGAGTGTGGTCCCCCAATGGGTCGGAGGTCTGATTTATGACCAAATCTGTGAAACGGCCCACCAGACTAAAGGTGGGTTCAGACGAGGCTTGTTATTGTCCGCAAACGTTGCCTCTCTGCTGTTGTCCCGGCATTGTCCTCATGTGAGCACTTGAGACTACGCGGACAACGTTTGTCCCGACGGGACAATCATTTGCCATTGTCCCGTTGTGGTCTCGTGATTTTCCAGAAGTAGGCGTGATCTTCGATAGCGGAAAATAATAAGCCTCGCCTGAACCCACCTTAATTCTGCAAATAATCTGAGTTCACCCTTCTGCCAAAGTAAACTTCTCTTTCTATCTTTCCTCTCGCCCCATTTTTGTCAAAATAGACGCCTCCTGGAGTATGTGCAAAAGCGCAGAGGGCTTTCGAATCCAAGAATGAGCAATACTTAAATCAGCCTGTCAAAGAAAACCTGGCTACAGATATTTGTCTCTATAATCTTAAATTGTAGGATACCAGTCAGTTCTATTAAATACCTTAGATTACATTGTAATTGCGAATCAATAGCAGCCTTCGCTAGAGCACTTAGCAGTGCAAATATGTGGATTATTACTTCTATTAATGAATTGCATTAACACGTTCCCCGCCAGACCATTTTTTGAAAACTTCCTGCCCCACGCTTTACATTTGTATTATTTTGTTTCTGGCGTATGCCTTACGATAATTAAAATAGCGCAAAAATCATAATTGTCAAGGAAAGGTTGTATAGTTTAATATGCATAACACAACAAACCAATAAATTTAATTTTCTGGGAATTAGTTTAACAAATACCTGGCTGAATATTACTATGTCAATCAAGTTGCATACTCACATATATATATTTTTTATCGTGCGTGTATCCGTTTAAAATATAACATTTTAGTTAAATTCAATTTGTATGCAATTACAAAGAGTTGTTACTATGAACTTTGTTAAAACATGGCAAACATAAGTGTGGTTTATACACACAACTATCGCAAAATGTTGCAACTTTTAAAGTATAGTTTCTTGCCGATTGAGAGCGCAAATTTTTCACATTTTTTTCGTAACAAATTTTACAGCGACTTCTTATCGAATTAAAGTGGCCTTCCTTTTTTTTTCTTTTAATTTCGTGTTGATTTCTTCTTTGTCCAATTCGTTGAGAATTATTATTACACGACATCAGATTCATTGCTAATTTTTTTTGAATTCCATGCTTGTTATTTTTCGGTTTGTAAGACTGTTATATATAATCCATGAAGTCATGACAACTGTGTTCAGGCAAAGTTTAAATACAATTTTTTTATACCACTTTACTGATTTTCGTAGAGGACTGCAATATGAAGCCATTTGATCAGAGATATATACAAAAGACTCCCCTTCATTATAATCCACAATAACACGCTAAAAAATGACTGATCGAAATGCGAGGAATACAGAAAACAAGTAACGGAGAAAAAAAAATTGCACATCACGCCGCGTGGGGCGTATAAGCCCCACGATTAAATGAGAGCATCAGCAGTAGTATTAAGATGCCCATAATTGACTGCAAAATGAATTTTTTAAGAATTCTTCATTTTACAATGATAATACCAAATGGCTTGAACGGAAAGTTCAGCGTGGTGCGTATGGGCCTCAAGCTACAGGGAACGTGTTAAAGAACAGTGTGGAGGGGGGGGGGGTTGCTGAAAAGATTTTGGTATTTTGCAGTTCTAGGCTCTGCACATTATGAGGTCCTCCCCCTCCCCCCGAAAAAAGAGGGTAATTTTGGTTTCACATTATTTGTTTTTATTTATCGATATGATTTAGACTTCCTAGAATTCACTACTGTAAATAATATTACTTGAGCAGACGTTGGATGTTTATAAATACTCAAACGCAATGATGCATACATATTGTATATACGTAAAAAAGAAATTGACTTCTAGAAAAATAAAAGAGTGTTTCATTTTTATCGATACATTTACAACGTATTTCATTTCATTCTAGTGGCCGTAAGCAGCTGTCTAAGCAGAAATCCACCAGAGAGGAAAGTTGTTTTTAGTGCCTTAAGATATATAAAATCGATAATTATGATTGGAAATTTTTAAAAGAAACCATATCTCTCCCTCAAGGCAAGATGAAAGTTTATGTGATTTTATTATTTTTGATTTTGATTTAATTATTTTATTTTTATTTTTTATTCTTTGTATACATATTCATATGTAAAAGTTAATACTGAACATAGATGGCACAATACGCTCCAAATGTATATTTAGAATGTTAGGGAAGCTCCCTTGAGATTTTTTATTGTAAAGTCTTGAACCAGAGTGTTAATGTGAAGCTGGTGCAGGCAGGCACCGCTCACTCTCCGTTAGCGGCAAGATATATATACAGGGTGTGCCAAATTAAAGTTACCCTATTCAGAGCTATATACTGCCGTAACTATACATCCGAAAATTCTGAAATTTTGGGTACGCCTTAAATGTTTGGTGGTTGATTTAATGTCGCACTAGAGCTGCGCATTGGGTTATTGGCAACGGTTCGGAATCTATCGCGTAGGACAGACCCGCTTTTCCTGAATACGCCCTCTAGTGGCGACATTTGGAACTAAAAAAAATTTTAGCAAAATTTCTTTCCCATTCCTTTATTAAGGCGTACCCAAAATTTCAAAATTTTCGGATGAATAGTTACGGCGGTATGTAGATCTGAATAAGGTAACTTTAATTAGGGACACCCTGTATATACGTTAGCTCTTTGTTAGAGTATTTTCTACATTTAAATACATATATATATTATGTGTTTACTTATATAATCTGTGATCATCGTTCATGTGTGTTATTATATGTGTGTGTGTGAAAATAAACAAGAAAAAGTAGAGAAAGAATCTTTCCTTGGATTAAGCATATACACCCATCTCAATGAAGTTTTGATATAATGCATAAAATTGAACTGAATCTTATCTTCGTAATCACCTGATAAAGACACAAGCTTATCGTTTATACTTTTAACACTGGTCATAGCTCTCATCAGATTATAAGAGAATGTTGAAGATGCATGACCAGACGAGTCTAAAAAATCTTATTTTCAACACTATTTACTTTATTTCAGAAAAGGATATTTTTTATCCAATTTATTTGACCATTGATAAGCAAGTACTCTCTTATCCAAAGAGGTGAATTCAAATAACTTTCCTTCCTTTTTGATCAAAATTTTTAAATCAAATGTTCTTCTTCCGTAGGAAAGACAGTTTTTATTGGGTTGAAGCTCTGTAACAGAAGTGTATTTAATTGAACTGCATAGACATTACTGTATGTAAATACAAGAAAAATATCTTCATTTTTTTATAACACTTTTCGAGGGAATTCCTTTAATTTTTCAAGTCATTGCCTTTTTTTGTATCGCTTTTCTTCCTTAATAATAGATTCAACTGCATTTGCCCTCTTCTCAACATCCCACCCTCCTTGATCGATGATCAGCCTTCCCTTTATAAGCCTCTTCGAACCGTCTTCATTAAAAGACAAGACAAATGATCGATTTAGCAAGAGCAGAGTAAGACAGTTTACTGGCCAGTCATGCCTCACGAGAAGAAAGCAAATATCAGTCTTGAGTCATTGTAATGGATACTCGCGATCAGTTAAGTTTTTACTAAGAGTATTTAGTTCTTAAATTAATCGATAAGTACTTAAAAATCGCTTGCTAATATTTTTAAAATCAATGAGAAGTGGTTTATTTCATTCAACAATAGTCTCGACATTGTCTTGAGTCATTGTAATGGATACTCGCCATTGGTTAAGTTTTTACTATTTAGTATTTTAATTAATCGTTAAGTACCTTAAATTCGCTTGCTAATATGTTTTAAAATCACTGAGAATTAGTTCATTTCATTCAACAGTAGTCTTGACATTGTGTTGAGTCATTGTAATGGATACTCGTTATCGGTTAAGTTTTTACTGAGAATATTTTACTGAGATTTTTAGTAAATTAATCGTTAAATACTAAAAATTCGCTTGCTAATATGTTTTAAAATCAATGAGAAGTGGTTTATTTCATTCAACAATAGTCTTGACATTGTCTTGAGTCATTGTAATGGATACTCGCCATCGGTTAGGTTTTGACTAAGAGTATTTAATACTTAAATTAATCGTTAAGTACTTAAAAATCGCTTGCTAATATGTTTTAAAATCAATGAGAATTAGTTCATTTCATTCAACTATAGTTTTGACATTGTCTTGAGTCATTGTAATGGATACTCGCCATCTGTTAAGTTTTTACTAA
>JAPMOQ010041062.1:8840316-8857588 GCA_026543055.1 Argiope trifasciata | reverse complement strand
ACGTTTTTCCGCTATAACTTCCGAAAATATGATCGCATGAACATAATTTTTACATCAATTTAAAGATAAAAAAAATTAGCTTTCTAACGGCATCAGTTTTTTGAATTTATAACTTAAGCTTCTATTTTTAACGAATTTTTAAAGAAATATTTTAACTATGTTTTTATCACGTGACTGGATAAAATAAAAGAATGCCGGAAGTTCAAATAAAAAAAAACTATCATCGTAAATCAAGTCTAAAGAAATGCAACTTTCAGCACGTGACTGGATAAAATAAAAAATATATATATAAATGTGATATTTTCTAAAAAAATAAATGCAAAGCAAAGGTTTCTTTAATGGTTTGCAATATCTATATCATTTATTCAACAAATCTTTATTTATGGTAAATCTGATTGAATTTAGACAGGATATGCATTGAAATCCCGACTTAATGGCCTATTTATGTAATCGTTTGCAATATCTGGATCATTAATTTAATACTTTTTTCCCTTTCTCGCTTTCTTTAAAAAAAAAACATATTTAATATTTTGGCAACATCATCGAATTTTTTTTTAATATTTTGGAAGCATAACCGATGGTTAAAACTGACTGATTTATAAAATTAAAGAATATTATTAGGAAAAGGTGTACTTTTAGAACTTTCCGTCCATCATCTTAAAGAAAATATTAATCAATGCCCGGAATTACTTCAAGGCTAATGAATATGTGATTTAATTGAAAATTTTAGAACGCTTTACACATGGCGAACCAGCTGGTCGCCAAAGGCGGCTAGTATATATATATATGCGTATAAACATAAGTGGAAGTATGCTAAAAATTCAATAAGAAAATAATAATTCATTTCCTATGTTTCGAAGCTTAGGTTTTTTTTCTATATTTTTTGTATATTATTTTTAAAAATATATATACATTATTTTATACTTACATTTATAAATACATTATTTACGTACATACATTTATAGATACATTATTTACATATTTACATTTTATATACAGTTTTGAAGCATTGAATTTTTTTTCTATATTATTGAGCAACAAAATATACATTTTTATAAATATATATACATTATTTTATACATACATTTATAAATACAGTTTCGAAGCATAGAATTTTTTTTATAATATTGGGCTACAAAATATACATTTTAATAAATATATATACATTATTTTATTCATACATTTTTATAAATATATATATATTGGGTTGTTCGGAAAGTCATTTCGTATTTTTTTGTCAAAATGAAAAGAAATTTTCGTTTAATGAATAAATTATTTATTAAATTATAAAATTGCCATTCTGGTCTAATACCTTTTGCCATATTTTTGGTAGTAACATGATTACACGCTCATAAAAGTTTTGGTCTTTGCTATAAAAAAAACTGATCGATGTGGTTTTTGGCCTCCACATTTGAAGGAAAAATTTTGCAAATCAGTTCTGGTACTGATGTACTGTTAACACATCTTCTCCACACATATTGGCTAATTTATTTCTGGCTTGACAGCATTTTTACCTTTTATATAGCAAAAAAGAAAAAAATGACGAAAATGCTGTTTATTGCTCTCCATATTTAAAAGGGCACCATCCAAAAACTACTGCGAAGAATCAGCTGCACTTTTTCACACTCAAGCCTTGCTATATCAGCTCTTAAAACATAAAATGATTTTGCGGTTTAAGTATGAAATTGGGTGCGAAAAATGCAATTAAATCCTTTGTCAGGAAAAAACGAAATTACTTTCCGAACAACCTAATACATTTATATACATTATTTTATACATACATTTATACATACTTTATTTACATACATACATTTTATATACAGTTTCGAAGCATAGAATTTGTTTTCTATATTATTGAGCTACAAGATAAACATTTTTATAAATAATATACATTTATATACATTATTTTATACATACATTTATACATAGATACATTTTATATACATTTTACATATAAATATTTATCAATATTTAAAGGTATAAATGTTGGACGAATACTTTGTGAAATGCTCAAAAAAATACACATAAATATGCACAAAATATACTTATGTGAAATACACAAAGAATAAATATTGAAATCGTCAAAATATACGAGATCTTGTAAAATTTCCACTTTTGAGATTATTGCAAACGAATTTAATCACATGATATGTGGGCGGAGCTAACCGAGAAACCCAAGTGGTATCGTAAGGATGTATATGCATGTAAAAAAAAAAATTAAGTTGTGTGTGTGTGCGCGTGTGATATGGTTTGGTTTTCACGACGGTAGCTTCTAGAATGTCTTACCGAATATATCTTGTCTCGGAATATCATTTGAAATTATATTTTTACTCGGATTCATTGCTCACATGTCTTTATCTAAAATATGTACGTTGTTAAATCTTGTTCAGTTTGCTGTTAAAAACAAACTGTTTAAAAAGACAACCAGCTCGTCATTCCTTGGAATCTCGTATATTTTAACTTGGTGATATACCATCATTTATTATTTTAACAATATTTAAAGGTATAAATGTTGCACAAATACTTTGCGAAGTACTCAAAAGAATACACATAAAAATGCACAAAATATATCTATGTGAAATACACAAAGAATAAATATTGCAATCGCCAAAATACTCGAGATCTTGTAAGATTTCCACTTTTTAAGATCTCCCTAAGTAAGAAATAAAGAATTTATGGAATCATGCCTTCTTCTTCTTCTTGCATGCAGCCGACCACCCCGCCATTACTGAACGTAGCAGTATCGACAGGATTTGTTGCTGTCGATTGCTGATTAAATATTGGCCAACCTTACATTGAACGGACAGTCAAACTAACATTCCTTTCGGGGTAGTAAATTTGGAATCATGTCTGACATTCTTTCTGTTGATCTATGAACTCCTTATTTCATAAACAGTGTACTTCCAAACCGACAAACTATGTGAATTAAATCTGGTACATGCATTTTAATTTAATATACAAGATCTCGATCAATTTTGTGGGAAATTTTTTTTTAAATCTATCTGCGAATTGATTGAAAGTGTATCTGTTACCGTTAAAGTATGAAATCCGTTATTTCATAGAATACCTAGTTATTCCATGAAATAACTGATCGTGTCCGTTAAAGTGTGTGATATGTTATTAATTTGACACTTTAAATGGTTATTTCATAGAATAACGATCTGCAGCCCGTTAAAGTGTAAAATAATCTATATTATATATCTCGCTTTTTAGTATAAGGTACATTTACGTTTCGTTTAAAATATGGAAAGTAGCGGGAAAAAATATCATCATAAAAATAATCGAAGAAGGATTTTTCCAATTGGGCACAAGAAACGGCAGCATAAAACAATTATATTCCCGATCCCAATTCAATGTCTGCGAACAAAAATTAATAAAAATCAAAGAAGTTCCGGATATAGAAATATCTCTCCTATCAGTTGCTGCAGCTCAAAGTTCAGGTACTGGTCGGGGATTTAAAAAATGTTCGTGTAAACCTAGTGTGTCAACAAAAAATTTCTTTGTTTTAGAAATAGTGTTTTTTGTAATTCCAAGTGTCATTTTAGTAATCCTTGTTGTAACAAAGGATTTTATGGTACGTTTCCATAAGTACCATTTTTACGCTGCATAAATTAGATAAATTGCTTCTTTTTCATTTTAATTGTCTATCATTAGTTTATTTAAAGAATACCTAGTTATTACATTTTAGATAAATTGTTTATTTTTCATTTTAATTGTCTATCATTAGTTTATTTATAGAATACCTAGTTATTACATTTTAGATAAATTGTTTATTTTTCATTTTAATTGTCTATCATTAGTTTATTTATAGAATACCTAGTTATTACATTTTAGATAAATTGTTTATTTTACCCTTTAAACTGTCTCTCATTAGTTAATTTATAGAATACCTAGTTATTCTATGAAATAACTAGTTAAAGTGCCAAATTAATAACATATTACACACTTTAACGGACACGATCAGTTATTTCATGGAATAAATAGGTATTCTATAAAATAACTGCATTATATACTTTAACGGTAACATATCTATGAACTTGATAACTCAAAAAGAAAATTATAATGAATAGATTAAAATTGAATTAATTATTTCAATTTTAAATATGTATCAAATTTGGAATAAAATCTGAGTACCTTGGTTGACATCGATCCTTCTGTTTATAAATAAAGCTATGACTTTATTTTATATATCACAGATTTCTTTAAACCTTTCAGAAACGAAATTTTTTAAATATTAATAAGATTCTAATCTTTATTGGATTATATTCCCTTCATTCAAAAACATGATGCCTATTTTAAAATTATTTTTGACTGAATGTATGATATATATTTAAGGTAACCGACTATGTTCAAAGGAAAAATTTTGAAAAATTTGATTTTTTAAAAATTTTTTTTGGTGTTTAGATGTTTTATCAATTATAAACACTATAAATACAAAAACATTATTTGAGAATATAATATATTTTGAGAAATAGGAAAATTTGTGGTAAATTTCAGTGAAATTTAATCAAAACGGTTAACACTCTACACAAAATGGTAATGCAACAATCCTATTTTTCTTTGTACACGAGTTATAAAATATAATGATGAATGAAAGGAACCAACATCTAAGAAACATTTTGAGATGCAAAGAAGTTACGGGTAAAAATATACATATATATATATTTTTTTTCCATAAATTCTCAACTTATTTTTTCAAAAAACGCCTATAACAGAAAGAGTATTTCACCAACAATAAAACTGTTTCTTCATTTCATTGCCTATATTATTTAAAACACACGCTGAAATTCTTATGTAAATACCTCTATTAGTTTTTGGGATAATTGGTTTTTTGGATTAGTTTGTTAATGGTGGATAATTTTTATGAAAATTAAAATTGAAGTTAAAGACAAATTTTAGCTGGCAAATAAATTTTGCTTAAAATTCCAATGGATAATAGGTTAGGCCTTCCTTTTCTAAGGAAAAACGTACTGTTTTGGAAAGAGGAAAGTCTGAATTACAAGAAATAACACGTTTGAAAAAAAATCGTCAATGTGGTCGAATATCAGTGTTTTTAACGTAGTCGGATTAAGATAAATTGTAATTTCAATTAAGTAGGTTAAATTTATGAACAATACATATCCATAGAATTACAAATTATTTTTATTGAAGTGGGATCTAACGTATTACAGGACATTCGATAAATACGCTAGATTTGCCAAAAACCCCTTTTCTTGGGATGGATCTTACCTTATTAATATAATGAATGTGACCGAAAGGGCTCCAAAATTTTAATTCTGTCAGGGTAGACTATTAAAATCAATAAATCATGCTAATTTAGTTTAAAAAATACATTTAATGACATTAAAGGACATGATTTACATGGGGACAAAACTTTTTTAGGACAATAACATTTAACATATACGCATTAATTAATACTCGGGGACTGCATCATGTTTTACGCTCGCTTCCAAGATATGGACTGATTGTTCATGACAGCGGCCGACAGAGGGCCGAGGAAACAGTTACGGTTACATGTATTAATTAATTTATCTATTAATATAATTTGTTAGCTTTAATTATTTTAATTTAATTATTTTAATCATTTATTAATTATAATCCAACATTAATTCCACCATAATCCACTTATCCATTAAATCCTTCGTTTTTTATAATAATGATTATTATTTAATTTGTATGAAAAGAATGATTACTTATTTCAATAAAAGCGAAAACGTCATTTAAGCAAAAAAGATCGTATGTCAACTAAAATCTGAAATTTTTCAAAAATTGTCAGAGCTACGTTGCTAAGTAACTAAATTGTTCCCCTGTTGTATTAATTTTCAATGTATTTTTAAATATATACCATATTTTAGGACAAGGGGAATGCTATTTTTTATTGTATATCTGTCGTAACTCAAAATCTTTTTAATTCATGGAGGAAGATGGAATTCTTAATTTTTTTTTGGATAAATAAAATAAATAATTATGATTGGAATTTTTTTTTAATTATTAGAATGGGGGGAGTTGCTGGTCCGTCGAAAAACGTCGAAATATGATAAACTTTTTAGACAATCAGATGCATTTCATAAGAAAGTTTTGAGCACTTCAACGTAAACATACAAAATAATAATTAAAAAAAAGATGTCGCATTTAAAAATATTTAGCAAACTTTTTTTTTTTTTTGTAATCAATGTTTAGTCTATCTTTCTTTTCACTGGATTAAATTCATATTCCCAGGCCTGGGTAATCTGATGGTAAGGGTTCGATTTCGATTCTGAAAGATTCGAGTTTCGAATTCGATTTCACAGGAGATGGCGAGTGATGCTCTCAATATCTACTTCCGTTGGTGTGGTGCGAAAGTTTTAGGAATAGTAGATTCAAATATCATCTTTGTCATCAGGGCCATGATTCGAAATTTCGATCCGTCCTAAAATAGCCTTTGTGTTACTTCAAAATGGAGCGAAGTTGTAACTAAATTGAACATTTCAACACTCCCATGAAATGCGCATATATGTCGTATCAATTTAATGTTTATTCGATTAAGTATCGCTGCAGCTGCGTACTATACCATGTCAAAGCGCAAGTCTAGACACTGTTAGGTGCGACTTGACGTGCAATGACGTTTATAAAATAGCAAAAACGTCAGAGCAAATGAACTTCATTCATAAAATTATAATAAGAGTACAAATGAAAGAAAGCATATAATATGAAAGATGAACAATATCATCTATACAATATCAGTTCGATAATAATATATAAATAATAATAATTCATGTTATAGTCTTTTTCCCAATTTCAGTTAAGGTATCCGACTACGTTAAAAACACTGATTATGGACCACAATGGCGAATTTTTGTTTAATTGTTATTTCTTGTAGTACAGATTTTCCACTTTCCAAAACGGTTTAACTATTCTAGGAAAAGGATGGCCTGACCTATTATCCAGGGTAATTTCAAGCAAAACATGTTTTTGAGCTGAAATTTGTCTTCAACATTTGTTTGCATAAAAATTCTCCACCGTTAAGAAGATATCTCAAAACCTAGTAAAGATATTTTCATAAAAATTTGAGCATGTATGTTAAATAATATGTTCAATGAAATGAACCAAAAGTTTTATGGTTGGTGAAATACTTTTTCTTGTATAGATGTTTTTCGAAAAATTAAATTTCGAATTCATGGAAAAAA
The DNA here is from genome assembly GCA_026543055.1 of Argiope trifasciata. Lineage (NCBI taxonomy): Eukaryota > Metazoa > Arthropoda > Arachnida > Araneae > Araneidae > Argiope > Argiope trifasciata. Next base: position 8,850,422 of record JAPMOQ010041062.1, on the reverse strand, counting down.
AATGCACATATATGTATATTTTTACTCATAACTTCTTTGCATCGCAAAAATTTTCCTACATTTTTGTTCATTTCATTCATCATTAATATATTCATTCATCATTAAAATTCATCATCATATTCTATAACATGTGTACAAAGAAAAATAGGACTGCTGCATTAAAATTTTGTGTAGAGTATTAACCGTTTGGATTAAATTTCATTACAATTCACTATAAATTTCCTATTTCTCAAAATATATTTTAATATTTTTTTATATATATTTAGAGTATTTTGTTTTATAATTAACAATACATCTAAAAATCATAGTTTTAAATAATTTAAAAAATATATAATTTTTCAAATTTTTTTTCTTCAAACATAGTCGGATACCTTAATGGCAGGTTAACTTTTCTATCCGTTTGTATAAATATACATCTCAAAGAAAAAACTATTTGTCACAAACCTTGGTTTAATGGCAAAAGTAAGCAGTTTCCGACAGCAGCAAAAATAAATAATCTGTTACAACCAAGCCGTTTACTTTGGAAACAAAAATTGAACAAGCAGATGCAACAGATGTTTGAAATAGTTTTCTTTGCCTTTGCTATCGATCCGCTAGTACACCATGTCTTTTCTAAAGCTTAAAGCATTTCTTAAAGTCGGATGTTAGTGACAGCAGCAAACACCCACACAAAAGAAATCGTGGTTTATCAATCTTGTCAAATCCTTTTCTTGGAACAACTTTCTTTAGTTATTACCAAAAAAAAAAAAAAAACTCATTTGACTATCGTAGTGATAATCCATGCTTTGAGAAAATTCTAAGGCTGAAAATTTATATAAAAAAAGGCATATTTTCAAAAAATGTATAATATATTTCTTTTCTAGAGCAATAGATAGAAAATCCTCTTTCAAAAATGACAAAATTTTTGAAATTCTCTGAAACTTTGAAACATTATCTCTGAAATGCAGTAAAAAAAACGACTGCAAACACGTGCTGTAAATACACTGTAATGTCTTGATCTGGTCCGATAAAATAAAGGGTTGAGTTTTAATCAAATTACTTTATTTACAGCTTTAATTTACAGAAAAAAAAATACTCTTTATCATCTAGGTTAAGTGAAAAGTTCTATGTACAACACCACAAGAATAGTTCCTCGAAATATTACTAAGAAAATCACGAGAACAGCTAGCCGGCAGTCAAAGGCTCACGCTGGTACCGGGGTTAGCTCCAGGAATCCACCGAATTCCTCGGCTGAAATTTTGTCTCGAACGCTCGGTTTTCACTGATCTCTCCTCTCGACCTCTTCATCAAAAAAAAAAAAAAACTCCTCGCCTCCTCTCTTTTTTCTCTCTCCAAAAACCTCTCATTTCCTCTCTTCATTCCAATTCCACATCTCATCCACATTGGAGCATTTGGGCTGCTGATTCTCCAATCGTCGTTCAGGAAAAACTTCATTGGCATACAGTTGACCACAGCAATGTTCGTGGTCCTCAATGCAGGATGCACATCTGTGTCGCAGATACGATTAGTGCACGGGTGGTCCTTTATATGAACTCCCTCTAAAAGGCCAGGTGTCCGTTCTTAGAAAGAGGGTTCTCCACCTGTCCATCTGCCATAAAATGTCGCCATTGAGGAGACTAGTCTGGAAATGGCAATTATGGAGAGTGTGAAAAAGAAACCACAATGGTCAGGCCGGGGAGAAGTTGAATCATTACAACACCCTACACCTCTTTTTTCTTTCCCTCAAAAAGGGTATACATTGTCCTATTCTTGTTATTCTTCTTTAATTTATTATTGTATTGTTCTTTAGTTATTATTGTAGTATAAAATATAAATTTATCAATATATTGTGAGCGCATAATATCACGAAATAATAACAATCCATAGCAGATGCCACAAATCTTTGCACACAATTTATTATACCTCGTTTTTTATTCTGCTTTTTGTTTCTTTTTTTCACATTTGATTTCATTTATTGTTTGGAATAGAAAATTATTAATCAACAGATTAATCTTAGGAAGTTTTATTTTTCAATGAGGTTAATATTTAAAAAATATATACTATGAAGATCAATAACCGCAAAAGGAAATGAACAAATTACAGCGTTACAAAGATCAGCAAATTCTTTACAAATTATACGCATTAAGCGAGAAAGATCGTAAAGAATATAGATTTTTCAAACATAAAAACGTATTTCAAACATCTTTATTTATTTTTTTTACTTCATAATACAGGGCGGCCAAAATTAAACTGACAGTGTTCACAGTGTTCTGTAGCGCGATCTATTTGCGAGAATGACATCACATTTTGTAGAAAGATTAAACAAAAAGGGGGACAAAGGATTCCAAGAAAAAAAAATTAGCTCCAAAAGTTACCGCTAGGGGAATATGTGGCGCTGTGTAACAGAAAATAGACTGTTAACAAATGCAAATCAATACGGAAATAAAATTACCTTTTATTTTGCACATTCAAATCATGTTCAATGTGGCTTCCGTGTTTGTGGACCATATATTGCATTCTGTGCGCAGTATTCACAACAGCAGAAAGTAACATGTTTGCAGGAATCTCCCGTACAGTCTGTGATATGCTATCCTTCAACTTAACCAGGTCCTGGACAACTCCAGAAATTTGAATAAAGAACTTTTTCTTCTGCTCAGCGTTCTCTGTTAAGGCCTTATCACACGGCAAAATATCTTCAGCACTTTCAGTCAGCAAACGACAGCGAAAGTGACGTCACTTCAAAGTTTCACATGATTGGTTGAACTTCGTTTGCGGACAATATCTCCGACGACATTTTCGAACTGGTTAGAAAAAGTTGTCGATTATGAAACTTGCTTAACCGGTTTTTGAGGGTAGAAACGGAAAAGTGCTGGCGAAATTTCACCGTGTGATGAGGCCTTTTACCCAGTAAGTGAAATTGCAGATAAAAAGACTTTATCGGTGTGTATGTAAATTTTTCGCTTTTTTTAAAGTGTTGCCATATTGCACTTGAACTAAATCAGCAAATGTGCAAAATAAAAGACATTTCCGTATTGATTTGCATTTGTTAACACTCTATTTTCTATTACACGGCGCCACATATTCCGCTTAGCGGTGTCTTTTGGAAATTTTTTTTTTTCGCGGAATGCTTTGTCCACCGTCTTGTTTAATCTTCCTACAAAATGTGGCGTCATTCTCGCAAGTAGATCGCGCTACAGAACACTGTCAGTTTAATTATGGTCACCCTGTACTTTATATCTTTTTCCATTGAGATAGCTCACTAAGCTGAATGCAGGTTTTATAATTTTTTTTCCTCTAATTTTCACTTCATGCACAATCTAAGGATTTACTTAAGCTAAAGTGTTCTAAGGAGCGTTCTACCTTTTTTATATTCAGTCTGACGAAGTAAAAATTCGGATTGAATTCAGTTTAATTTGAGCTGTGTTGTCATTCACATTGATAGTTAACTGGAGTAAATTCGTTAAACACTAGATTGCCTAAGGCAATCATTTTGACTGCTTTTCAATTTCAGTTAGAAAAACAATTGGGTATATAATGACACAGCTTCTTAGAATTTTGTGACTTTTTGTACAACATATAAATGTGTTTATTAATCATTGTAGTTGCCTTCCCCCCTCTTTCGTTTCCAGTATATATATGTCTGTTATACCTGTATTTCCTAAAAGCAGTCATTTTGACTACTTGGAAAATTTTAAATAATCAAATGACTTTTATTATTGAATTGAGTAAATTTCTTAAATGAAATCGAAGCCGATCTGATTATATGAAATCAGATCGGCTCCGATTTCGTATAACAGTTTATATATTTTTTGATTACCGTCACCTGTTCGTTACTTGTCATTCGAATCTTTATGCCACGCCAGCCATCAGAAAATGAGGGCCCACAAACATCAAATACAACATATTCTAACAAACGAAGTACGACTTTGCACCAAAAACAAAACAACTAACATATATGAAAAATGTCAAAAGTATGTTTGCGGAAGATGTACATATAAAAAGATTTCAACTTACATTTGCTTAAAATGTACAAATAATGAATAATTATTTTTTGTTCCAAATGAAGTAAATTTTTTTATTGTTAATACTTACAAATAATAATGACTGTAAATAGTATAAGAAATATTAAAAATTAATTTTAAACAAATTTCTTTAAAGATTAGTTGTTCTTTTGCAATGCAGTCATTTTGACTGCTTTGGGGCAATATAGGTATGCATTAAGTCTCCGTCTTTCTAGTATTAAAGTCACAATCAAGCAACTTATGTTACAGGAGTATCATGTAGCACATTATTCTACGTTATGTATACTAAGAGTAGTACCAGATAACAAAACTTTCTAGCATATTCTCTATTAAATTTGAGATGCCAGATGAATCTCAAATTTAATTTGTGTTTTGTGTAGTAATTTGTGTTTTAGATGGGTTTTTTTCCAACTGTTGAAATAAACAAACAAAAAAAAATTAGCTCATACTTTCACTTATCGACACTAATTCTCATGCCAAATGTTATATATTTAAGTCGTTTGCGTTTCTCAATTACCGCGTTTAGCATGCTTTCTAGAAAACTAACCGTTTTCTTAAGCTTCAAATTATATATATATATATTTATGTAGTTTGCAGAGCATCTTATATTCTTAAAAAATCAAAACAAGACACCAAGCGTTTCAGAATTCCATCGGTTTCGTTTATTCTCTTCACTTCAGATTATAATTTACAAGCTATTGCCAGATTTCAAAAGGTTTATAATTGATCATCAGTTATTATACAAAATAATATTCATAAAATATGTTTATCAAAGGGAAAATTCGTTTGCTTTAACTTCTAATAATATTTTAACAGAAATAAAATTTGTAGCAATTACAAAATGTCTGAAAAGGAATCGTCTGCTAAGTATCTGTTTACAGATTATGGCATTTTCCGAACACCGCGTTTACTAATTTTTGAAAGTACATACCGACAGACATTTAATTCATAGCTAGATTTGGCTCAAAATTTGACAAGTGTCTACTCTTAAATGCTAATGTTGTGTATTGAATCTTATTTACTTAGCTGTCTTCATTTTGTAACTATCGTATTAACTTATATTCGCATAGACCAATTTCCTTTGAAAAGATTTTACTCAAAATTTAATAAAAATCTGCAAATTTGGTTGAAAGACTGTACACTAAATGTCACCCTTTTAGGTCAAATCGTTTTTGAATAATCTTTGTGGCAAACAGATGGACATTTTTTAAAAATGTTTATTTGTTTTTAACAAAGGGAAGTATAAAAAATTGGAGTTTAGTAAAAATTTCAATTTCGAATTTTTCCACTATTACTACACTTTCTTTACATATAAAAGAAAGTATGAACGTATATATAAAAGTAGAGAAAGAATAAAAAAGATTTTTTTTTAAATTTTAAAACAGTGTAAAAGTCATTTTTATAAGGAAATATTTTCTGAAGAGTCAACTGAACTATTTTGTAGTATGCCTACTACAAAATAAAAGTGAAAATATAAATTTTACTTCGAAATTAATGCCAATTAAAAGCATTTAAAAAATTTAAAACTGAAAAAAGCATGCAACTTAATGTTGTAACTGAATATTGGAATGAAATAGAATTGCATCAAAGTAATAAAAAATAATATTCCAAAATGAGTCTCGAAATAAATTTTGAAATTTATTAATTTAGAAAAAAATAGCACAGAAATAAAATTGATATAATAATTTTTTTTAAGTTTTAAAACAGTGTAAAAGTCATTTTTATAAGGAAATATTTTCTGAAGAATCAACTGAAACAAGCAATTCCCCTCTCTAAAAACTTGCTTAATTTCAGTTAATTTTTATTCCAATTAATTTGTGGGTTTTGAACGGCTGATAATGACCTTATTTTTGACTTGGAAAATCATGTGCGCACAAATTTTATTAGGAATGAAATTTTGCACAAAAGCTTTACAAAAGTTTTTCTTTGTACAAATAGATTCCGTAAATTCAATTGTTTTAAAAACAATATAGTTTTTTTTTAAATCTATTTTTCTCACAAATGTTCCTAAAACAGAAAGATCCTCCCCTCTAAAAACTTGCTTAATTTTAGTTAGTTTTGATTCCAATTAATTTGTGGGTATTGAAAGGCTGATAATGACCTTATTTTTGACTTTGTGCGCACAAATTTTACTAAGAATGAAATTTTGCACTAAAGCTTTTACAAACATTTTTCTTTGCACACATAGATTCCGCGAACTTCAATTAATTTTAAAAACAATATGTTTTTTTTTCATCTATTTTTCGCACAAATGTTCCTAAATCAGAAAGAAGAAAGTTTTGTTTCATTTTCAATACTAGTATTTTTTTCTTATTGGAGTCGAAGACGTCATTAATTACTTTTCCCTCCAAATACCTCAGCGAGGATTTCGCTCTGTCGTCCACTCGCCTGTTTCCCTATCTCCCCACCAGAGGTCACCGGCGTCGGCTTGGCGCAGTGGTCACGTGCACGGCGCGCTGCGGGATTGATCCGCAACTTCTCTCCTCTCCTCAGTCGATGGCCGTGTTCGAAGACGAAGACACCGGCGGGCGGAGGCCGCGGCCCTTCCGGCCCTTCCGCAGCCATGAGGAGTATCTGTACGCCATGAAAGAGGATCTGGCCGAGTGGCTGCAAAACCTTTACGAATTATCCATCACCGCCGACGATTTCATGGACAAACTGGAGACAGGGGTGATCCTGTGCAGGCATGCCAACCGCGTTATCACTTCCGCCAAACGCCGGGGCCGGACCCTCGGGGAAGAGTGCCGGGCCGAGGTGGTGTACCGACCGGAGGTGCAGCCGGGCACCTTCCATGCCAGGGACAACGTCCACAACTTCATCGTTTTCTGCAGGAAAGGATTGCGGATCAAAGAATGCCTCCTGTTCGAGACAGACGATTTGGTGATGAGGAAGAACGAGAAAAACGTGGTGCTGTGTCTCCTGGAGGTGGCAAGACGGGGCACCAAATTCGGGATGCCGGCGCCCCTCCTGGTGCAGATGGAGAGAGAGATCGACGCTGAAATCGCGGCACATAGGGATGATTCGAACGAAGAAAACCGGACGCCCCCTTCGTCATTGTCCCTGAGGGGAGATTCGGACGAGGGACACGAGGCTGACGATGATTCGGAATCCGAACCCTTAGCAACGCCCCGGACACCGCAGGCACCCCAACAACAAATCGTCACCAACGACTTGAGATCTTTGCACGAGAGGGTAAGTTAATCTTTTTTTTTCTTGCACCACGTTTTTTGGCTCGGAAGAAGCCCCGGCAATTGCACCTCGAAGCCCCTTTGAATGTGTCTCCCGGGCGCATGCTCTGATGGAACGGTGGAGCGACATTTACACCGATCCGAAGCCGATCGAGATCAAAACAGTTACGTAAATGTGCGTTTGAAATATCTGGGTTTAATAAGGTTTAAAGTTCTTCTCCTAGTTCAGTTTGTTCGAACTTCGTTCTAGTTTGGAATGAACTGAGTGCTGATAATGAATAGTTAAAATAATTAATGGGATGTTAAGGGTAGAAAGAATATTCTCTATTCGTAAAAAGTATCTGATATCTTGGGGAGAATTTTCATGAACATATGTGAATTGACCTGCGTAGATTCCGATTTTAAAACGCGTGTTTTTATTATTTATTTATATAATTATATATTTTATTTATATTAATTCATATAAATGGTCCCCTATATTGCTCTTACATGATTTTACATTTTATCCTGGATTATTGATAGTATTTTTTTCACATTTTAATAAGATATGTAGCGGGAAAGGAGGTAAGATACCTGCTGTCCATAAAGTACTCACTGTCACCCTTTAGTAAAATAATTTATGCGACCCTTGTTATTATGCACATACTTTGTGTATAGTATTCACGTGCATACTATGACGAACATGGATCATTATAAATAATTTATGCCGCTCTTGTTATTATGTAATACTTCGTATATAGTATTCACATGCATACTGTGATGAACATTATAAATAATTTATGCGGCCCTTGTTATTTTGCATATACTTCGTATATAGTATGCATTTGCGTACTGTGACGAACATGGACCATTTTAAATAATTTATGCAGCCCTTGTTATTACGCACATACTTCGTGTATAGTATTCAGTGCATACTGTGACGAACATGGATCATTATAAATAATTTATGCGGCTCTTGTTATTATGCACATACTTCGTGTATAGTATTCACGTGCATACTCTGACGAACATGGGATTTTTTTCAATAAATAAAAACTTTTTTTTTGTGCAAAAAAGGAAAAAAAAAAAATGGAATGATATTTATTAACTTATACCTAAGGTATAATAATTGATTAAAATACTTAATAAAACACATGCACAAATAATATTGAAGTCTAACTATATTCCTTTAACCCTTTATTCAATGAATTCAAAATAAGGAAAAGGTAAAAAGCATTTTTTAATTAATTAAATTAATAATTAAAAAAAATGTCATTTTTTAAATTGAAATCTACTCTCTATTGGAAATACATTCTTTGTGTTCTTTCAAATTCTGTTCGAAAAAATAGTCGTATTGCGAACAACTTTAGAATAAATATTAGTAAAATTGAAACAATTGCAACCAAGGAATCAAATTAATAAAGAATATTCAACAAAAAACTAAACAACTCAACTAAAACTAAATATTCAACAAATTTCCGTAGATAAAAGTCTAACATTTCTTTGTTTCTGGATTGATGGTCGTATTGTGAATATATAGTCAGATTTAAATGGCACTTAGATAAACAAAGGGTTAAATATAAACAATATTACAGTCTAGATTTTATGGGCTTGCTAAGATATGATGCCCGTACTATAGCTTCGTTTGATGGACAAGATCTCCATTGTCGTTTCACCTTTGGGAGGGCTGATCAACTTTACCAAAAAATTCATTATATTACTAAATATAAAGCACTATTTTTAGGATATTAAACATAAGACCTGGAACTTTTCAATATGATGGAGTTATTAAAATAATATTTCAAAAGAAGTGAAACGGAAGTTAAGAGGAAAACGAAACTTAATAGAAATACATTCTTTAATTAGGAACTTATAATCTTACATCCAATAAACAATGTAATGCAAATTATTCAATTCGCGTGTTAAAAAAATGCGATCAAGTAACAACAGAAATATATTCTGCCAAATCAAAATACTAGATTAGTTATTACAATCATTGTTAATAATAAGCACTGATATCATTACAAATACTACAAAACCAATGATAATCTATGTTTTTAGAATATAAAAGACGATGAAGAATTTATCACTGTATTATTACCATTTTAGTTGCTATTTTTAAAGCTATAACAATATAGCCTTGAAATTTAAAATTTCAAAATGACCTTGTTTTAATGCGTTTCCATTCATTTCTGTTTATGAAACAATTACTGATTTTTAACTCACTATTTATCAATTACGAAAGAGCAGTTTTGAAATATAAATAATCCAATTGATTGTTTATAACAGCGCAGTTTTCTGATAGGATGTTTGTTTTTCTACGTTTTTAGAAAACATCTATTTGATTGTTTTCTGGTTTATTTTTACTCTGATCTTCTGTATTATAAAATGCAAAAAGATGTTTTAGTAGTATTGTTGGTATTTGGTAAAGGGTGTTTTATGTCAGACTCTCTATTACATAGACAAACTTGGCTTGATTTTGGAGTGGTAGACACATCCCAGAAAATCAGTTCCTTGTACATTCCACAGGATTATATAAAGTAATATGAAATAGTGGAAAATATATATTTTTAGTGCATAAAATGAAACGGAAAAAATTATTTTCAAAAGAAAAATACCAATGGAGAAACCATGAATTGGTTAAATATATGCTGGATCAGATTTACAATGGATGCACCATACAAAATGTTCCACAAATTGTTGATAAAACGAGATGCTGAATTAAAAATTATCGATCTGTCACCAAAACGAGCCAGACCATTTCGTAAATATAGAATTTTCTGTTACATAGACCAACTTGGCTTGCTGTTATTAACAAACTTTGGTATATAATTATTTATGCAGAGAGAACACATTAATTTTTATTTGTTTTATATGCTTGGAGTTGAAAGAATTGTACTGAACAACAAAGTATACAGGGGATGAAAGTTACAATTCG
>JAPMOQ010041062.1:8819601-8840306 GCA_026543055.1 Argiope trifasciata | reverse complement strand
CTTCTTCCTTCTTTATTACTTTTTTTCTTTTCTCTTCCTTCCTTTTTTTCTTCCTTTCTTTTTCATCTTGCTTTTCTGTCTTTTTCTTTTCTCTTCTTTATTTATTTCTTTTCTCTTCCTTCGTTCTTTCATTTTCTTTTTACTTTTCTTCCTTTCTTTTTGATCTTGCTTTTTTCTTTCTTTTTTTGTTTCATTTTTTATTTGTGCTTTAAAGTATTATTGAAAGCAATAAGAAGTCTTAATATTGTTTCAAATACAGTAATAATATCATTGCTTACAATAAATAAATTTTTAAAAAGAGAGAGATACATTCAAACTGTATTAAGTTAACCGACTACGTTCGAAGGAAAAATTTTGAAAAATTTGATTTTTTAAAAACTATTTTTGGTTTTTAGATGTATTATCAATTATAAACACTATAAATACAAAAACATTACTTGAGAATATAATATATTTTGAGAAATAAGATAATTTTTGGTAAATTTTAGTGAAATTTAACCAGAACATTCTACACAAAATTGTAATGCAGCTATCCTATTTTTCTTTTACACAAGTTATAGAATATAATGATGAACGAAATGAACCGAAATCTAAGAAACATTTTGACATGGAAAAGAAGTCACGAGTAAAAATATACGCATATATGCATTTTTTCCATAAATTCTCAACTTAATTTTTCTAAAAACACCTATAACAGAAAAAGTATTTCACTAACAATAAAACTTTTGGTTCATTTCATTGCCTATATTATTTAAAACACACGCTGAGTCACAGATACAATAACATCAATGAAGCAATTTGTATTATTAACTCTTTATATTTATTTTTTATCTTTTTCTGATGAGAGTTGGGGGGAAATGTAATTAATTGATTTAGGGTTTATCAATTCCTTCTTAACTCCCCTCCCCTCTTTGTCTTTTTCCCATCTGCAAATGGCGTTGGAAGGAATGCTAATCAGTTGGCCCTTGAAATATATGTCACGCGATATGTTGTATGAACACTTAATTGTCGGGAGAGTCCGATTACTCATTGTTTTCGTAGAAGTAATATTAATCTTTTTAAAAACATCCGCAATTAAATAGCAAGCTTTTATTTTGGATTGGTAACATGCTAACTGCATGTTATATAATTAGCAGATTAATATATACTGCTATCGGTAGAAGACAATTTTTTATACGATCATGTATATAGTTACACGTACTAAAAACGTGGAAATTACAGTAAAAGCTCCTTATTCACGCTTTCTTCATTCGCGTTTTCACTATTCGCGGATTTAAAAAATGCGACCCAATTCCTATATTCGCGGATTTAATAAGTACATGCATTAAAATATAAAAAGGATTTCTATAGGTATCCAACCCAATATCCTTTGTAAATGCCGTCAAATGGACTAATTAAAAAAAGTAAAATAGACTAATTAAATAAAGTAAAATAGTAAAATAGATAACTTTGTCTAAGGTACATTGTTAAATGCAAACATCGCCGAAATCGCGAATGGAATAGGACGAGATGGGTTCGAACAGACAAACATTCAGGAATTGCGTGAATTGCAAGATGACGATCTGACTGAAACCCACTTGGAGGAAATGTTAAATTCGCAGTCCATTGAAGAAGAGGCTTCAACAAGCATTGGAAACGTGGGATTGAATTTGAAAAATCTTAGTGATGAACATTGATCCGTCTATGGAACGAAGTCTTATTTTTAAGAGGCAAATTGCTAATGCGACTACTGCGTATCACACTGAATTGAAGGAGCTTTTAAAAACTGCCAAGCGAGAGATAATTACAAAATTCTTCAAACCATTGCCTAAGCCGTAAGGTAATTAATCAAAATGCTCAAAAATTTCAATTAAATTGAAATATATATATATATATATATATATATATTGTCACCTAGGAACGTATCCCCTATAATCCTATATAAATGACCATTCCGTATCCACGGTTTCTGTATTCGCGGCATATTTATTGAACATATAGCCCGCGAATAAAGAGCTTTTACTGTATACATGATTTTAAAAAATCAGTAAAATGTTCTCAAGGGCTAACTGTTGGGCCCTGATCTATCAAATTCGACAAGTAGATATTTCTTGGAGTAATATACGTTCTCTAAAAAAATATTTTTCGATAATTTAATTAGATTTCCAATTTCAAATGAATTAAAAATTTAACATTCCTTTTTGGTAATTAGGAAGGAAATAATCGTATATAAACCATTTTTATACCGCTTTACAAATGAAATTAAACTAGTGGGAATAGTCTCCGGAAAATTTTCTCGCATACTCTGTTATGACAAAGGACATCTTAAGGCCTTATCACACGGCAAAATATCGTCGGCACTTTAAAGTCACATTGAATGTTATGTTCATAAATACTACTAGTATAACCGTAACTCTTTTCCTCGGCCTGCTGCCATGAACAATCAGCCCATGTCTTGGAAGCGAGCCTAAAGCATGATGTAATCCCCGAGTATTATTTTAATGAATATTTGTTAAATGTTATTGTCCTAAATAGTCTTGTCCTCGAGTAAATCATGTCCTTTAATATTATTAAATGTATTTTTAACTAAATTGGTATGATTTATTGATTTTAATAGTCTACCTTGACAGAATTAAAGTTTTGGCGCCCTTTCGGTCACACTAGTAAAAAAAGAATTTTAAATAAAATATTGACTGACCTTCACCTTTTTTCAAAACAATGCCAGCAAACATTATGCATTTTTTTTTTCCGAAATATGCTAATAGAATATTTTTGGCAAAAAGAGGGTGGTTGACAATCCTTACTTCCTGTTCCTTTTTTGTGACAAACACAAACAACCGGACATGGTTTCTTAACAGTACTTGATGAGTCATTCCAGGTCCCTGACTAATAGCGCTTTCGTTTATTTTTGAACGTCAGCTGATGGGTTAATCTATCTTATCTAGTCTATATGGGCAGTTAGGAGATAGGAAGTAAGTCCATTTACGCGAAATACGCTGGAACTAACTGCTGTCACGGTCAATCGAGGGGCATTTATATGCGTGTGCATAGTTCAAACTAAGCATGAAGTCATGACATTACTGGAACTGAACGTTTCGACAATATTCCTTTATTCAATTTTTCTCCCTAGCATTCAAAGTGGAGAACTTCAATTTAGTAAGTTTGTTCAGAGAAAAATGTATGCTGGATTATTTCATTAAATTTCAATTCTATTTAGCCCATATTAAATGCAATCCAAAATTATTCAATTTCACCATTTTTATTTAATTAATTCATTGCGAAGTCAAAAACTGCAGAAATCGTCACTTCATTATTGTATTTACCATTATTAGAAGTTTTACAATAGCCTCTATCATATGCATTTAAGTTTTTCTATCAATAAGTTTCAGAAAATGATTAATTTCGATATCGCTCGACTTTGGCTGCCTTTAAATTTGTTTCTTTTAACAATTTCTCTTTAAGGAATTCTCTCAAATCGTTCCCTTTATTACTCAAGATTAATAAATAATATACTTTTTCAAAAAAAAAAAAAATCATAAATAAATGGAAAGGAAAGGGCAAAAAAAAAAAAAATCTATATAATGCATCATAGGATTCATTCCTTTTAAAATAACTAGTCATGCACCATGATATGCATAGCAATCGTTGTTTTGAAAAAAGTTCAAAAAATATGGTAGATTTTCTTAAAAATTTCTGCAAAAAAATGTGTGCATTCATTTCAATTTTTCTTTTATTTAAAAAATAATTGAGGATCATATTTTTTATTGTTACGAGGAATAATATTTTATTTCATCACATTATTATACAATCGATATCATTAATTTCCCATTTTTTTATTATTTTTATTATGTATTTTTCCCCAATTCTACACATATGCTTTTTATTGTATTATTTAAAAATTTTAAAATCGAAACCAACATTGATAAATGTGTTCGAAAATCACATGCACTAATTAGGTTAGTAAAAAACAAATCTCATTGCCAAAACACGTTTCGAAATTTAAAAAAAAAAAAATTTATTATTATTGTTGCAATGTTTGAAAATAAAAGCGATTAGGCAATAAGGAAGCTAGCTTAAACAATCTTTTTTTATTATTTCATTTTATCGTAGAAGATAGAGAAAAACTTTTTTTTTTTTTTTTTTAAAAGTGGAAGATAGATCCTGTCATCAATTTACCATTTGCATTTCACTTTTTATCGCCTGCGAGTGTAAAATAAACAAACAAAAACTTCCTCTGATTGTTTTGCTTGAGCTGCTTTCAGATGCCGGTAATCCATGAAAGTTCTCATTACTAGATTATTCATGGGAATAACTGTTTAGAATATCTTCCCTCTAAAGTGCAGGAAAAACGATACAGCCGTAAATGTGATAAACAACATCATTTAGGAAAAGGTCTGATAAACTTTCTTTTCTTCCTGATATATTCGTGTTGATAATACATAGAAATTAGATATATTAAAGAAGTAAATATGAGTTCATTGTTAAGATGTTTTTTTTTTCTTTCCAGACTAGTATAATTTATTGTTATTTTTTCAAGAAATAATTTAAAGAGGCAGTGGACTTTAAAAAAGCAAAAACGGGCAATTTTATTCTTATCATTTAGTTACCAAAATATATGTTTATATTTAACTAAAATAGATCATGAAATGTCATGAATTATTGTTCAATAAAATAAGTATTTTCAGTGTTAAGAGGGAAAAAAGTACATCTTGATGACATTTCTCAAAATGATATTGTAATTAGATTTAAATATCTTTGAAGTGTTCCAGGTATTTTAATTTTTAAAGAAATTGAAAGCAATTTATAATAAAAATTTCGGTCAAACATTAAAAAAAAAAACATGGGGTGGACATTTTATGTTTTTAGTTTTTTTTAGATTGTTAAAAGTCAATTTTAATTCAGAAAAGCAAAAAAAAAAAAAAATATAAAAAAATTTAGTAAATGTTTATAAAAAAATTGCAAAAAATTAACATTTAATTGGAATTACAGAATGACACGTGGTTTTATTCCAAATAAATTTATATTGGGTAATAAGAAAAAATAATGGAATTTTTTTAAAAAATTAAGTGCCCGGAATATTTCGAAATTTGTAAAAATTATATATATGTTTTAAATTTTTTTAAAAGAATAATATATTGCTTTAAAACGACTTTTTTTGTTTTTTAAAAGACAGTTGATGTCATGTTTTAAAACATGCATAAAAAATTTTCATAACCCTAACTGAATAATTTCCAAAAGTGTCTCCAAAGAGTTCACTGCCCCTTTAATTTTAAAAATTGTGAGAATGTGATCTTCGTTATCTATATTACATATGCAATCAACATTATTTTTAGTTTCTTTGTAGAATGAATGCCATAAAGAAATCTTAATAAACATTATTATTCCAATAAAATATTGTTCTTATTAAGAACAGTTTTATTTATTTATTTATTTATATTTTATAAATCGTCTGTTTCGCTACAATTTCAACGTAGAGGAATTTAAAAAATAATTTCCATAACTTAATACCTTAGTTTTACTATGATTAGTAATTTTTAGTGTAAATGTTAATGCTACTCGAATAGGCATATTTTCGGAACTATGCATGTATATGCATTACTTTTATTCTTTTTTTAAATTTAAAATTAAAGAGCTAATAATTATATAAAATAAAAGAATTGATTTAATTAAAATTAAGAGTTTCTGTATGTTTGTTCATATTACGTTTTTATTTAATTTAATTTTTATTTATTATTATTTTGTATTTTATCTGTCTGTCTCTCATGCCTTAGCAGTAATTTCTGGGCCATATTAAATAGAATTTTGAGTATTTCTCTGTGTTACAAATGTATAAATTTAACTTACTTTTTCAAACTTTTAAACTAAGCATTATTATTATCTTCGATGCCGGAATGAACTTTCGAGAAATTAAATAAATAATAATAAATAATCGTTTTTGAAAGAGCATTACATGTAGGGGTTTTTTTTTCCCTTTTGTATAAATTTGATAAATTAATTTATTAATCGAATTCCTAATATACCTAAAATTATCTGTATGAAATATAAAAATATATGATGTATACAATCGTTTGATAGCCCGTTGCATGTACATAAAAATATTAGTTTCCAAATAGTTGTGTGATTTTTTTTTTTGGTATAATGAAATTAATTTTCTGTATATATATTAAATCTCCTTAGATGCATCAAATATTGCCTTATACTCGATGATAGATACTTAATTCTATGAGAATATTATTTTACGATATAATTCTAGAATATAAATATTTTGAAGTTTAAAAAAACACAAAAAAGAAGTTCAGGCAGCATATATATGAATGAAAATAATAATAAAGCACTTTTTATGTATTTTTATTACCAAAAAAAAATGCCACAGTTAATTTCTTATCGCTTGAATTGTTTTCAGATTTTTTATTCTATTAAAAAATCTGGCATTTTGGCATTATATTATTTACTGCTACGTCAATTTTTCCAATTTTTAAAAATATATATTTATACTTCGTAGAACGAACGGAATTTACTGTGGTATAACTTGTTATGTGCACGTGTAGTCAACCACTTGTATTGGAACTGATAGCAAGTAGGAGATTTAGCAGGAAAATTCTGGAACTGATTGTCTTTAGATTAGATAAAATGTATAAATATTCTAGGATAGGGAAATTTAAACATAATCGTTTTCGATTCTATATTTTCAGTATTATGATAAAGTATAAAAATGTCATTACTATAGTCTTTTTTGGCAATTTATAAAGAAAAAAATTCTTTCTATTTAATTAATATATATATAGTAAATGTGTATATTCTTTCTGTTAAATGATTGAGTTTTAAGACATGTTTTGCACTCATATCAAACAAAAAAGATAGGGTATATATACATATCCTATCTTGTATTCTTATGTTCTTAAATGCTTAAGAATAAGGATTGATCGCACCACCTGTCGAGACTTCTGTCATGCTCTGACAGTTGGCACTGAGCCAAAGAGAAATCAGGAAACGAAACGATGAAAAAAATGCCTCAGCTGTATTTATGATATTGAATATTTTTTCAACATGTCTTTAGTCGGCCAATAAATTACTTCTAGATTCTAGTAGCTGACTTTTCTTATTAATGTACAAGACCGAAACGAAACGGATTGTATTTTCTCAAAAGTAACAACTTTTTACGAATTGCTATTTTTTTTTTCTACCCTCCTACCTAAACATGAATAATTTGAAACAAGTGCATGATTTTATATCAAATCTTCCATAAAGCTTAATGCATATTTTAAACTTTTTAAAGGCTATTGGATTTTATCATTGCTGTTCTTCAACAATGAACTGGTTTTACCTGACTGATCTCTCGCTTTGATTGCTGCTGTTTTACCGACTTGATTTTTTATATACCTTAAATATTTTAACTTCTTTATTGGTACCGTTTCAAACCATATGATTGGCTCGGTATGGTCTACTTTTGGCTATTGCGCCATTAAAATTAAGTTAACCAATCAATCCATAAAGCTTAATGGTATTTTAAAGTTAATAGTACAAAGTTATTTTTTGTTTTCATTAAGATATGTGATAACGTTCGGGACGAATTTTTGGAATAGCACTATAAAATAAATATATTTTTGAATTTTTGCATGAAGCAGATTTTAAAAAAATATATAATTGCAAAACAAAACAAAATTATACAATATATTAAGTTATAGCAATTATACAATGCTTCTAAATAAAAATATTGCGGGTTTTATTTATTAATTAATTTATTTATTTTTGCAATTCAAGAACTACAGAAGACATCTAAAAATTATTATCCTCAATTTGAACAAAAAGTACTTATTAGATTTTAACCTATGAAATTTTCCGTCAGAAAATTGCGTGGAAATTTAGAATTCGAAGAATACAGGATTTAAATCAATGTGACTTCCTAAAAAATGTACTTAGATATACAAAATTCAAACGACTTTTACGAAGAAGTAGAATTAAAGAATATTAATTAAATATTACTTAATACTTTCTCAAAAAAAAAAAAAAAAGACATCCTTCTAAAGTTTTTTTCTACTTTAAATGGAAATGCATAATTCTATAAAATGGCCCTGAAAATAAATTATCACAAGTTTTCAACCTTTTATCACATAACAAGCATTTGAGGAAAAAGAAAGATTGTATTTATGTCAGAGAGTACATAGAAAGTTCGCTTAATTCCTGAACAACTAGATTTAACTTATCAACTCAGCTTAGAAGCTGCATTCCTCTTGATTACGGTGAAAACGTGCGCATGGCGGAAATCAGCCAGCCATTAAAGGCGTAAACAAATGCTTTCCTTTCTTGCACTAGAAAATATTAGAAAGAATAAAACGTAAAAGTGTTGTTAACATTTGAAGTGAAATATATCCAAAAAAATTCAGCTTAGAAATATAAATTAACTAGCTGGGCTTTGTATATGGCATAGCATCCATACACACATGCAAAATCAATTTAAATTTAACACGTGTGCGGCTACATTTCGCAGCGGAATTGTACCGGGAGCGGGCGTTTTGCCCGCAAATTTAGTTATTCAGTTCAATCTCAATAGATCGAAAATTATTTTATTTTTTAACCAACTTTTCGTATTTTACATTGAAATATATAAATAACAACCATAAGATTTTTATAAACAAAAAGTATATATTTTTAGTGGATAAATTTGTAATAATATCGTAAATATGAAAAATCAAATGGAAATAGTAGTATATAGTTTTAATTGTTTCGAATTATGTTATAGATAAACATTTTTATATTAATAAAAAAATGAAAAGAGCTATCATAAAACTAATAATGTTTTACAGAGCGTGAACATTCGAAGCATTTTCCTTTATGAACGACTTTTTCCAGGGCAAAATTCACTCATTTTCGCAAGGATAGATAAAAAGTAAAATTTAAATCTAAATTGATTTTTTTAAATCAACTTTCCCGTTTTGTGGTTCGACTGATGTAAAAACTAGTTTTTATTTGTCTAAATTTTTTCAGAATCTATGTAGTAGGCAAGAATATTCGGCTTCGTTTTCCTGTATATACCGGTATCTTTGTGCCCACAAACAAACTATGTTTTTACACTAACCCGTATTAGTACGTGGCCCGCGCTCAAGTATCAATCGTCAGAAAACGTACTAGTACGTGTCCCGTATACAAAGTGTTAGTCTCCTCCCTATATGACATGGGCTTGTTATGCAACATCAAACAAACTTAAGAATATATTTAGTAATTATTAAAAATAGCAACAAAACAATTTTTATAGTCTACATTCAGAAATATTTATACTGTTAAAAAGGTAAAAATGAGACAAAACAACCATTAAAAATATACAAATAAGTCATTATAGCCACTGTTCCACACTTTTTTATCAACTCTGCATAATTTGATATATGGATAATTTGGATTCCTCTTGAGATTTTAAAGAGAGACGGTTACTTCGCTCAACAGGAATACTTCTTTCCTAAATTCATTATTTCTCTGCAATTCGAAAACCGAATGTTTTTTTCTTCTGCATTTTTCTAATCGTACAACAAACGAAGCTTTTTGGCATTTAATGTGTTCCAGCCAAGGTCGGATTTCCTTCTTTTGTGCGTTATGAAACTTGATTCGCTGTTTGAAGTCAGATGTAAACATAGAAATGTATCGCATATGCATACCACAGCTCTTGCTGTTTCCACATGCGTGGAATAATTAAAATCGCAATCATAAAACTCCATTTGTTATTTTAATATGACTTTAATGCACTAAAACCTTTCCCAATAAATGTTCTACAAAATGGTATAAATATCTCCAATTTCCGATAATTATATCTCGAGTTTCTGCGGTGCAAATAAACAGAGGTTTTCAGGAGACTTCATTTTATATTATGTATAAATTATGTGTAACTAATAATTATGTGTATAATATAAATTAATGATGTGTAATATTTAGTTACCAATATATAGAAAATTTCAAGATACAATAGGGGATAGTTATAATTAAAGTTATTAATTATACCGTATTTACGCGAATCTAATGAGCATCCCCATTTTAAAACTTTAAATAATAATAAAAAATTGTAATAAAAATTAAAAATAAAATAATGTAATTTGTAAAAATAATAAAAGAATTGTTTAATTAATTTTTAAAAAATTATAATAAACAATAAACAATTTTGAATACTACATTTGACCAAAAACAATGCGCATTAGATGCGCGTAAGTTCCCGTTTGAAATTGTCATAGAAAGAAAACTACTGTGCCAAATGTTATCAAATTTGGAAATAGTTTTAAAAAGGTAATGGAAATTTCTTTTTGCCAAAAAAAAAAAAAGTTTGAAATTTTATTATCAGGGTGAAAATGATGATGTGTTCAGTGTTACAAAGCAAAATATGACTTGATGACACCGGTTTAAAATGTGTTTAATCGTTTCTGAAACGTGTTACAAAGCATGCTCAATGTGTGTTACCTCAAAAGCCTTGTTTATGGTGATAATCTAAACAATTCGATTGGAACTAAAAGATGTGGTACGCCGACATGTTCGTTACATTCCTCTGGATATGCTAAGAGCTTCTGTTGAAAATGCAATAATGCGATTTAACTTGCTTTCAAAAAATGGTGGACACCACATTGAATATGCTTTGTAACACGTTTCATGGAATGATTAAATACATTTTGTCCTATTTTGTTTACCAACATTGCATATAGCACCATTCCACCCCCTGGTGGTAAATTATTATTTTGTTTTAACTTTTTTTTTTTCGAGGAAAAGAATTTTCCATGACCTCCTTTAAATCATTACCAAATTTGATAACATTTGATCCAGTAGTGTTCCTTTTATGAACATTTCAACGTGGAACTTTAATTATAAACACGCTGTATATTATTTTAGATTCAAAAATCCAAATAAAAGTTTCAACATAGTATAATTAACCCTTATATTCATTTTGTATAGTATGCCATACATACCACTTTATAAAAATATACGAAGACTATAAAATAATTTTTAACCTACATACATCTTGTTTTTCAAAAATTTTCATATCACAATTTATTTATTAATTGAGGTTTTTTATAGCCCAAAGAAACCCCCAATATACATTTTTTTTTTTTTTTTGCTTTCCTTCAAAAAAAGTAATCTTGCCTCAATAAGGGTTAATAATGTCGTCTTTCTTACGCATAAGAACTCAAAATTCTTTTCTGTATAAATTCCTGAGAAATTCCCTAGCATACGAGGAAAGAGAGAATGTAGTCAGAGGAGAGGGTGAAAAATAACACCTGTTGAGTTAACGCCTAGTGTAAAATCCTCGGAAATGTTTGCAGGCGATAAGGCTTTGACATTTCTTAACCCGAAGAAAAGTGAACACCCCAATTAGATAAAAGCCACCCGCTCTGGTGTTAGGGGGATTGTTCGAGACATGTTTCTGGTTCGTTGGTTTTTACTGAATTACGTGATTGATTTTTCCCTACCCTAGCCATCTTTTTCTGAGAATAGCCGCTTCTCTAAAGTAATAAAAAGAATTTCGTTTTGGGGATAACAAGAATATACTGGAATTTTTTTTTAAAAGGAAACGGTGAATCATATATTAATGTACGATATATGTCTATTTTTTATTAATAATGCATTTTCCCTCTTTCCACTTATAATCGTATATTTTTTATTTTTTTTTTTTTTTTTGTGAAATACAAATATTGTAAATATTTAAAATTCCTTTTTCAGCACCTCGCTATATTTTGGCATACATAAAAACTAAACAAGCAATGCTAAAAAAAATAATGTTGATAGCAGTTGTTCTGATTTTGGTTAAAATTAAGCATCATGAATTAGAGTGTGAATTAGTTCTTTTTTTTTTTTTTTCAATGTCCATTTCCCTCGCTTTTATATCAGTAATATATTCCTAATATTTATTATTTTCTTTGCGCAATATAAAACAAGTAATGCTAAAAAAATTATGCTGATAGCAGTTGTTATGATTTTGGTTTGAATTAACATTAAAAGCATCGTAAATTAGAGTGTGAATTAGTTTTTTTTTCCCAATATCCATTTCCCTCGCTTTTATATCAGTAATATATTCCTAATATTTATTATTTTCTGTGCACAATATAAAACAAGTAATGCTAAAAAAATTATGTTGATAGCAGTTGTTATGATTTTGGTTAAAATTAACATTGAAAGCATCATGAATTAGAGTGTGAATTGGTTTTTTTTTCCAATGTGCATTTCCCTCGCTTTTATATCAGTAATATATTCCTAATATTTATGATTTTCTTTGCACAATATTTCTTTTATCTTGTTATGGTATTATTATTATATAAATGCATATTTTCGGAAAATGATTTTTAAAGTAATATCAAAGATATTAATATTCACGATAAAATTGAAAGAATTGTTTTAACGTTATATAACTTGATCTATTTTATTATTATATTGTATAACTATTGCTAATAGGAGAATGACAAGATAATTATTTATTTGCACTGAAAGTAAGGCCAAAATACATTTACCTTTAAAAATCTCATTAAAAGTATATATTTATATATTTCAAATACATTTATTATTTATATTTTTCATTAAAGTATACAATAAGGACTATTCAAATTAATAAGTTGTTGAAAAGTTCGTGATGCATTTGCAATGACTTAACTAATCAAACGATCTGGAATTAAAAATGTGTATCTCGAGGATAAATAATATTATTTCTGTTTTTATTTATTTTAGTGATATGCTTTTTTTAAAGAATATTACTCATCTTTTACTTAATTATCTTTTTTAATATCATTTAATTTTTAATCGATTTCTTTTTTTTTTTTTAAATTTTTCCCTTATGTATCCTTTTCCACGTGATGAATTACTTTAAAAAAGAAATAAAATATTGATGTTTCTTAATTTATCGGCATTTTTATATCCTATTTAATGCTACTTTTGTTGGAGGAAAGGTTATGACAAGAAATTATCTGATATCATTCATTTTTTTTTTTTGAATTCCCCTCTCGTATGATAAATTTTAACGTGTGTTCATGTTGTGGTTTTGTTTATATTTAAGAACAGCAACATTGAAGAGTTATTTGCTATGATGTAAAACAAATTTAAATTTATAAAAAGATTTGAAATAATGACATTTACTACATTTAAACAAACAAAAAAAGAACAATATTTTTAAGATGACCTATGATTTTTATGAAATATTTGAAATTCAAAATAATGACATGCGGCATCTTAACGAGAAAAAAAACTTATAAATTTGCAGTATCATTATTTGAAATATTGGTTCTATTGCTATGATCTATTATAAATAATTAATCTTACAAAGATTTCTTAAACTGCACAAGTTTTTTAAAACCATATTTGACCTAGCTTAATCACAGGCGCACGTGATGAATTATTGTCTGCAGATGATTTAAATCTTATCATGACTTTTTGTGCTATTTTTCTCACGTAAACTCTTTCTGTTCCGGCATCAAAATAAATAGCCCGCTTCTCAAACGTCAATTGTCTTTGGAGCCAGTCAACAGATGTTTTCTGGAAAACGGATCTTTCAGTCTGTCCTCCATCCCCCCACCCTCCTACTCCGCGCATGTGTGTTTTGGCTTGTGGTCAGGTGCCCCTCTCCGAAGACTTCGATCGAAAATCCTGGCCATGCAGTATTTTTATCTAACTAAGAACTCGATAAGAATAGCTGAATCGTGTGTGTGTGCATCCCCCTCTCCTCCCCTTTGAGATCCATGTGTCGATAACATCGCTAATTTTCGTTTCCGTTTCGCAAGCAAAGGGGATATTGGAGAAGAATAGCTTGTCTACACTGATAGCCCTGTTGTTACTTACTTAACATATCACCCCATCGCGTCCTTAAAAAAAAGTCAAGGTCGTAGTGGAATTTCCCCAATGCTCGTTTCGGACTATTCCGATTCGCATGGCTGGTGAAGACTTTTGTCTAAAAGAATGAGGATCTCTCACGGACAAATTGGCCACGAAAATTACACAATGGGTGCAATAATCTTGGGGATAGACATGTTTTTCAGCGCCAGTTTATTGACCAATGTTTTTCTTTGCTAGATAAGGCATGTGATCGCCAATTTTTATCGACCAGTTGACTTTCTTTTTCAGATGATTATTCGCTTTGCTAACCTCCGGTATGGTAATGGTGTTGGGATTGTAAAATTTTAAGGATTCAATGTTCCTTTTCTTTTATTTAAAATAAAAATAAAAAATATTAGGGCTAAAGAATTTTTAAACTGCATATGATTGAATGATAGTTTTATGTTATTTTGTTTTAAACTGTATATTTTAGGATTAAAGGATGAGGTTTCAGCTGCTCTTTTTGAAGCACCTCCTTTAAGTTGCTGCAAGAATTATATATAAAATATCTATAATCAGATTTGGCTCATTCAGTGGTTTATGTTCTAGAGAAAGTTCTTATTCCGTGAAATGAAACATAAAATATTACAAATTTTCTTCTTTACATAATAATAAAACTAAAATTGATTTCTCAGTGGCTTTATTAACAAAATAAAAAAAACTGATTTTGTTTTAATCATTCTTAAAAGAAACAAGACGAGGTATAAAATAAAATTTAGGAATCGTTTTCCGTGCAAATTAACATTATTTGAAATTCAAATTTTTTTAAAAATTATTTATTTTTTTGGAATAATAGGGGCAAAAAACGTTCTGAATTATAAGAAGAAAACAAGATATTATTCTGAGTTAATTGAGAGGGAAAAAGAAAAACATTGTTCTGAACTAAAAGAAAATAAAAATGTGTATATTCTAATAAGTAATAAATAAATATCTCTCATTCTTCTTTTTATAAATAAGTATATTGCATTTATGCCATTGTTTGTGAATATGTTCGCATTCTTTTTATTTACAGAAATAGTTCTGTATAAATTCGTGATAATACATAATATAGTTTCTTGCAGCTTTCCCTGGTCT
Organism: Argiope trifasciata; assembly: GCA_026543055.1. Classification (NCBI taxonomy): domain Eukaryota; kingdom Metazoa; phylum Arthropoda; class Arachnida; order Araneae; family Araneidae; genus Argiope; species Argiope trifasciata. The sequence goes on along the minus strand of JAPMOQ010041062.1, from coordinate 8,825,429 downwards.
TTTAAAATTGCTTACTGCAAGTTTTATTTATATTCAAATGTAATATCTATTTTATTTCCATACAATAAAGAAACCGATATTTGCATTGCTTCTTTTCTTTTATTTGTGGATTTATAATCATAATTATATGAATATTGTTTACCGAATGGTTCACTTACATATCAAAACATGTATGGTTTCTAAGCAAATGAAAAGTGATCTAATTTTGAAATACATTCTTTGTGTTAGTATCACTTGATGAAAAAAAGGAATACGATAAGCAACAATCAAAAATTTGCAAACGAAATTATATCAGAAAGAAAACTTATCCTTGAAATTTATTTATAAATCCAACTCAGTAGCAGCTGCTTTAGATGATTCGATGCACAAATGTTCCGTGCATATTGAATAAGCAAACGATTCTTCTCTTTACAATGGCAAAAGAAAAAAAAAGAAGGAAAAAATCGTCTTTTCAATCATGACTTCACATTGTTGACACTTTTTGATAACCTACGGATGACACAAGAAACCTAGTTTTTTGATTTTTGTGGTTTTAAAAGCTTCTTTCAGCCAAAGCAAATAAAAAGTGTCTTTGAAACATCAATCCGTCAAATGTCTAAAAATGCATAAATCACGAGATATTTTTAAATAATATACTGTTTTTTTTTCTTTTAACTTTTTGTGTTTATGATATGTCATGCGTAACTTTTTTCCCTCTTTGACGCATTAAGTTAATCCAGATTCGGCTATATCAGTATTGACTGCATCAACAAGCATTTAAGGTATGCTAATAGAACAATTTTCCCTTATCATTGCGAGTAAAACAACATGTTAAATCGTTTGTCGACATAAGTTTTATCAGACTCTATAAATAATTGTGGTCACGTATATAAATAGTTTTTAAGCAAACCTAGATTTAAGCCTTTGGTTCTTAATAGTTTTTTTTTTTCCTTTTGTTTGTTTATTAGTCATCTAAAATCGCCATCAGTGTTATAAAAAGTATAGAGGGCGCCCAGAGTATGATATTATATTTTCGTTCCTTCGTGATATTTTATTTAAAAAACTGACGTAAATGCACTGATATCTTGTCGCAGAAGCGCCTATAAAACTGAACTAGGAGCATTTATAACCCCTTACTCTCCAATCACGATGCCACTGCTAAATAGTCATTCAGGACAGTTTTATCTTAAAATATTCACTATGGAGTTGTTTACATGTTTTCATCAGAAAATATAAGACAACGTTTTTGTTGTTGTTGTTGGATAGTTGAAAAAAGAATTATTTAAGTTGAGCAGTTTCGTTTGAAAATCGAAATCGTCAGAAACGAGGTTAGGACAAATGAGAGTGCACTGAATCAGGGATGAGTCGGTCTCTGATTTGGACCTAAATTCTGACTTGAGGATGAGTAAATGAGTTCGACCGCCCCCTAAAAAGGGTTCTATCGTGTGTGTTCGAGTAAAGTCGTACTTTCACCTTAACGGTACTCGTTAACAACGAAAGGCACACACTTCTGCCTTAATTCGAAATAGCTCCGCTCATTCGGGCTTGGTATGACCATGTGGCATTAGACCCACCACCACAAATCAAAATGAATGAAATTGATATATAAAACGTTTTTGTGTATGAAATGAAGTTTCCAAATCTGCGCCAAGTTCGCCCTTTGGAAGTACAGTTAATCACTCACAATGCTTTATCATTATTGCTCAAATATAATTTAAAATAATATAATAGGTAATGTATATTATCGCTAAAATAAGACGGTTGTTTTTATAATATGATATAGTACATTAAAGTATATGACATGCCGTAAATCATTCTTTTTAATTCTCATCAACTTCGTCAGTTATATCAATTTTTTAATATTATGTCGAACAATTTGGGTGATATTATTAAATTAAATCTTATCAAAACAGGGAGAAAGAAGTTAATTTGGTTTTGATTTTTAATCATCTTAGAAATGTATTTTTGTTTCCTAACATTTGCAAATGTATATAACCTTACTATTAAAAAAATATAATTTTAAAAATGGATGATTTAATATTTGTAGTTGATGGAAAATTTATGTTAGCAATTTATTGTAATTTCAATCAACTTTAATTTACTTTTATTAATGAATGTATTTAAATTTTTTATTAGTATAAATGCATAACTACATGAAAGGTAAGCGAAGTAAGCTTAACTATATTATTTTTCATATACCATATTATTTTATTTTGGGTAGTATGATGCCAACATTTGGGTTATGACCACGTGTTTCTTGGGGGGGGGGGAAACAGAATGAGCACAGGGAGAGTGCGATATCCTGATATTGCTAAATAAATAAAAAGTAAAAGGCATCTCTAATTTTTCAATGAACATCAATTTTAGAAAAAAAGCAATACATTAATGTGATATTTTTGTTACATATTTCAATGATTTAGTCTGATTACTTCATAAATTATAATTTATAGATTAAGGTTCTGAAGAAGTAAAGAGAATAAAAAATCATCTACATATAAATAGGATTTTGACTCATCAATATCTAAAAGCGTTTGTTAAAAAAATAAATTTAAGAAAATTTTTATAATTTAAATAAGCAATAATCCGACATAATAATTAATACGAATTTTAATAAACTAGTAAAGCTGATGTTCGTATATTTTTTGTATTTAAATAAATTATACCAAATTTATTAAGTCATTACGCCATTTCCAAAGCTTTGAAACATTGAAATAATATTTTTAACTGTCTAGTAAGTAAATTTTAATAAAAAAAATTGACCACATCCAATGCGATTATTATTATAAAAATAACCGAATGAAATACTGAAATAATATAGAACTTGTTAGTTTACAGAAATTCAAATTGAAAATCTTTCGCTTTTATAATATATATATTATATAATTTTATTTTATATATATATATATATATATATATATATATATATATATATATATAATTATATATATGTAAATATCCTGCTTTCTTGACAAATCTTTCGTTTTTTACTTTCTCCAAAATAAACCTTTTCATCTTGTTCTGTGTGCGTGTAAAAATAAATAATAAAAGAAAAAGAAACAAAGCAGGCATTTTTCTTCTTTATATGTATAATTTACCCCAGGAGACATTCGAAGTCTGGCGTGTTATCTTTTCTGGCATTTTCCCAATATGGATGCTTTTGTTTCGCTTTCCCACTTGTAGCAAATATTGAATGGGTTCGAGAATGTAGAATTTTTCCAGATATTTTTGATATAACATCCCAAAATCTATTTTTAGTTAAAAATATTTTTTTACCCCCTCTTAGAAATTGCTTCAAAATAATATGCTTATATTTATATACATACGTAATAAGATTTTTTTTAACCTTTCATTTCCAAAACAAAGAATATCTCACTGGAACATGCTATCTAATTTTTAAGGGTTGCTTCATAGTCATAAAAAACATTGTCATGTAATTATAACAATAAATTAAGAATGAATCCGATAGATTTTCACATCTAAAGATTGCTTGAAATAAAGAAAACCGTATAACTGATCTTGAAAAAATTGTAAAATTTAAGATTAAGGAAAAAGTATTTAAAAAGGAATATAAAATGTATTGAATTCTTTTTCAGTTAATTTTTTTTTTTAATGTAAAAACTGTGGGTTTTTTTTTTTTTTTTTTTCCGATTTGCCGATAAATTTTTCTTTTAAATCATTGCCATTCAAAATAAATAATAAAACAAATAAAAAAAATGTGAGAATATTGATTGACTTCATAAAGATCTAGGTTAATATTTCGAAACTTCATATATGTTTGTGCCCTATTTTCTTTAGAAATAAATATCGTTTGGCGATAAAATATTAGCGAGCGTCTCGATTCGTGTAGGTTCCCTGTTTGCTGTCTTCTTCAAATACATCAAAAGTTCATTCGAAAATAAGTAATAGTGCCATTCTGCCTACGATTTTACCTTTTGGCGAGGTCTGTCCTACAGGTTAACTGAACGTACTAAATGACCTGCCCTGCATTATAAACAAATTGAAAATTCAAGAGGCAGTAATCCTTCTTTTAACATGTTTGCTTTAACCCACTCGCCTTTTGAAGGACGATATTTTGCCCACGAAATTCGTATTTCTGACAACTGATCATTGTTAACAAGTTGTTTTTAGAATAATTGAGTTAACTTCATGAAATTTCTCGTTTAAACTCAAAATATTTTCTAAAGAACAAAGTTGGTGTATTTTTTTTTTTCTTCTATGGCATGATTCTTTTGTTCCCGATTTTTAATCTGGGCATGATGCCAGTAGATTTCCAACAGCTTCTGTAAGGAAATAAAGTATATCCCCTCAATTTTAATTCGTTTTACATTTTTATAGGTGGTTTTTTCAGTGCTACCAGCTAATTTTTAAAAGCATGTTTGTAAATCCTCTGTTTCAAAGTTAATTGTCTATTAATGTAATTAGGATTGTAAAAAAAATTCAAGTTTAAAATAATCTGCGAGTTACATAAAAGGGAAACTTCATGTATTCTGTTGCATTTAATGTTTTAGTTTCTTTTTTAAAAACCTTGAAAAGAAACGTAAGAAACGTTACGAATTATTAAAAGAGCAACTCTAATTTATCAACTCTATTTATAAGAATTTATTTATAAATGGAATGCAAACGATAATAAAACTGATTAGCTATAAATAATACGATTTTTTATTAAATAATAAAGTTAATTTTTTTTTCTGTACTGAATGGATCAGACTGCAAAAGTTTTTTTTTTTTAATTCGTAATTGTAACTGATTTTTTATTTTTATGAAATGTGAGTTAGATAATCATCTCATTTTTCTAAAATAACTGCGTAGATCGTCTTTCTTTCATAATTGAGTCGTTTTGTATTTAGACTGTAATTAAAGTGAATGAGCGCAAGTATTTCCGCTTTGCCTACCCGTTTGTTTAATTATTTTTTTATTTTTTTATTTTTTTTATTATTCACTTCCCACGAAGCGGGCAAGCCGATTGACAGATAAATCGGCTCAAAACGGAGGACGGGACAAATACTTTTCGGGGAATTGATTTCGTTTTTGTTACCCGGAAACTTGCCTGAAGGTAGGGCACAGTAAAATTTACGCCTTTGTCCTGACCTTGTTCGGGAATGTGAAGGTCAAGAGGGGTCGATGGGCGATTGAAAACGAATGCTTGTGTCCAACGGGCCATACCATTCCCTTATGTAGAAGGGGTGATTTGTAGAACCAGTGAAATCATTTGTGACAAACTAAAAGTTGAGGCAAAAATTGCATAAGTAAGAAGCAAATCACAAAATTTTGCCTGTCAAGCAAGCAGGCTACAAAAATTATTTGGCGCTTAGGTCACATTTAAATGCGAAAATGTTGTACTAATATTCATTCTATTAAATAAAACGTCTCGAAAAATGTAAAAAAAAAAAAAAAAAAAAAAAAAAAACCTTTTTGTTTAATATATGCGCAGTGCATTTTAATCGATGCAACTTAACTGAATTTTTTTTCATGCACCGAAATGGCAATAATTTTTGTACTAAAAAATGAATTTTATATCACTAGCATAAACAATATTATAATGAAAGCATTTTTCAAAAGAATTGTCGTTTTTGTCGGATAATAATCAATAGTTTAGTTCCTTGACTTAGCTCATCGCTAGCTTTTATAAACATATAATTTTGTCGATATACTTATTTATATTGATATACTTATTTATCAATATACTTTAATCATCGGTATACTTATCGAAGATATATTTATTTATTTATAAGTTATACGTCTTATGCAAATATATTTGAAAGTATCAACTTTAAATGCAAAGGTTATTGAATTTAAGGTTAAAATAGCAGCGACATTTATAAAGAAATAATAATTCTGTACAGGCATGT
>JAPMOQ010041062.1:8791510-8812691 GCA_026543055.1 Argiope trifasciata | reverse complement strand
AAAAATAAATTCTTTTTTGCGAATCTTTTTACTAGTGTTTTAAAAATTGATTTTCTTACTTCTTTTAGTGATTTGTTTTGAACATTAAAATAAAATTTATCGATTTCATTCTAGTTTAAGCATGTGCATTATTTTAAGCATTATTTTTTCAGGCAAAGAGAAATTTGTTATATTGTAAAATTATATTTTGTCGGAACACATGTAGGTCAAGTGAAATCTAAAAATAAAATTAAAGTTATAACTAAATAATTTACTTTAAATTTTTTTTAAACAAGATCGAATTTTAAGTGATTATGAAATTATTTATTATAATAACTAAAAAAAATTGTAATAAATAGCTTAGTTTGTTTTTCTTTCTTCCTTTTTTTTCACAACTTTAATGTGCTGACATTACTGCATCAAACAAAATGGAAAAGTTACTTATTTTAAAATAAAAATATAAAATCACTCAACGAAATTACCGATCTAAGAAAAAGAGAAAAAAAAATGGTAAAATTGGATTGATTTTTAAATGAAAGGATAAAATCCCATGGACTTCAAAATACAGAAAAGAACACGAGAAATCTCTCAGTAATCTTTGGCTGATTTTTAGACATTTTGCGGCTCTAGGCAGTAATAATTATGTGGTCCCTGTTTAAATAAACTTATCGATTTTGTTTCATTTTTCAGTACATTTTTAATTTAAAAACATGCTAATAATTTATTTTAAAATTTTAATTTTTTATTTTAAGAGCTTTGTGAAACTTTATATGTCTTCATTTATTTATTAATAATGATTGCACAGCGTCCATGTTTGTCCACATTATTTAAGCAATTCTTTAGGGTTTTTAAATACTATAATAAATGATCTTGGCCGATTTTATTTCGGAAATTGTTAATTTTATTCCAATACTTTAAATCCATACAATTTGCATCGTATACAAATTTATTTTTGTAGCTCCTAAGTACAAAAGCTACCTTTTACCTCCTATCTTTTTAATTTACATGCTTTCAATACCTTAGTGAGGCAACAGTCCACTTTATCAAATTGAATATCCATCACTGCCAGAAACATTCACACCTGAATTGTTATGAAAAAGTGCAAATGGACATCATGACAAAATGTGGTTTTGATATTATAATGTCTCTAGTGACAGATTTTTGTTGTTTAGTTAAAAATTGTTTAAATCTATATATGCTTCGCTACTATAAGAATATCATATCTTGGAACAAAACGTTTTACTTAGGCATACAGTAGAAGCTCCTTATTCGCGCTTCCTTCCTTCGCGTTCTCTCTATTCGCGGATTAAAAAAATGCGACCAATTCCTATATTCGCTGCTAAAAATTTCTTTATTCGCGGATCTAATAAGTGCATACATACTAATAAAAGGATTCCAAAAGGTATCCAACCCAATATCCTTTGTAAATGCCGTCAAATGGACTAATAAAAAAAGTAAAATAGATCTTATTACAACTTTGTCTAAAGTATGTTGTTACATGCAAACTGCAAACATAGCCGAAATCGCGAATGGAATAGGACGAGATGGGTTCGAACAAATGAAATCAAGCGACATTCAGGAATTGCTTGAATCGCAAAATGAAGATCTGACTGAAACCGACTTGGAGGAAATGTTAGATTCACAGCCCATTGGGAACGTGACATTTAATCTGTAAAATCTTAGTGAAGGTTTGAGAGTGACAAATGAGCTTTGCGATTTCTTTATGAACATTGATCTGTCAATCGAACGAAGTCTTATTTTTAAGAGGCAAATTGCTAATGCGACTGCTGCGTACCAGTCTGAATCGAAGGAGCTTTTAAAAACTGCCAGGCAAGAGAAAATTACAAAATCCTTCAAACCATTGCCTAAGCTTTAAAATAATTAATCAAAACTTCAATTAAGTTGATTTTTTTATATATTTGTTTTTATTTTTATTTTGTCACCTTGGAACATATCCCTAACAATCCCATATAAATGACCATTCCGTATTCACGGTATCAGTATTCGCGGCATATTTATGGAACATATACCCCGCGAATAAGGACTGTATTGTTAATGCCCCTTCAACATTACCAATGTGCTTGACTCATATGGACATACTTAAGAAGTCATTTACTTCTAACCAGTCATTTCTTTTTCACGGATGCAAGTCGTGTTGTATTTGGACGTAGCAAGAATCTTAACCCCCCCCCATTCCCCTGTCAAAGTACCTTTCTTTCATCAGAACAATTAAAACAATGGCGTGTCCACTTTTGCGTGACACGGACCTGCTGTACTCAGTGGCATCGCATTGTTTTATTTACGATCGACTAATGATAAAATAGATTGGTTCGAACCGCAAAACTCGGTAGTCAGAACATGCCCCCTTCCTTTTTTTGATGAAGCTTTTGCAGCCAATTAAAAACGGCTCGGCAACAAGGAACACACTGTGATAACCTTGAACTCGTGTCGAGTGATATGGACGCCAAGTAAGCAAGCCCAGATGCTAGTGAGCCAGTTGGGATATCTGAGCGGATGTCCCATGACACAAATTTTCTTCTCAGATGAATTTCATGTCGAGTCGGCTTCATCACAAGTGACGTGTGAAATGTCAGATGAAGCGGATGGCAGAAAAGATAATTTGACGCGCAGATGGGAGGGTGGGGAGGAATTATGTCTCTCATTTCCAAAGCTGCCGAGTAATTTTATGTTATTATTACATTTTTTTGTTTTTTTTCCCCAAAGATTTTGTTTACCCAAACTTTTGAAAGGATACACTTTCACATCGGGTTAACGTCCTTCTAGACTAAAAATCGCCTTGGAAACCCTAGTCTATATATCCATTCTTTTCAAGGATATCTTTTCTTAACAGAGAATTTTGTCTTTTGTAATTACTTGTTTGACTACTACTTGTTCGATTAATCGGTGCATGTGACATCATGAATATTTATCTGTCCACAAATATTTATTTTGTTTATTTAAAGTTATTTCCAAATAAAATTAATTATTAAAATTATTTTGTAACAGATGAATATTTGAGTAATTGGTGATCAGTGTTTAAAAATTATTATTTTATTTAATTATTACAATTTAATTATTATTTTTCGTTACAATGTAAAGACTAATTTAAGAAAATAAATTTAATAATACGAAACTACTTTTATCGCAGTCTTTTTACGGAAAATGTTCCAGACGTTATAAACATTAATTCCCTTAAGACTTCACTATCACATTACTATTATTAGTCACTATCACTATTATAAGCTTAACTTCACTATCACATTTCCAAAGCTGCCGAGTAATTTTATGTTATTATTACGTTTTTTTTAAAAAGATTTTGTTTACCTGAACTTTTGAAAGGATACACTTTCACATCGGGTTAATGTCCTTCTAGACTAAAAGTCGCCTTGGAAACCCTATGATATATATCCATTCTTTTCAAGGATATCTTTTCGTAACCCTTATGTACATTTTGTCTAGCATACTATACATAGCACTTAATAAAAATATAAGAAGACTATAAAATAATTTTTAACCTACATACATCTTGTTTTTCAAAAATTTTCATATCACGATTTTTTTTTGAGGTTTTTTATAGCCCAAAGAAGCCACCTATATACATTCCCCCCCCCCCCCCTACAAAAAAGAAATCTTGCCACAATAAGGGTTAAAAGAGAATTTTGTCTTTTCTAACTACTTGTTTGACTACTACTTGCTCGATTAATTAGTGCATGTGACATCATGAATATTTATCTGTTCGCAAATATTTATTTTGTTTATTTAAACTTATTTCCAAACAAAATTAATTATTAAAATCATTGATTGTTGAAATTATTTTGTAACAAATGAATATTTGAGTAATTGGTAATCAGTGTTTAAAAATTATTATTTTTCGTCACAATGTAATTTAAGAAAATAAATTTAATAATACGTAACTACTTTTATATCAGTTTTTTTTACGGAAAATGCTCCGGACGTAATAAATATTAATTTCCTATAGATTTCACTATCTAGCCTTAATCACCATATTTTTTCAATCACTATTACTTAAATATTGAACACCATTTTGTGGTGAAATTGTTTGGAGCTTTCTGAAATCGGTGTGTGAAGTGTACGTATTTCTCTTCTTTTTTTTTTAAAAAAATTTTTCTACTATAACTTCTACAAATAAAAGCATGTACAAAATTTAATTCATTTTGAATTGAAATTTTAGATATATGGGATATTACAGATTTAAAAAATAAATTACGGTCGATTTTGTTTTCTATTCTATTTATGAAATCAGCATTTGATTTATTATTTAGTAACTGCTGAATTAAATCAACCATTACTATGGGACCCCCCCCCCCCTAAAACTTTTTTTTTGTGTGTGTGTGTACTTGTATGCACATGTTTCATTTCACATAAAAGTGTATGTAAAGATTTAGAACGCATATGAATTTTTTAAATATGAAATAACGCTTTATTATAGCATCATCTGTAATAAATGTTACTGAATTTATCAAAATTAAGTCATCATCGTTTTAAGTTTTGAATTCTGAAAATAATTCTATGACAAACGTGATTATATTTCTTATATATTCATATGACGAACCAAGAAAATTACTGAAAAAGAAAAAAAACTGTACCATTTTTAACAAAAATTCTTTAGTCTATCGAAATAAAAAAATTCAATATTCGAACAATTTTAATATTCTATTTATTTATTCGATTGTCATTATTATTATTTTATATCTTCACATAAAATCGCTCGTAGCTGATGCAGCAAAAGAAAGTGCTGTTTCCTATTTTAAGTTGGATGAAAACAACCAGAATATAACCTAATAAAAACGTAAAGAATTAAATAATGATATTAATTGCTAAATTCCTCTCTGATTTGCATGAAAATATCATCTAAATATATGACACACTTCAATATGTCCATTCTTTTCATATTTTTGAATTTCCCACTGAACTTCCTCACTTAACGCTTTCAGGAAACAATAAGACTTCTCGGTATTTTCTTCCTCATAACCTGCAAGATGCTTTGACCTAGAGACCGCCCACTTCAAGCATCAATGACTATCATTCCTCGCTGGGTATTTTTATCGAGTTCATTATTCTCTTTTTTATTTATTTTTTAATCATTTTACTCACCCATTTACTGGACTGCGTTTAAATGCTCGTAAGCGTTAGGAAAATGGCGAATAAAATTTTTCTACGACATCGAACGAATTCTTCATTCAGCGTGAGAAAAAGAATACTTCTACTTCCTCGTTACAGTGCTGCTAAAGAGCTTTGAAGAAACGGAATCGAAATAAAATAAAACATTTAAGAACGTTCTACGAGGAAACAAGTAGAAGATTCGTAAGGAGAAAAAAGAAATAAAACTGCAGAAAGAAAAAAAGAAGAAAAAAAGCGAGAATATCAAACATCTTTTAATAATTGCCTTTTTGAATGATATTATTGAAGGGAATTAATTATTATTATTATTTTTAAAGATATCGATGTTTAATTTTACGCCATTTTGATTTTCTGTTAACATTTTGGTTTTCTAAGTATGATGCCGTTTCTTATCAATTTCCTGTTGCAACTCGCGTTGTTCTAGAACGAGCAATAGAATGTTTGACATATTATATACAAAACATTTATATATACAATTGTTTGACATAATATATATACAAAATTTCCTTCGACATCGAATGAATTCTTCATTCAGCATGAGAAAAAGAATACTTCTACTTCCTCGTTACAGTGCAGCTAAAGAGCTTCGAAGGAACGGAATTGGAATAAAATAAAACATTTAAGAACGGTCTACGAGGAAACAAGTAGAAGATTCTGAAGAAGAATAAATAAATAAAATAAAACTGCGGAAAGAAAAAGCGAGAATATCAAACATCTTTTAATAATTACCTTTTTGATGACATTTTTGAAGGGGATTAATAATGATTTTTTAAAAAAGATATCGATGTTTAATTTTACGCCATTTTGATTTTCTATTAACATTTTGGTTTTCTAAGTATGATGCTATTTTTTATCAATTTCCTGTTGCAACTCGCGTTGTTCTAGAACGAGCAATAGAATGTTTGACTTATTATAATCTGCAGTAAAAAAAAATACCCATTAAAGAGCATTCGAAATAAGCTATTTAAATTATTTTATAACTAATTAAATTAAAACTGTTTCGAAGTATGATGCTATCAATTGTAAAGATAAGTTAAGCTGCAATAGTGTAAGTCACATTTTCTTAAAACTCATTTTCTGAAATAAAATAAGACAACAAATGATAAATTCGAGCTATTTTTAAATAATAATTTTATTTTAAAAGTATTACTTGAATCCAGATTTAACGTAGTGGCTTGACTGAATTTGTATAATAATTAAAGTTTTAAACTGAATTCTTTACTTTTCTTTCTTTTTTTAAGAAAAATAATTACTTACACCGCTATAATTTTAACAATATTAAATACAATAATATGACTGTACAATGATATCAGCTAAAAAGATGGGACCATTTGATTAAACATACTTTTATTAAACAAAAGCAAAAGGAAAAAAAGTCGTGAACTCGCTTATATATTTAAATTTTATAAATATACATTATATTTCAAGATTTTTTTTTTAATTTGTTGATTTTTTTAATGAATGACGATGAATAAAATATTCCAATAGAGTTTTATGATGGTAATATATTCAGTCGTTGAGTGAAATAGATTCTTACTGTTTAATGTTATTTTTCTCTTTTAGTTCAAAATAAATATTTTATTTCAATATTCGTGTTTGCCTGATACATGTCAAATTCGCCCCAGCAGTTTCAGAGTTTGTTGCGCAATTGCACGATAAAAAAGAACGTCTCACAAAATTTATAACAACAGATTGATATATCCTTAACTGACATGTGGTGTGATAGGGATGTCATGTCAACTAGTTTCACTGATCGCTTTTTTCACATAATATTTCAAAGACAAAACTTTTAGCAATGGCCACTTTTAAGACATTTTTTTAAATGTAAAGTAAGGTATCCGACTACGTTCTAAAGTAAATTTTTGAAAAAAATGGAGTTTTAAAAAGTTATTTAAGATTTTTCGATGGTTTACAAACATTATAACTAAATAAAATTATTTGAAAATTTAATATATTTTAAGAAACGGGAAAATTTGTTGTAAATTTTAATGAAATTTAATTTAAAACGGTTAATACTCTAAACAAAATTGTAATGTAGCCATCCTATTTTTCTTTGGACACATGTTATAGAATATAATGTTGAATGAAATGAACCTAACTCTAAGAAAGATTTTGAGGCACAAAGAAATTATGGGTAAAGATATACGCATATATGCGTCTTTGCCATAAGTTCATAACTTAATTTTTCTAAAAACCGCCTTAAATGAAAACGAATTTTCATAACAATAAAACTTTTGGCTCATTTCATTGCCCATATTATTTCAGCGTGTGTTTTGACACGCTGAAATTTTTACGTTAATACCTATTAGTTTTTAAGATATCGTGTTAATGGTGGAGATTTTTTATGAAAATTAAAGTTTTGAAAAAATTGGAGGGAAAAACATATTTTAGCTGAAAAATATGTGACCATAGATGATAAGTCAAGCCTTCTTTTTCCTAGAAAAGATAAACTGTTTTGGAAAGAGGAAAGTCTGAACTACAAGAAATGACAGTTTTAAAAAAATTCACCAATGCATTCGATAACCAGTGCTTTCAATGTAGTCGGATACCTTAAATGAACACTTATAAGTAAGCAAATCATGTATTAAAACTTCATTACATTTGGAATCAAGGTATGTGTTTCTTTCGGAGTACGGAATTATAATTTTACAAAATAAATATCTTTTTTTTTTCTTCTTTTGTCTAACACGAAGTGAAAATTTGATGGCATTGTTGTATGTGACAGTTTTTGACAAAACAGCTTTATTTTGCAAATATACTTCTTGCCAAATTAGATGAATAACCATTTCTATTTTTGTTCGATACCTAAGTACTTAACATTCGCGATGACGTACACACACAGATATGAACGTCATTTCAAATGAGCAAACCTGAACAAATATTAGGAAAGCTTGAGTGTTGTGAAAAGGTTATTATATCTGAGCCAGAATCTATGATAAGCTTGAGAAAAATTGAAACTTTATTTGGTTTCTCAACAAGCTGTTTCAAAATGCAATTGCATCAGAAAATATAGACCCAGGTTCTGTTCAGAAGTTATTTGTTGAATGTATTCTTAATAAAAAGAAATAATGTTGTTAGATATTTCAGTTGTTAAATTATTGTATTCTAACGTTGGTTCATTAAAAAAAAATAAGAACATGCTATATGCTATTTTTTTAATTTACCGTATTACAGCTTTGTATACTTTTTTTTATTTCGACATATCAACTTTTTCCTATTAAAATCATTTTTATTATTTTAAAGTTCAAGAATTTCCTAGTGAATGTTTTTAAAGCTGACATTTTTTAAAAATAAATAATAAAATTTTAAATTTCAAAAACTTTAAAATGAAACGAATTATTTTAAAACTCAGAAATATCAAAGCCGACACTATATTTTTCCATGCAAATATCTCGTTCTTATGGAGGAGTAGATAAAAAAGTATGCCTTGCAATAAAAATAGTTTTTTTGGAAAGGTAAAAATATTTTTGTTTCTTGCTTCATTTTTAGATTTGTTGAGAGGGGACTAACAATAGCGCCATTGTCAACATACCTAAATTTAATAAAGAAAAAAAAAATCTTAACATTGCAATAATTTATTATTTATTTTTGGAAAACATACTTTTTATATATTTCTCAAACATTTAAAAAATTCCTATTTCGTCAATGAAAATAATATGGATTCCTGAAGTTAATTTTTTTCTGAAATCACGAGGAATAATAAGGAATAAATGAATAATGATTTCCTGAAATCATTTTATTCACTAGTTTATTAAGTACTATTAACATTAAAATAATGTATGTTATCAATACAAAAAATGAATGAATTTTTTTATCTTCATCGTATCAAGATGTGAGAATAATTTTGTTTGGAAAATTCTATCTTTATATATTGAATTGCATAATACTAATTTTACAATTTCCAATAAATGTAATTATATTTTTAAAAACTAGCAAGCATTATTAAGTATTAAAATCAATTTTATTTTCATTTTATATGCTTCCAGGTGAAATGAAAAGGATTTTTCTCTTTTATTTCTTTAACGAAATCACATTTGGTAAAAGAAAAAAAGCAAACGATATTTCATTTACCAATGGATACAGCGGAATTCAATTTATTTTGTTCTTGATGCTATTTTATTCTTAATGTTGTTCTTGCGACCAGATTAGTTCTGGGACAAAACATTATTAATGTATTAAAATCACTTTTATTTTCATTTTATATGCTCCCTGGTGAAATGAAAAGGATTATTCTCTTTTATTTCTTCAACGAAATCACATTTGGTAAAAGAAAAAAAAGCAAACGATATTTCATTTATCAATGGATACAGCGGAATTCAATTTATTTTGTTCTTGATGCCATTTTATTCTTGATGTTGTTCTTGCGACCAGATTTGTTCCGGGACAAAAGCATTACATTCGTATTGCAATTCGGAAGGAAACCTTTTGCAATTGAAAGTGGTGGACGGATGCTGTCTTTTGTTTCCGAATTTAGTCTTCCGGATGCTTTTATGGGCGAAATTTGGCGGACGGTCATCGCGTAGCGGTCGTTGTTCGTCGCGCATCGTCAGCAACGAGAGGAAGCTCTTTTTCGCCCTTCGATATTTGCCTATATTTATTTCCATTCTTGCAGACTACTCTCTCTTACACCACGTTAAACGGGGGGATGGATTTCTTCGAAACAATTCTACGTTTTGAAACAATCAGAGCGAGAATAAAAAAAGGGGTTTGTTTCGCGAGTCAGTAGCTAATATACCCCGGGCTATTTGGCTTTCAGTTTCCTTCGCTTTAAGCGCCATTTTTTTTTCTTTTTTGGACAATAGATCGTTTTAATGGAATGAGTCGGAAAGTGCTATAGAAATTCAATTAGTATGTTTTGTGGAATAATTCAGAATATAATTATAAATCTTTTAATGTTATTGATATGGTGAAAGTTCGACGGTATTTTGATATTAACATTTTCGGGAATTTCGATAAAAGAAATAAAAACTGTTTTTTATTGACTACTCTTTGGATCTCGGTCCAGTAATTATTTATTGCAATATGTCTAGAAACTGGGAGTTCGTCCAGATTTTTAAAAAATTAAATACCGTTTTATTTAATAGCCATTTATAATTTAAAAAAAATTCTAGAAACCAGTTTAAATTATCATGTGAGATGGGAAAGCAATTATCAGAGAGTTAAATGCTGTTGAATCTGAGTTCACTATTCTTCGAATGCTTTATTTAATTTAAGAAAATTATTTAATTTCGTAAGCTTGTTTTGGTTTCATTAAAGTGAACTTTAAACATTGTGCACTATCGGTTTAAAGTGAAAAAATTATTCATTCTTTTTCTTATGTATAAATCTTATTTTCTTTCAAAGGAATATTTATTTTAATTGGTCCAAACGATATTTTAAATTTTCAGTAAAAGTTCATAATATTGTCAAGATTTTTTTTTTTTTTTGCTGATCCATTTCATTACCCATAATATATACTTTAAAAAAATTTGAAATTTGTGTAACAAACCATAATTCTCATTTTTACTAGAATTCATTTGTACTACCATTCAAAATGAAATCAAATTCACTCAAAAATTGCACTTTTTTGAAGCATGCGTGATCAAATATTTTGAATGCAAAAACTAAAATATATGAGTATGTTATTAACTTATGTAAAAATAATTAAACTAGTCTGCATAGAATAAAGTAACTTATTGGCTGATTTTTTCCCCCCTCTTTGTTTCTGATCGAAACTATTATTTAATAGAATTGATGCTTGACTAATTTGTGTTTGTTAACGTGATACTTTCTTAATTAAGATGCTGTGGAAAATGATTTCATATTTCATTGTTATATGGCAGGAACTATATGTATGTAGAAGAAATGTGTCTAAAAATTTCAATTCATTTTTTTTAATATTGAGTTATTAAAATAAAAATAAATATCGCTTGCTTGTAATATAATAAAAAAGAAGCATCAAATTCATTTTGAAATACTGACTACTCAAAAGAAATAATTTTCTAAAAAACTACTTTTTCATGAATTAAAGAGAAATGAAAGAAAATGCTATTGAAACCGTTATTGAAAAATAAATAATGCTTAGCTTCTTTTTTCTACTTATTATTTTTAAAGAATCAGAAAGAAAGTAAACGTTGTTTGCTTTAAATCTATCAACAACATTTAATAACTTCATACATCTGAACGAAACAGTTACTGTTGCAGTTTTTCAGAATTTAATTTCAGCTTCTACGAATGAAACATGATCGTTATAATTTTATTTCCGATGATATTTCCCCCACTCTCTCTCTATCGAATAAAGTTTTGAAATAGAATCCAAGTCCACAATAGCTCCTTTCAGAATTTGATTCAACAAACGATTTCTTTTATTGCACGTTGAAAGCAGAACATTGTGATTAAGATCTCTTTACAATTCGGATTTTTTTTTTTTTTTTTGGTGCAATCATCATTCATCAGCTGTTTTGTTTTCTGGTATCTTTTTACTGCTACGATCATTTATCGTCTGCGAATTTGTGGAACTGAAATAGTAAATTGGCGTTGCAATAATCTGTGCATCACTTTTTTTGACTGTTATTTTGTGAGCATTTTTTCGGTTGTTAACTTTGCTGTAAACTTTCATTAATATAATTATGTGTTGTGTTCAGAAGCTTTTACCTTCATGAAAGATGAAAGGGAAGATTTATAGGTGGCCTACTTTCATTTTGCCTTGCGGCAGTTTCATGTTTTGTGGTTATTTTTGTTCGTTTGAAAAGAAAACAATTTTGTTGGATTCAAACATTTATTGCGAAAAACTATTAAGCATTGTCTTTTACATTTCATTGCACAATTACTGAGAAACATTTATATTGCTTTCGTTGTTTATTTCTACACTCCTAAAAATTTGCTTTCAATCTAAAGAAGTCAACTATAGATCATTGTTTATTGTTTGGCATTTAAAAAATACTGTTTTATCAACCTTTTTGAATGTGTTCTATAAAAAGGAAATTTTATCAATAAAGTAGGAAAGTTCAGTACAAAATTTAAAAAAAGTTTTAGATAAATTATAGTATTATTATCCATTACATTGTATGGCATTCGCTTTTATTTTTAAAGTAATGGCATTGTTTTATTTAAAATTTAAACGATATTTTTTTCTGGGGCAATTAGTTTGTTAAAAGTATTAAATTGATATTTTTGATGAAACAAATTATTCAAAACTTAAAGGTAATTTGTAAGGAATTTCCATATCCCTCTAAAACTCTTTATACATTTTTTAAATATATTATTGTGTATATAGGAATATATGCCTATGACTATTCTATTATCTGTTCAGCTATATTTCAATTATTTAACTAATAAATTATTGCAATTATTGATTTCACTGAAATTAAATTCTTAACAAAAATCAACTAAGTAAAATTAATACCTTATATCTACTTCTTAAAGAATTGCTGTCATTTAAATTTCCTATTTATTATTTTTTTATTGAAATATTTATAAAATCTCCCTGCACCATATAGTATTACATAGGGCTTACAGATGTAAGTATTCAATTCATAACAACATAATTTTTTTTCCACTCAATCTAATCCTATTTAAGTATGTCATTTTAAGTTGTAATTTTTATTATTTGTCGATATAAAATTAGATCATTATATAAAATTAATTTTGGGATTAATTTTTTAGATGTTGATACTGCAAATGATTTAGCTAATCAAAAATGATTTTAATTATTGCTTTATGATATATTGAAAATTTCGAAAAGTAAATACTAATTAAAAAAAAATGTTTCTGTTGTTCTTTTTCCATTCTTATAAACGAAAAGGGGCGGGGAAACGAAACATAATTCTGACATGTATTAATTTAAAATGTTCTTACTTGATTTTTGTTAAGAATTTCATTTTAGTGAAATCAATAATTGCAATAATTTATTATTTATGACATATTGAAAATTTCGAAAAGTAAACACTAATTTAAAAAAATGTTTCGGTTGTTAATTTTCCATTCTTATAAACAAAAATAACTATTCATTGTAAAATTTTATTTGCTGAACACATTCAAAGAAAAAAAATGGCTATTTTAACTGTACTGTACTTAAATTCTTAACGGCTCGATAATAAAGTATGTATTTTTATTTTAAAGATGAAGAAATCACAAAGATTGTCGAGAGCAATTTTAAAATGTGTGTGTGTGTGTGTTTTAACTTTAACCATTTTTTATTCCTAATTAAATACTGCATTTTCAGAATAATAAATGAAAACTATTCGAATTCCCTTTTTCTCTTGTATACTTTTCATAGTTTTATATATAATACAGAATTTTCAAATCTCTCTTTTTTAGATGGAGTTCTATGTTAAAAAATTTCAATATATTTTCTTTCTTAAAAACAGTATTTATTGTAAATAAAATTCAAAGAATTAAAGCAAATGTTTCTGCTTTTTATTACATTCATTTTATCATTGACTGATTTATGAATATTATATATAATAAGAACAACTATAGATACTGTATTTATTTCTACTACATTCAAAAAGCTACCGGAAGAAATTCTACACTTATTTAGCGAAGTTGCACAATTTAACCTGCACTATCTTCAAGGTACTCTCATCCTACGCTTTATTTACCTTCTCAGAATTCGAAAAACGTGGCCCTTTCAAGTTTACTTTTAATCTCCGAAGGTAAAAAAAAAATCGATTGTTGCAATATAGGAAGAGTAAACGAAGTGTTCGGAAACGATAATATATATATTTTTTTCTGTTCAAGATCATTTTAGTTACTTGTAATTGGATATTCATGACATGGTTCAAGGCGGAAAGATTCATTCGTTATGTTTCCTTTATCGGGCGTTTCTTTCTGGCAAATCGCATAAGTGAGGGATAAATTTCCAAGTAAAATTCTTCGTTCATAGTTCCGGTGGTATTATGTCGATGTGGAATTTGCTGCCATTGAATTGAATGAAGAGTTCAGAGCTCTGATTTCCTGAATACGAAAATCATTAAAGAATCATTGAAAAGACTCTTTTTAAAGTGATATTTTTATTATACCCAGAATTCATGCAATGATTTTTTTAGTATAATGCAAGGCCGTAACTAGAGACTTGGGGAAACATATGGTACTGACAATTCTACTTTTTATTATTTCTGCTAAGCATAAAACTTTTTTCTGGTTATGCGTCCTCATTCTCTTAATAAGTAAAGTAGTTTCATGCATCATAATATATTTCGTTAAATATCTCTCTAATGTATAATTTGAGTTGCATATTACAGTAAAAGCTCCTTATTCGCGTTTTCACTATTCGTGGATAAAAAAAAATGCGACCCAATTCCTATATTCGCGGCTAGAAATTTCTTTATTCGCGGATCTAATAAGTACATACATCATAATAAAAGGATTCTTATAGGTATCCAATCCAATATCCTTTGTAAGTGCCGTCAAATGGACTAATAAAAAAATGTAAAATAGATCTTATTACAACTTTGTCTAAAGTATGTTGTTAAATGCAAACTGCAAACATAGCTGAAATCGCGAATGCAATAGGACGAGATGGGTTCGAACAGATAAAATCGAATGACATTCAAGAATTGCTTGAATCGCAAAATGAAGATCTGACTGTAATCGACTGGGAGGAAATGTTAAATTCACAGCCCATCGAAGAAGAGGCTTCAACAAGCACTGGAAACGTGACATTTCATTTGAAAAATCTTAGTGAAGGTTTAAGAATGGCAAATGAGCTTTGCGATTTCTTTATGAACATTGATCCGTCTATGGAACGAAGTCTTATTTTTAAGAGGTAAATTGCTAATGCGACTGCTGCGTATCAGTCTGAATTAAAGAAACTTTTAAAAACTGCCAAGCAAGAGAAAGTGACAAAATTCTTCAAACCATTGCCTAAGCCTTAAGATAATTAATCAAAATGCACAAAAAATTCAATTAAATTGACATAAATTACCATTCCGTATTCACGGTTTCTGTATTCGCGGCATATTTATGGAACATATACCCCGCGAATAAAGAGTTTTTACTGTACTCAGAATTCATGCAATGATTTTTTAGTATAATGCAAGGCTGTAACTAGAGACTTGGAGAAACATGGTAGTAATAATTCTACTTTTTATTATTTCTGCTAAGCTTAAAACTGTTTTCTGGTTATGGGTCATCATTCTCTTAATAAGTGAAGTAGTTTCATGTATCATAGTATATTTCGTTAAATATCTCTTTAATGTATAATTTAAGTTGCATATTATATTTCATTCTGCTTGATTTTATTAGGAAGAGAATATATACATAGGAATGTATTTTATATTCATTGCAAAAATACTATTTCTAACTGTTAAGGAAGGAAATTCTGGGTATAATAAATATAAAATACAATTAATTATAAAATACCATACAATTACAAAAATAAATTAAAGTTAATTTTCGTTGTGGGGTTACATTCTCTATTTAATTAGAAAAAGATTATTCTTAATAATATAAATAATTGTTTACTGAAAGATAAAATTATAAATTTCATTAGTAAAGTTTAATTCTTCGGACTTTTTTAAAAATAAAATCTTTAAGATATATAAAATCGAAATTTTTTTCCCCCCCTTCACAATGGGAGGCGACCCAGTGGCTGTTATGATTCAATCAAGCAATTCCATCGTCCTTCGTTTCAATGTTAAAATCTATCTATCTAACTACTTATCACATATCCTTATCTTATCGAAAATGTATCTTAAAGCATCTCTTGCTCTGTAGTATTAAACAGTTCTACAGAGCTCATTTAATGACGGCTAACATCTTACAAAGTAAAAATAACTGGAAAAATTTTAGATAAAGCTCGATAGAAACATTAGCAGCTAGTACGCTACTGCATGTTAATTTAAAGACATCTAAAGCACACACAATTGAAGTTTTTACTAATGATATTTAATCTGAAGAAGATGAGATACATGAAGAGAATAAATAAATTATTGTTGGGAAAAAAAGGTAATTTAAAAAAAGTGGTGAACAAAAATTAAAAACTATTTTAGTGCATTTTAAATATACTAAAATAAAGTTTGTCAGCTGCAAAAATTAGGATCGCATTAAGCTACAAACAAATTTGGATTTATGAAAAAATAATTTAAAAATTATTATTCTGAAATTTAAACGGTTTTCCATTTTAATTTGAATATGTTCGAGGACTTGCCTCAGAATTAGTTGGATGTTAGACATCAGTTTTTGATAACTCAGGCCTATTTACTGCATTTATAAATTTTCGAGATAAAATGTAGAATTTGGAGAATGAAGATTCATTATATAATAATTACATCAGTAACGACGAAACCAATGATAACTTTTAAAAAAAAATGCTTTTTCATTCATGAAGAAACGAAACCTCAGGATCTCATCAACGAAATTTTAGAAAAGTCTTAAGGCCTTATCACACGGCAAAATATCGTCGGCACTTTCCATCAGCAAACGACAACGAAATTGATGTCACTTCAAAGTTTGAAATAATTGGTTGAATTTCGTTTGCGGACAATATTTCCGACGACATTTTTTAGCTCGTTAGAAAAAGTTGTTCGATTATGAAACTTGCTTTATCGGTTCTGAGTGTAGAAACGGAAAATTGCTGACGGAAAGTGCAGACGATATTTTGCTGTGTGATAAGGACTTTATACTGCACTGAATGAGAAATTTTTTGCTGGTCTTGATGCTCACTGACATTTCACATTAAAATCAGCCTGGAAGGTCACTGACTGCTCTAGAACTGCGATATGCAAGTTTAGAGTTATATGGTCATCGATGAATAAATAAAAACATTCTAAAGAATCAAAATCTCATCTCTCCAACTTAACTTTCTTCCAATACAAACGTGATTTGAAAGCTGATTACATTGCTTTCATTAAAAGTGAAAGAAAAATCCAAGATTCGAAAACGAGGAAGGGTGGTGGTGGGGTGTGGAGTGGAATTTCATTCTATTTCAAGCCAGAGTACGCTCTGATGGATGGGAAATCGTTCGAAAAGGCATCCCACTTCTCTTCCCATTTACATTTGACAGACGTTTCTTTTGGGGGAAAAAAAAAAAAAAAACATGCCGACTCTCTCTCTCAAAAAAGGGTTGTTGAAAACGGTAGGTACCATCCCGATTGTACGATCCGCAACGCTCCGATAACTTTGGATCGATTTCGGTTTCGAAGGACAATGGGCCTTCGAAATTTCAAAGGATTCGTCTGATTTAGCGGGTATGCGGATGTCCTTCGAATGTAACAACCCACCAATAAACAAATGGCGATTAATAATGATAATAATAATAATAATGCTGAAAGAAACGTGACCTCGCTGTGGAATGCATGGATGTTTGTTATTCTGCGTTTTTCGGCTTTTTGGTAGCCCAGCCCTGCTGTAGAGAATGGAAAGGTAGGAGCGTAACTTTCTACAGCACAATTGTGCTTGCGCGCCAACGCATCTGTTTGGGTTGGAGAGTCTGCCGGCATTTAACACTTCCTCCTACTTACTCTCTTAGCTCACTTTTAAAAATTTTGCGAAAATTTTTCAGATTCCAACTGGTCGTTAATTTGTTGCTGTCCCTCAAATGTTTTTCAGAATGAAGCTGTATATTTCGTTTTCAAATTATCTGTGTAATGAACATAGCAATAAATAGGGCTGTGAAATCCTTCCACTGAACTCAATTATTATTAAAGTCTGTTTTAGTGGGTCAGATTAAAAAATTTTTATTTTACAAATACAGAAAAATTTCTAAAATAGATCGAGAGCAAAAAAAGATAACAAGACTTTTCAGTTTTAAAACACAGGTCAATTCTTAAAAAAAGATCGTAAGGAGGGGGAAAAAAATCGAGATTTTTCAGTTATAATGATATTAAACCATTCTAAGTCCGAGGCCAAAACCGTTATTACCTATGCACCCGAGGGCAGAAGTCTGAGTTTTAGATCGTATGAAGATGATACTCACACACTTGCACAAACCCTTTTTGTAGAGGGGATCTTACACACAATTCACAGGTCATTTTTTTAAGTGGGGGGTTAAAGAACAACCATGCCAAAACCAGGACTCGAATTCTGGACGCCAAAATCAAGGGGAAGGCGCTCTACCCCTTTGCCAGGACGCCGGTCTGATGCTAGTATTAATGATTTCTGCAATAGCAGTCTGATATTGGGCTTTCTACTTGCAATACGTTACATCATTAGTGCTTATCAGCAACTAGCGTTAATATTGGCCGCGGTAGCCTGGTTGGTAGAGCATCAGTCTCGTAACCGAAAGGTCGCGAGTTCTGTCCTCGTCTCGGCTTAAGATTGCCGTGTTGGTTAATGGCAGTTGGGGCGCATTAAATAGGTGGTAACTGCAAAGTCCTCCGAGTTCCTATAACAAAATGATATCTCTGGGGGTACTGAATCAGGGATGAGTTGGTCTCTGATTTGGATCTAAATTCCGACTTGCGGATGGACGAATGAATTCGACCGCCCCCTAAGAAGGGTTTTGTCATGTGTGTTCGAGCAAAGTCGTCCTTTCACCTGAGCGGTGCTCGTTAACAACGAAAGGCGCACACCTCTGCCTTAATTGAAACAGCTCTGCTAATTCGGCTTAACATGACCAAGTGGCATTAGACAACAACAACGACGCATAGCAATAAATGGAAAATATTAAGTATTTTTAAAAAATATATATATATATATACAGTATTTCTAAGGTAAATATTCCTTAGTTAGAAGATGTCCCCTTTTAATTGGACTGTTTTGCTATTAACAATGTCTTAAATCTGATTGTCCCAGATTAAAAACCAAAAAGTGTAATAGAAAATCTTATGCATATTGAAAGAGAGCTTAAGAAATTAAAAAAAAAAATTATATTTATAATACATTAAGCTACTGCTCAAACTTGGCATAAAATCGCTTGTCTATGACAAGTGCATAAGTAATAACGGTTTTGGCATCGAACTTAGAGTGACTTAATGTTATTATAACTGAAAAATCTCGATTTTTTTTTCTCCTTACGATCTTTTTTTAAGAATTGACCTCTGTTTTAAAACTGAAAAGTCTTTTTTTATCTTTTTTCGCACCCGATCTATTTAAAGAATTGTTCTGTATTTGTAAAATGAAAAAAATCTTTTAATCTGACCAATTAAAACAGACTTTAATAACAATTGAGAATTCAAAACCCAAAATTTCTTGTAGAAACTTAGATGTCTGTACGCAAAATATGCAAAAAAAAAAAAAAAAAAAAAAAAAAAAAAAAATTCAACAATTTCTTTTTTGTATGCCATTGGACGTGTGCCCCAATTTTTTGTTTAAACTTGAACTCCTTTTAATGATAAGCTAAAAGCTTTAAATTGAATTCTTTTCAGAAGATTAGTATTTGGTAACGGCTGAAATCATACATTTCTTTTGTTGCTCGGTTTCGGACATTGTATTTGAAATATATTTGAACGAACTAACTTGCGTGGAAAGTAATAAAAACATGCGTAGACTTGTAAAAGGATGTTAGGCTAAGTTATTTAAAACTGACGTTAAAAAACACAGTAGCGCAATGAATGTAGAAGTATTCGTTTTTAGTTCATTTTTTCAGAACAAATATTAGATTTATTCTTTGCTTTCAAAAATCTACTTACATTTTTTTTTTCTTTTTATAAATCTTATATATAGAAGTAAAATGTTTTTCCACATCATTTTTGTTCTTTCTGGTTACATTAAAAATTTTGTCATGTTATAATACTGTAGTTTCACAAGTGGTATTAAATAAAGGGGAAAAGGAAAAAATATCGAGAAAAAAAATGTGTTTCACATTGTTTTTATCGCTGCTACTACAAGAATGTGACTTTAATTTTATCTGAAACGAATAAAGTGATGTTGCCAATATAGTATGTCCTAAAAATAATTCAGGAAAAGCTTATCTAGCTTACATTTTGAATTCAGCATCTATAACTTTACTCACTTTCACCGTTTGATTTTTTTTTTTTTGGCTAGTGGCATCTTTATTAATTGCTCTTATCGAATTTTAAACTTCAATATTTAGAACGTGCACGGTCAAAAGTTTGAAATCTGCATATCTTTGCATAGCTTTTTCAAAAATTCGATATAGTGTCATACTTTTGAGAGAGTGCTATTTTTTTTATTTTAATGTAAAATCAAATAAAAAATCATTCAAATTTTCTGTTAATTGTATTAAGAACAAAGAATTAATTAGAACATAAGCAATGTGGGAACTTATTGGTTATTTGGGTTGCATTTTGTTTCAATGACCGAGTAGGTTTGGGTTTCCCTGCTTCTTCTTGCATACAGCCGACCATCCCGCCACCACTTAACGTAGCAGTATCGACAGGATTTGTTGTGGTCGGCTGCTGGATAAGTATTGTCCAACCTTACATTGACCGAACAGTCAAACTAACATTCCTTTCGGGATAGTAAATAGCTGTCTTCCTCCCCATCTGCACTCTTTCAAACAGTTGGAATGAAACTATCAATCTTTAACATCATATCCTTCAGGGTTTTGAGATTACCTGGTACCATCAGTACTGTACATAAATTATTAATGATAATCATCAGGTCCTTCCTTAACTCTGAAATCTCCATACATTCCATTAAATAGTGGTAAACCGTACCAATTTCTCCACAAATACATTTATTTTCTTCCAAATCTTTGGAAATATGCAGGAAACCTCCCATGTCCAGATATTATTTGAATTATAAGTCGATGGTAATTTTTGCTCTACAAAACTTTGATAAGGTTTGTAACATATGCTGCTGAAACGTGGGCAATGACCGAAAGTGATAATCTTAGCAGTTTTTGAAAGAAAGATATTGCGAAGTATTTTAGGAGCTGTGAAATGTAATGACACCTTCAGAAGAAGAACAAACTTGGAACTTTACAATCTATACAAAGAACCTGACATAATAAAATTTATCTTAATCCAAAGACTAAAATGGGCAGGGCACTTGATTAGAATGAAAGATGACCGAACCACCAAAAAGATCTTTGACGCTAAACCATCTGGAACCTGCAAAAGGGGTAGACCGAGGATCCGGTGGATCGAGTGTCTAGAAACAGATCTAAAAGTTCTCAGAGTTAACAACTCGCGTAGTCTATCCAAGAAGCGGGCAGCTTGGAATTCGATTCTGC
>JAPMOQ010041062.1:8776663-8791110 GCA_026543055.1 Argiope trifasciata | reverse complement strand
TTGCGTGGAAAGTAATAAAAACATGCGTAGACTTGTAAAAGGATGTTAGGCTAAGTTATTTAAAACTGACGTTAAAAAACACAGTAGCGCAATGAATGTAGAAGTATTCGTTTTTAGTTCATTTTTTCAGAACAAATATTAGATTTATTCTTTGCTTTCAAAAATCTACTTACATTTTTTTTTCTTTTTATAAATCTTATATATAGAAGTAAAATGTTTTTCCACATCATTTTTGTTCTTTCTGGTTACATTAAAAATTTTGTCATATTATAATACTGTAGTTTCACAAGTGGTATTAAATAAAGGGGAAAAGGAAAAAATATCGAGAAAAAAAATGTGTTTCACATTGTTTTTATCGCTGCTACTACAAGAATGTGACTTTAATTTTATCTGAAACGAATAAAGTGATGTTGCCAATATAGTATGTCCTAAAAATAATTCAGGAAAAGCTTATCTAGCTTACATTTTGAATTCAGCATCTATAACTTTACTCACTTTCACCGTTTGATTTTTTTTTTTTTTGCTAGTGGCATCTTTATTAATTGCTCTTATCGAATTTTAAACTTCAATATTTAGAACGTGCACGGTCAAAAGTTTGAAATCTGCATATCTTTGCATAGCTTTTTCAAAAATTCGATATAGTGTCATACTTTTGAGAGAGTGCTATTTTTTTTATTTTAATGTAAAATCAAATAAAAAATCATTCAAATTTTCTGTTAATTGTATTAAGAACAAAGAATTAATTAGAACATAAGCAATGTGGGAACTTATTGGTTATTTGGGTTGCATTTTGTTTCAATGACCGAGTAGGTTTGGGTTTCCCTGCTTCTTCTTGCATACAGCCGACCATCCCGCCACCACTTAACGTAGCAGTATCGACAGGATTTGTTGTGGTCGGCTGCTGGATAAGTATTGTCCAACCTTACATTGACCGAACAGTCAAACTAACATTCCTTTCGGGATAGTAAATAGCTGTCTTCCTCCCCATCTGCACTCTTTCAAACAGTTGGAATGAAACTATCAATCTTTAACATCATATCCTTCAGGGTTTTGAGATTACCTGGTACCATCAGTACTGTACATAAATTGTTAATGATAATCTTCAGGTCCTTCCTTAACTCTGAAATCTCCATACATTCCATTAAATAGTGGTAAACCGTACCAATTTCTCCACAAATACATTTATTTTCTTCCAAATCTTTGGAAATATGCAGGAAACCTCCCATGTCCAGATATTATTTGAATTATAAGTCGATGGTAATTTTTGCTCTACAAAACTTTGATAAGGTTTGTAACATATGCTGCTGAAACGTGGGCAATGACCGAAAGTGATAAAGAAATCTTAGCAGTTTTTGAAAGAAAGATATTGCGAAGTATTTTAGGAGCTGTGAAATGTAATGACACCTTCAGAAGAAGAACAAACTTGGAACTTTACAATCTATACAAAGAACCTGACATAATAAAATTTATCTCAATCCAAAGACTAAAATGGGCAGGGCACTTGATTAGAATGAAAGATGACCGAACCACCAAAAAGATCTTTGACGCTAAACCATCTGGAACCTGCAAAAGGGGTAGACCGAGGATCCGGTGGATCGAGTGTCTAGAAACAGATCTAAAAGTTCTCAGAGTTAACAACTCGCGTAGTCTATCCAAGAAGCGGGCAGCTTGGAATTCGATTCTGCAGAAGGCCATGGTCCACCCTGAGTTGAAGCGCCACTGAGGAAGAAGATAAGTGGATGGTATCTTCTTATTTTAATTTCCGGATTAGGAATAAAGTCGGAAGTTACTTTTCCGTTTTTGGACATATACCATCTGTCAAACTATTATAGTTTCATTTCGTCTCTCAATTCCCCTTTTAAAACACCTCTTGATTTGGGGACAGTTATATCAATATTATCTTTCTGTGTCGCTAATTTCGCCTAGTGATCCGCCTTTTCATTACCGTATATCCCAAAATAAATGGGTTTCCTTGCTGGTCGCCAAACAGCAGAATACTACTTAGAGACACTGGAGAACAAATTTACTATCATTTATTGAGCTTTCAGGAAGGACAAAATTATTGTATATCTTTCGATAATTTTTTAAAACACCTACAAAAATAGCAGTGCCCAAATGTAGGATAATTTCCCACTGAATAACACCCTTTTCCTACTCTTTTTAACAATTGGTCTAAATTTTTTTTTCTAAGGATGGTTTTTAATATATATTTATGTCAATGATTTTTGACCAAAGGGGGCGTATATTCTCTTTAGTGGCCAAAGACAAAAAAAGCCCCATAGAAATACATAGGATTTATATTTATTAAAAACAAAAACAACATGGAAATCCCTCTCATTTGGAAATGTAAACAAAAAATTTGTAATTCAAATTATTAATTACAAATAATGAGATATTTGAGAGACGTGGAAAAAATTATTTCACAGTTGAATAAAAAAATTTCTCCAAATATGTGATAAATTATGATTTAATTTAAGACAATTCTATAATTTGTATTGTTGATTCAGTTATAAATTGATATTTTTATCTTTCCTATCTGAAAAAATATTCCACCTACTCTCGATAAATATTGTTGCAATTTCAGAGTACTCTCTTGCTTCGTCTATTTGTAAAGAAAAGTGCAATAATTTATAAAATATAAGAAAGATA
Organism: Argiope trifasciata; assembly: GCA_026543055.1. Classification (NCBI taxonomy): domain Eukaryota; kingdom Metazoa; phylum Arthropoda; class Arachnida; order Araneae; family Araneidae; genus Argiope; species Argiope trifasciata. Next base: position 8,788,461 of record JAPMOQ010041062.1, on the reverse strand, counting down.
TTAATTATTTTGCTTTAAATTTTGCCTGCTTGTTTTCCGTATTTTACTCTGCTCTAATGTTCAATTAACATAAAATAAAAAAAATAAAGTCATTGGAAAAGTAATTTGCAAATGGTATTGTTTTTGAAAAATGCTTACCCTAAATTAATCTGGTGATCCAATGAGTATAAAAACATTGAAAAGCTTATGGGCCATAAAGTACATGAGGGACCATTAATGCTGTATAATCCATACAAAAAGTTCCCAGAGAATTAATGTAATTGACTCTTGTATCCAATGAACCCCTAGTAAATATTCCCCCCAGATTATGTTGATTTTTCTCATTTATAATCGAGATGTACAAAACCTTTTAAGTTAAGAGCAGTCTTATGTTGAGATCACACACAAAAAAAAGAAACGAATTGAAAATGAGCCAAATGGAAATGAATCGATGAGTGCAAGTGCTCAATCAAACAACGTCTGGAGACTTTTTTTTATGATAAAAATTGCAGACTTATATAAGGTTATATATAAAGAGGAGGGGATTTTTAAATCTGCATAAAAAAGTTTTGGTACAGTAAAAGCTCCTTATTCGCGTTTTCACTATTCGCGGATTTTAAAAAATGCGACCCAATTCCTGTATTCGAGGCTGAAAATTTCTTTATTCGCGGATCTAATAAATACATAAATAATAATAAAAGGATTCCAATAGGTATCCAACCCAATATCCTTTGTAAATGCCTGTCAAATGGACTAATAAAAAAAGTAAAATAGATCTTACTACAACTTTGCCTAAAGTATGTAGTTAAATGATATCGCAGAGGACTTAGACATAAGCCGCCTTCGCCACATTGGTGTTTTTGAGAATGTAAACAAACAAAATGAAAGCAACCTTATTACACAATGAATAAAGTATATTTGGTGAATTAACGACTAAGAAATAAGGTAGCACTAACGATTAAGAAATGAAAATTTACTCACCTCATTCCGAAAATTAATTTGAATCTGACGGAAAGAAGGCAGATCTCAAAGAGTATTTTATCCATTTTAATGTAACGATTAAAGACTGGAGAAAATGATACGAATACAGAATGGACGACAGAATTGAATACAATAATCTACCGGAAACATGAATAAGAAAAATGAATAGACAGGGAATCATAATAATGTGACTGCTGCGTATCAGTCTGAATTGAAGGAGCTTTTAAAAACTGCCAAACTAGAGAAAATGACAAAATTCTTCAAACCATTGCCTAAGCCTTAAGATAATTTATCAAAATGCTCAAAAGCTTCAATTAAATTGATTTATATATATATATATATATATATATATATATATACAGTCGATTCCGTTTAATCGGACCACATCGGGACGCGATCATTTTGGTCCTAATAACCGGCTGGTCCGATTACATACCCTATGTTACAAGACGAGACGTGCTATGCGTAATATATTAAAATGTCATTATGACCTTTACTGTGCGGTACACGCGAATGGCAAACAAGAACTACTGTTGCTTATGAAGTTTATTCATTGAAAAATAAATTTACTAACAAATTCTTCGAAACGATCTTCACGATACTCAGCATGCGAAGCACAATAAAAAAAAAAGTTCTTATCAAATTCAAGTCAACGTTTGAAGAACTTACTACCGAGCTGCCCGTTCTAAGAAACAAAGTGCTTGCTCACCTCCCACTGGTTCTTTTCCCTTTCGGACTTCGTGATGTACACAGGCGACTTGTGGCTTCTTTTTCATCTTTCCTGCCACGTTTTTTGGTCCGTTTAAACGGAATTTTGGTTTAAATAAGCGAGTAATATTAGGCTTATGTACATAGGATTTGTTTCGGTTCTTTGAGATTCAGTCCGAATAAGCGGCTGGTCCGATTATTCGGTGGTCCAATTAACCGGATTCGACAGTATATATATATATATATATATATATATATATATATTATTTTGTCACCTAGGAACATATCCCCTATAATCCCATATAAATTACCATTCCGTATTCACGGTTTCTGTATTCGTGGCATATTTATGGAACATATACCCCGTGAATAAAGAGATTTTACTGTTCTTCATTTCAAAAATTGTGCAATTTATAATACAAATAATGTTTTTCCTCTTATCAGAAAGAATTTGTTATAGCTCGGATTCATTTTTTTTCCACAGCATTTGAAATAATAATAATTTTTTGCGATCTTTCCTTCACTAAAATTACATTGAAATTCACTGTAGTATTCGGATACAAGGCTCTTATTGAATTAGCGGTGCGCAGTTATTTTATGTCGGGTTTACACTGGGCTAGTTATAAGATGGCCAGTAGACAGAGCATGCGCAGAAAGAGATTGATTTATGTTTACTGCAATTTTATAAGATAGATTCAGGCATTCCATGCTTGGCTAAAAATTGTCGATTTGGTGCCCCTGAATTTTTTCTTTTTTACTGCGTATCACATTTAAATAAACTCAAAATAATTACGCGAAATTATTTATTAATTATTTAAAAAATATTTACACAAAAAAACCATGGTAAAATAAAATAAAAAGAACACGCCACCTTACCACAATTTGGAAAAATATAGAAAAACAATTAAGAAAAAAAAAAAAAAAACCCCTCGCATCAGAAAGAACTTATTGCAAAAATATTGGAATTAATCAATGATTAGTGATGAATTTTGTCATATCAAATTCTACAAACGCATGGGCAATAAGAAAAAAATATAATAGAGTGGATTATATTTGTACTGCAAGGATTGGAGTGATCATGTTGAGTTGGAAAGAGAAGGTTGATGTTTTGGGCTCCGATCTCTAAACATTCTTATAAAAATAATTTATTTTTGCGTTATTAAACACAACAGTATATATACATACGACGAGCTGAGCCTAACCTCGTGCCGACGATCAGAAGAAAGAAAAGAGAATGTTTATTGATTGATTGGATATTTATATCTGGTTTTATTTTGATTTTCTTTACGATTAAGATTACGATGCACGAGAATAGTTTCTGGTTCTGTCACACTAGATCAGGACCAGCTCATAGATTACAATTATTTGTATTCACTACAGTACCATCGGGACAATTACTTGTCATCGACCGAAACGCCATCTTCAGCCTTTCTACGCATGCGCTGCTTCCTGGTTGTCTTATAACTGAACTGGCCAAGTATACACCCTGCATTAACTCCTCCCCCTATTGGACGAAATGTTGAATTTTTTAAAATCAAGTGAAGTACTTTTAAATATTAAAGAAATTCAGGTACTTCACTCAAATACAAGCAATAAGATACAACAAATTTGTTGAAATTTGCAATAAATGAAAACTAGGACTTCTATTTACTTATTAACCGATCCATCTAATTAGTATTTTAATTGAGAGAAATAAAAAAGGTAGTGTGAAGTTATTATTATTCTTGGATTATATACTATTAAAAAAGGTATTCCTAAAACGGATTCTTAAAATATAATACATACATTCGTCCTTAACTTTTTCGCATTTTCCCTAATAGAAGTATTATCTTCCCATCTCCCCAATTTTTATATATATATATATATATATATATATATATATATGAACCTTGGGCAAGGTCATGAACGCCACGAGTGCTCAGAATTTTAAGCATTTTATAATATAGCGAAGAAAATTGCGTAAGTATTTAAAAATCTGTTACTTACGCTTTTCCCTACTAAAATAAATCAAGATTTAACACAAAATTACAATTGTAGCCACAAGATTACATACAAAATGTCGTTTATTTAAATCATTATGCTCTTGAGTTATCTTTTAAATACATGCGAAAGTACAAATCGACAGATAATCAGTCCCTTGTGAGATTTTATTTCACATTTTCGATAACTCAAAACCTGTGTACTAAATTTTATTTATCTAGCCCTTTATGTTTAGCAATCCACTCGTTCATACAAGCAGAAAACTTGCTGAAAATGGATTTTGTTTCCAAACTTTGACAGAAATGTGCACATTTATTGTAGGAAACTTCTTGCTAAAATCATCCGTCTCATTTAATGTGTTTTTGAGTTACTGTTTTCATTGACAATTTTAAATATTTTGTATTCAAGAAAACAAAAACTCGCGTGATCTAACCCTATTATTATATATTTCAAATAAATCACCAGAAGTATATTTCTAGGTAGACTTTTAAAACATCCATATTTGAATTCCTTTGTTCTAAATGTAATTATGCAACTTTTAAAATGTTTATCGATTTTTGATGAATAACTGCTTCTAAAACATCAATACGCTCGATACATTTGAATGGGTAAATACCTGACTCACAGAATCGGATTTTGAATATGAACGTCCCCTTTTTTTGTTAACTATATGTTTCGATTTTATGTTGGCGCCATTCGAAACGTCTGCGTCTGTGGAGTGATGCATCTATTTCTGGTATTCATCAACTACGTTTCTTGGTCAGAAGGTTCCGCATGTCGAAATCAGCAGAACCCTTTGAATTCTCTATTTACTCATAGACGCTATCGATTTTACATTAGGTAAGGCAGACGTAGACAAGCCGTCTCTGCTTACGTGTAGGAGTCTCGTCTCCGTCTGGCCCCGGAATCCTACTCCCGATTACTCACCGGCTTTCTCCGTTTTTGTTTTTCCCATTAGTCCCAGAAAATAAATGGTAGGCAGGAAAAAGGTTCCTATGGGAACTAAGGATTTGGTCGCATTTTTTCCCCATTTATTCCTTTTTTCCCCCTTTTTTCCTCTCTTAAGCCTTCTATTTTGGAATGAGTTTACTTGTTGACACAGTTTATAACTTTATGGCAAAACTGTAAAAATCATTTGAAAACTACAATATATATATAACCATAAAATTATTAAAACAATTAAAACCCATTTCCTGGTCAACAAAAATTAAAACGAAACCAACTAGGTCGAAATCGAAATTAAAACTCAATTCGGAATTAATGAAACAAATCCACATTAATATAATTAATAAAATCGGGTGTCAAAACTGAAATCCCCCGGTTTCGACGCCGAGAATTAACGAAAGGCCACCGCGGGTCCCTGATAAGAATTGAAAGTCAAACTTTAGAATTGTATTAATCTTTTCAGACAAGATTGATGAAAATTGTTGAAATCTTGCACTAGAAAAGGTTAATGATTGAGACTTTGAAGTTCCACAATGCTCAGTTGTAACTACGACTGGAAAAAAAAAAATATCAAATGCTTGTGAGTCATTATTTTTGAAATAATTTTTTTAAAGTTTTTCTACCAGGAAAATAAATCATGAAATCGGATGTCATTAGATACAAATATTTTGTACATACAATAGTGTTCTATTTTTTTGATGCATGAATCATACTGAATTGACATGAATAATTTATTCAGTTACTTACATTCTATTTAAATAGAAAAGAAGAGGGGAAAAATGTAAAGTATTTCTTATATTTTAACTTTTTCTTTGTTAACTGCGACTGTCTTTCTCTGAGTCATATATGTACAAATATTTTGTACATACATTACGGTTCTATTTTCTTAATGAATAATTTATTCAAAGTTATTTACATTCTATTTCGATAGAAAAGAAGAGGTGAAAAAAAAAATGTAAAGCCTTTCTTATATTTTAACTTTTTTTTTGTTGACTGCAACTGAGTCATTCGAAAGGCGAGCATTCAGCGGGTTGTGACACGGCGGAGGCACCCATCCGAAATATTTAACATAACTTGACGCCAAAGGGTGAGGCGGCTGTTCGAAACCGCTGGACCGTCGATTACGTAATGCCCGTTTGTCCATTTTCTTCCAAGTCGCCAAGTGCAAGGACCTCGACGTAACGGCACCTCGTTCGCTCCGGTCCGGCACAGGTGCGACCGACCGCGGCGGGTGCATTTGGGGCAAGGGCGCACTTCACTCAAACCGTGCATGGGACAGGATTTCCCCCACTGCCTTTGTTTAGTTACAAGCATCATCACTTTATGACAGCAAATGTTATCGATGACAACCTGATGTCATTCTCAAGTCTGCCGATAACATATTGAGTTATCTGTCAAAAATATATTCTTAATATTAGGCAAATATCATCCATTTACGACCGCAAATCTTATTGATGGCACTTAGTTTTATCATACATATCTTTGTCTATAGTTTTATGTCTACATATTAAATTCCGTATTTACGCGAATCTAATGCGCATGGCTTTTGGCCAAATGTAGTATTCAAAATTGTTTTTTTTTAAATTATTTTTACAAAATTAATTTAAAAAATTTATTATTATTTTTACAAATTGCATTATTTTATTTTTATTACATTTTTTTATTATTATTTAAAGTTTTAAAATAGGGATATATACGGTATGTCCTAAAAACATTCTTAATATTTTGCAAATATTTGAAAGTATAGCAATCTAACTACTAACTTTGATTCATTGCTGCCATAAATATTTTCTTAATATTAGGCAAATATCATCCATTTGTGACCGCAAATCTTATTGATGGCACTTAGTTTTAGTATACATACCTTTGTCTATTGTTTTATGTCTACATATTGAATATATGTCCTAAATGCATTCTTAATATTTAGCAAATATTTGAAAGTATAGCAATCTAACTACTAACTTTGATTCATTGCTGTCATAAATGAAGTATGAAGTGAATGAATTCATTGCTGCCATAAATATTTTCTTAATATTAGGCAAATATCATCCATTTGTGACCGCAAATCTTATTGATGGCACTTAGTTTTAGTATACATACCTTTGTCTATTGTTTTATGTCTACATATTGAATATATGTCCTAAATGCATTCTTAATATTTAGCAAATATTTGAAAGTATAGCAATCTAACTACTAACTTTGATTCATTGCTGTCATAAATGAAATATGAAGTGAATGAATTCATTGCTGCCATAAATATTTTCTTAATATTAGGCAAATATCCATTTATGATCGCACATCTTATTGATGGCACCTACACCTTAGTATACATACCTTTGTCTATGGTCTGTCTTTGTTTTATGGTTTGAAATACTGTACTCCTAGCATTTATTATATTATATATATAATATTTTAATATGAAACGAGCAACATTCCATTTATGTAATTCGTACTTTGTAATTTAACAAATGCACTAAACAATGCGAATCATACCACTTATATTTTGTCATAGTTGAACTGAAATCCCATCTCTTCTAAGAATTCATCAGATGCTGCCGCAAAAAAAGCTATCATTTCGTTACAACGTTCAATACCCTACTCAGACGTAAAAAGACACCTTGGTAAATATATTCACAGATTATGGGAAGAATCTTGGGATTCGCAGGTCTAACAAATTACGGTTCATTCACCCTTCTATCAATTTGTGGCCAACTCTCCCTGAGTGAGAATATGGTGTTAAAATAACTTGACTTCGCGTCGGTCACACCCGTTTTACACACAAACATCTTTTGTTTAGTGAAATGTGTCCAAAATGCACAGCGTGCCATGTTGAATTTACAGTCATTCACATGTTATCAGAATGCCCAGTTTCCAATCGCCACCGAATACGCTTTTTTTAATGCATCATCTCCTAGTCTCATTGACATGGTGGGGGAAAATCCACATCCTAACATTTTTACATTTCTGAAGACGGTTGGATTTTATCATCTTATTTAAATACTAAGTCTTTTTACAGTTTTAACCCCTTCCAGTAAGATTTAAGAAAGAAAAATTATTAGTGACATCGCTACTTAATTTTTAATTAAGAGGCCTTAGTTTAGTTAATAATTCTAACTAATTTATAATTATTAATTAAAATTATATTATTGGTATGAATATAATTGTAATTTGCAAGTTCTCGTTCAACATTTCTTCAAAAATCTATAGTGATTTTGGATTGGCCCCTAGTTTTCGCGTCTACTCTAAGCACTCCGGTATTTAAAAAAAAAATAATTTTAGGCACATAATGTGTCTACGACTCCAGAGTGTTCACAAAATTCACCTATTAATCACTATGCGCGTTTACGTCTTTTTGGTAATATTTCGCTATGATTATAATTTTTCTGAATCACTTTGATTTTCTTGATCTACATTACTCTTATTCAATCCAGTTTATTATTACATTCATCAGTAACTTTAGTCGCCTGACGAGTATAGCTCGTCATGCCATTTAGCACGATGACGAGTATAGCTCGTCATTGTGCTATATGGCATGAAAAATCAATGACGAGCTATACTCGTCATTTTACGGGAAGGGATTAATCTTGTTTATTATAGTGAACTTTTGACATTTTAAAAATTTGCATTTGATTTTTACTGATATAATTAACCATACCATTTGACAAGTCACTTGTACCATACTATTGGCGCAGCATGGCCAAATCTGGCCCTTGCGCCAAAAAAACCCTAACTAACTTCTAAGAATTCATCGGAAACTGTTAGCAGAAAACACAGCAAACGATTGTAATGCGTTGAAATGGATGCGTGCAGACGATCATTTTATAATCCATTACCTATCAAGTGTGATGAATAGGGTGTCGTCTGCATGCGGTTAGGAAATGTCAAAATAATTTCTGAGTAACGGTGTAATTTTTCGTGACAGCACTTCACCACAACTTGTTTATTTTTCATCAGTCTGGGATTTTCTTACTTTTTTTATTTGTTATTACTTCTAGTGTGTTGGGATAAAGATTAACTCTATTTTTGTATTAGCAAGAAATGCTGTTTTATGAAATACTTATCTTAAAATAATTACGGTAAATGCAAATTACGAATAAAAAAATGTTTTGATCAACAAATACTTGATAAATTATACTTAAGAAACATTTATTTAATCTATTCTGTGGTTAATTGTATTTAATTATCTGTTTTAAACAGTAAACAGTGGGCACTGATTATACACAATAACTCATTTTGTGGTTCTCATGATCTATTTCTTACTATTTTTTCCCCACCATTTAAGGAATTTTTCGAAAATTCATTGAAATTTATCATACATTCTACAGCTAAATTTCGAAATAAAATAATACTTTTTTTCTTCTTCTATTAATTTGTTTTGGGTTAAAAGCCCCTGTTATATATTAAACCTTTAATATTTTTCTTCATTTGTATTTTTATTGTAAAAAATATCTGTCAGGACTCGTTTAAAGCAGGAGCATAGGGGGCAGTTGCCCCCCCCACATCAGACGGGGACCCCAAATCGAAAAATACCATAGACAAGTTCTAAGCATGGTTCTTCATTACTAAAGTAATAAACCAGAGGTGGGACCTCAAAGAAGTTTTGGCCCCGGGTCCCAACTAGGCTAAGTTGGGCCCTGCAATCTGTGTTTACATACAAAACGTTTGTTATATTTTTTCTAAAATAATATTAATTTTTCTAATGCTTCCAGTAAAAATCCGAAATGGGTTTTGTAGAGGGATGATATCGATGAAAATAATAGATGATGTTCAGAGATAGCTATTTAATTATATTTTAAGTTCCAATTTCACAAGACAACACGAACACGAAACTCACTTAGAATGCAATCTAATAATGATCTCGTAGAAGGATTATGGGAAATATACCTTCATGCTAATAAGATAATGCCATCTGTTATATCAAAAGAGAAGGCAATAGAGTTATGTAACCGCTACAGTATGAAACTAATTTCGGTAAAATTATGTATCTTTTCTCTTATGTAGTAAATAATTCATGTGAATGTCATAATCATATGACTGTATAACATCCACTTTACATCAGCTTATCTATCATTGTCTACATTTTTGAAGCATTTTCTCAACACATCAGCGCAATAACATGGTATGCATTACTATTGTATTCATTACATTAATGCATTTTTAAGAAGAAAAAGATACTTTATTATTCCACTTTTCGCTTTCATCATTTGAAAGACTTTTTCTACTTTTAACTTACAAAACTTATTCTTACGAATTGAAAATTCGAATTGGAATTTTTAAATTTAATTAATACTGTGTTCTTTTAGGTATAGTAGTTTTCTATACATTAATGTGCACATTTATTAATTAATCCATAGAAAGCAATCTAATAAATTATTTAAGCTATTAAAATCAGATAAAAATAATGAAAACGATATTTTTGAAAATCAACCAAAGAATAAAAAACAAAATATCTTAATGAAAGTTTCTGCGCAAGAACTAGAATTATATTACGAAATGAAACAATAAAGAAAAATAAATTATTCCAAACAATAAAATAATTGTTTTTAATATTACAAAAGTGAATCTCATATTTAAATAAATTCAAGATAATTGATAAAAAATTAAATTATCTTTAATACATTTCTGGCATTAAACTATGCCAAACGATTATGAATTAATTCTGCCACTCCATGCAATAATCGAAATAAATACAGGGAAGGATATCTCTTTCTCTATGGAAATAAATTGATTTTAAAAAAAGGAATTGGAATTGGCTAATGACAATGTAAGTAAAAGTGGTGAAAATGTAATAGATAATTTAAGGGAAAAAAACTTAAATAAAAAATAATTTTAAAATAGCTAATCAAAATGTCATAAAAGTGGCGAAATTTCATAGTTAGTTGATTTGAGAGAAAAACTTGAGTAAAGAATAATTTTTTAAGTTCTCTAGTGGATAATTTCCTAGCGTTCCGCTTTATTAATTTAGAAATTATCGAATTTACTGCTTGAGTAAATTTCAAATCCTAGTAAATCAAATGAAATGTTTCATTTTAAGATAAGTGTATAAGTGGAATATTATCATGACAAGATAATAAATGACAATTTTAGGAAATAATTTTTTAAAATAAGTTTTTTTTGTGCATTTTTTTTACAATCTATAAGCATATTTAATATATAAAAAACGAATTATGATTGTCTTACTAAAGAAATGAAAGTTGCATTACTTTTTTTTAAAGAAAAATGTAGATTTTCGGAATAAAATATATTTAAACAAAATTATTCAGTAATTGTATTTTGATTTAATTCAGATTTTTAATTTCATCTAAGCGACGTAAAAATATTATGATCGTAAAATAATTCGACTTCGAAATTTTGTTTAAATTCTAAATTTTAAAATCACTTGTCTTAAAAGATCACACATGGGGTTATATAATTTTTCTCAGCGTATAACTAAGAGATAAACCAAAAGAATTAAGTATATGAGTTTCATTCCAAAATTGTAAATCTGAATCAAATTTTGGAATCAATTATGGATAAATGTCTGTCCATTTAACTGTATACATTTGAAAACGATAACTGATAAATGTATCTCACTTGTACGATGAAAATATTGTATATGGTTTTTTGCATCAAAGTTGTAAATCAGTATCAAATTTTTGAACAAATTCGTCATTGATTCGATTGTCTATTGGCAATTTTTTATTTGATAATTGAACGCGATATTAAAATTCTCTACCAGTTAAATCAAATTTTATGCACTTGATATTAATTATCGATTTGTATCATATTTTTAACGAATTATCAAATTGAAAATATACAAACTAATTATTTTCTTTCTTTTCCATGCTACGATCCATTGACTCGGTTCTCTGCTGTACATTTTTTATGTGTGTAATTGAACGTGATATTTAAATTCTCAAAAAGATGGGCTGAGACAAATTTGATGCATGGATTTGACATTAATTATCGATTTGCATCAAATTTTTGACCTATGCGATCAAATTGAAAATATCCCAAATGCTTATTTTCTTTCTCTTCTACCGTATGGAGTTAACCATTGATTCAATCTGCCAACCAATTTATATTTGTGTGATTGAAAGTGATATTAAAATTCTCAACAAGCTGGCTGAGTCAAATTCGATGTATGGATTTGATACTGAACTGTAAATTTGTATCAAATTTTAGACCTAAGCTATTAAATTTAAAATATTGATAATGCTTATTTT
>JAPMOQ010041062.1:8744924-8759026 GCA_026543055.1 Argiope trifasciata | reverse complement strand
TATATATATATATATATATATATATATATATATATATAAACTTTTGAGCGAAGTGTGGTTTTGAATTCAAGGGACTATAATTGGTGTAGAACTGAAGAAATATTCTCTGTCTTTTCATGAAAACTATTATATATGTTACCGTTAAATTATATAATGCAGTTATTTCATAGAATACCTAGTTATTCCATGAAATAACTGATTGTGTCCGTTAACAGTATGTAATGTGGTATTAATCTGACACTTTAACTAGTTATTTCATAGAATAACGATCTGCAGCCCGTTAAAGTGGAAAATAATCTATATCGTATATTTCACTTTTTAGTATAAGGTGCATTTACGTTTCATTTAACAATATGGAAAGTAGCGGGGAAAAAACGTCGATTTCGAATTCAAATAAAAATAAATTTTGAAGGACGGCAAAAATACCAAAGCATAAAACAACGAGAATACTTTTTCGCCATACTCTCAAAATGTCCACGACAAACACATTTACCTTCCACCCCTACTGCATTCTTTGGAATTCCAAGTGTCATTTTAGTAATCCTTGTTGTAACAAATGATTTTATGGTACGTTTCCATAAATACCATTTATACGCTGCATAAATCAGATAAATTGCTTCTTTTTCATTTTAATTGTCTATCATTAGTTTATTTATAGAATACCTAGTTATTCTATGAAATAACTAGTTAATGTATTCGACTACGTTCGAAGGAAAATTTTTGAAAAACTGGATTTTTTAAAAACCATTTAAAGCTGCGGTTTTTAGATGTATTGCCAATTATGATACAAAATGCTATAAATGCAACAAAATTATTTGAAAATATTACTTTTTTTTGAGAAATACGAAAATTTGTAGTAAATTTTAAAGAAATTTAACCAAAAGGGTTAACGTTCTACAAACAATTGTAATGCAGCAATCCTATTTTTCTTCGTACACAACTTATAGATGCACCTTAATGATGAATGAAATGTACCAAAATCTAAGAGACACTTTGAGATGCAAAGAAGTTACGGGGAAAAATCTACGATTACATGCATGTTTTTCCATAAATTCAAAACATAATTTTTCTAAAAACACCCATAAATGAAAAAGTATTTGACCAATAATAAAACTTTTGGTTCATTTCATTGCACTTATTACATAAAACACACTCAAGTTTTTATTTATATAAATAGCTCTATTAATTTTTGAGATATTACGTTAGCGGAGGGGAATTTTTTATGAAAATTAAAGTTTAGAGAACATTGAAGTGAAATGTAAATTTTAGCTGAAAAAATATGTAACCTTGGGTGATAGGTCAGGTCTCCCTTTTTCTAGAAAAGATAAATTGCTTTGGAAATAGGAAAGTCTGAATTACAAGAAATAACAAAAATTTGTCAATGTGGTCGATAAGCAATGTTTTTAACGTAGTCGGATACCTTAAAGTGTCAAATGAATAACATGTTACACACTTTAACGGACACGATCAGTTATTTCATGGAATAACTAGGTATTCTATGAAATAACTGCATTATATACTTTAACGATAACATATATATATTCAGATAATCTTCCTATAGGACATACCTATAGGAAAAAAAGAGATTATAGGAAGTGATCTGAAGAGAGTCCAATGGGTATGCTGGATTCTTTTCACCATAGGACAAAATTAAGTGATAAATGAGGCATATTGAACAAATACAGAAAAAAAAAAAAATGAAGCAAGAGCACTTCTAATATCTATAAAATTGAACTTCAGTTTAAAAACAGCAACGTCCCAGATTACCCAAGAGCTATATATACGCAAGAATTATATATACGCTCAATTTTCCTGGTCACTATCTCTGGAGCGTATATATACGCTGCATCACATTATATGCATAGCATATATACTATATTCATATTATATACCTATATACATCCCACATTTCAAATATTACCACACTGAACAAAAGTTACTAACAAATAATGCTCAAAAATGATTTTTTTTCTACTTTTCTACAATTTCACACCTAAGTAGGAAATAAAAAAAATTCCGTGATATGGGCCTTTTTATCGTATTTTCATATAATGCAAATGGGTTGAAAAAAAAAATAGATTAAATAAAAAGACGGAAAACAATTAAAAACATACACTCATCGATTTAATAAAAACAAAAGTGAGAGAATTTATAAGAAATAAATAATTAAAATTCTCATGAAATTAAGCCCAAATATTAAACACACCATATCTTCAAAGTATCAAACCAGAACAACTATAAAGCTGAGCAACACCAGTGCTTTGTAGTAGAGTAGTTTTGATGATTTTTTTCTCATTTTGAAACATTGTTATTTCGAAATAAACACTGAACTGAACTTCTTTACAGGTGGCCGAGCTACTAAATCGTTGTTCTTGTCCGGCTCAGTTTCCTATGATTAGAGTAGGAGATGGTAAATATCGTATAGGAGAAACACAGCTACTCATCTTCGTTAGGGTAAGTTATACAGTTCATAATTAAATGTAAGTTTTATATGCTTTTTTTTTTTTTTTTTGGAAAACCGTTTTTTTAAGGTGCAGACGTTATTGTCTTGTTTCCGAAAACATACGTCCTCTTGCTTTCACTGAACGGATCATAATAATCTTCATTCCTCCACAAATACTAGATTCAGATGGTAAATGTTTTTACAAACTTTTACCCGTCTTGTTCTTTTTATTTTGTAGTTATCGTGTTCACTTATATTTGGACAACTGAGAAAACTTCCTCTGAATATATTAGGTTGGTGCGTATGAAATGTCGGATTCTTAAGTGATTGTATAAAACTGCATATCTTTCTTCAAAAGCTGTTTATTCAATCAAAGTATGCTCCATTCGCTTCAATACACTTCTCCCAACGAGATTTTAAAGCATAGATTCCTGTCTTAAAAAAATTTTGGTCTTTAGAATTAATAAACTCTGATATCGAGTTTTTTAGACTGTCTTCATTTTCATAGTGTTTGCCCCTTAAAAACAGCTCTAAATGCTTGAAAAAATGAAAATCGGTCGGCGAGAGATCCGGTGAATAGGGTGGATGCTGCAAAACTTCATATTCCAATTCGTTCCAGCTTATTTCGCTCTGTCAGTGCGTGCAGTACCCACTTGTCCATCTTCTTAACCTTGCCAATCTCAGAAAGGTGTCTCAATATCGTTGTATGGTCAACTTTCATCCTGATAGCAAGTTCCCTCGTGGATACGGCTGGATCCGCTTCCACTAGAGCCTTCAGGTCATCATTCTTCACAGACGTTTTGGGTCTTCCGCGCGGCTCATTTTGCAGTGAAAAATCGCCAGTCCGAAATTTTTCGAACCAACGCTGCACTTTCCGATCGTTAACCGTATTCTCCCCAAACGCTTGGTTTATGTTGCGTGCAGCTTTTGCAGCACTATTACCAAGTTTGTACTCATATAAGAAAATGACGCGAATGTCGGCAGAATTCATATCGGCAGTAAACTCAAAAGAAATAACAAAAGGGGAGACCTTCGAGAAAACCTATTTTGCTGAAATGAGTCTCTGGCAATGGACAATACGACTATGAATGAGGTTATGCCAAAGACAAAAGTATAACGAAAACAGGGAGACAAACGTCCGCATGTAAAGAGAATCCGACATTTCATACGCACCAACCTAATATTTCATTCGAAATTTGATAGGAATTTAAAAATTCTTGAAACAAAATATAGAACTTCACTACAAAATATAGGACAATATATTAAATTTCGTCAAAGTGGTTGAATCTTTTTGAATTACACTGTTCAATGGCAGACAGACAGATAAAATTCCAAAGATATTTGGGGGGAGGGAGATTCTGGGAAGTCTGAAGTGTTTGAACGTATTTTGGTTCGAATGAAGGTTTATCCAAATATCAAGTTCGAATTTTTTGACAATACTTTTTTCTTGCATGCTTTATATACGAGAAAGTAAAAATATTGAAAGTAGAAATTAAAAAGCATCGAAAAATATTAACGAGAATTTAAAAAAAAATATGTATATGAAAAATCATTAATAAAAGGAAATTTAATAAAAATGAACTAAAATAATTATTTTTTTAAAATCCGGCCGTATGGCAACGTAAATATATTAAAATATTTAAGGAAAATTCATTAATTTTTTTACTGAAAATTAAGATAAATCTTTTTTTAATTTCAAACCATTAATAATTGAATTTAAATTTAATTAAATTTTTAAAACACTTACAAGACATAGTAAGTAACTGATATAATTTATTCTATAAAACAAGTAACGCAAGTCGTTCACTTGAAAGAAGTTTTTTTATAACTATATATCTAA
Source organism: Argiope trifasciata (assembly GCA_026543055.1). Classification (NCBI taxonomy): domain Eukaryota; kingdom Metazoa; phylum Arthropoda; class Arachnida; order Araneae; family Araneidae; genus Argiope; species Argiope trifasciata. The sequence continues at coordinate 8,754,743 of JAPMOQ010041062.1, read as the reverse complement.
AGTATTTTTTAATTTGAAACCTGATTACTAGTGAAAGCTATATTAACTGAAACGAGGCAATGTGTCTTATTTTTTCAAAGTCCTTGTAATTCATGAATACTTTATGTTTTAAAAGAATTTCTAAAAATTAGTAATATTATTGAGAAAAAATACTATCGAAGTCTTTTTCTGGAACAAATACAACTTATTTACTGATGCATCTTCCTCATAGTGACCATTTAAATGATTTAAAATCGTCTAAAATAACGTAATCCAATTAAGTTAGCTCTAGTCCTAGAAGAGTAGGATTTTATTTGTTTAAAATGCTAATGTGTCAAGAGTATTTTACTAATTTCTACTAATAACGTAGTTGAAAGTGTGTGTGTGTATATTGACGCCCTATAAGCCAGACCTGCACTACAAAACTTGGCACATATTATTAAAGTAATTATTAATTTATCAAATCTAGGTAATTAAAAAGTAAGTGAAATTTTGGATTTTCTCGCGATAACATCTAAAAATATTGCATAAAGATGAATTTCACATCGTTTCGAAATTTGCGCGACACAGAAATCGTTCTTATTATTTATTGTCGAATGGCAACAGTCAAATAAAAGCAAAGTGTCATTCAAATATTCTAGACTTTTTCATTGGATGTTTTTAAAGCTGCGTTTATTGTAATGATTCTCTAACTAATTAATGGAGCTGCAAAATGTTGTTATGAGAAAGCTGTTTATTAAAAGCTGTTTTAGAGAAAGTTAATCGTTTCATCAGAGTCCAGTCAGTCAGAGAAAATAAAACATAAAACAAATCAACTATAAGCATCAATACAGTTTATTCGAGCATAAAAATAGGCTTAACTGACGCGAGATTAGAATTATCTATGATTGATTACCTACGCAAATTCATGCTCGTACTTTCAACAGTAATCTGGTCAAAAATGGTCTTAGTATTTATTATCTTGTAGACTCAGGAAATTATTTCCATACAATTTTTTCCCCTTAATTTTAAGAATGTTTCTAATTCAGTTCGATATACAATATAATGATGTTTGAAAGTATTGTAATGAAATTCGAACTCGGCCATCAAAACATTCAGTCGCTTCTTTTTTTAAACACTGTTATAGAATTTTTACTTACATTTTTATTTCGTAACTAGCAATACATGCACAGAATTGCCCACGGCCCTAACAACCAAAAAGTTGGATTTCCTTTTTTTGAGGTATAATGAGTTTAAAATCAGACATAAACAAAGAAATGTTTATGTTTGATATATGATCGGGCGTATGCATACCACAACTCTTTATTTGCGTGTGCGCTGTTTGAAATTTTTGCCCATACGCGGATAAATGCAAAGCACAGATATTGCTGTCTTACGCCTGCGCGAATCGTAATTGGAAAGTAATTGAAATCGCAGTTATAAAATTCTTTTTTGTATTTTGATATGACTTCAATATACTAAAGTCTTCCACGGTAAATGCCATAGAAAATGGTACAAATATCTCAAATATCAGTTAAGTATTTCTTGAGTTTTTTTTATCTCTTTCAAACATACAGACGCTTTGAAGAGATTTCATTTTATACTATGTATAGATTACTTTATACATTTGAATCTGCAAAAAAATTAGTTTAATTGCATTCGTATTTTTCAGTCGTATCAAATAGCAAAATCGTTTTTAAATAATGTATTCCATATCAATTATCAAATATTTATTATATCAATAGTCTGGACGAATTGCTTGGTTGACAGTCGCGCAAAAAAAGATTTTAATGATATCAGATAATTCTATACGATTTTTCTAAATTTTGAATTTTTTTTTTTTTTTTTAATTCTATTAATAGATGATATTGTTGCCTTGAAACACAAACAATTTTTTTGTAACTTCAAATATTTAATCGCTTTAAAGTCTTTTTTCGGTGTTGAAAGTTACAGAAAAAGGATACTGTTTAATATCTGCTTAATTTACGAGACAAAAAAAAAAGTTCTCTGAAGTTACAATATCCCAGAATTTAGAATACAAATGAACCCGATATTTATGTTCTTAGCAACATTATGGAGCTGTTTCCATTAAAAACATTAACGATTAACTGAAAATATACGTTAATTTATTGTCTGACTATTTTTCGCAAGCATGGACATGTTGTTATATCTAAAACTTTTGTGTATAAATCGTTAAACATTCTAATGTATCTCCTATTCGCCCACGCAAATGCTGAAATACAAGGTGGCCAGAAATAAAACACCCCTACTCTGACCTCCATGGATATCGAACTACTCAGTGTAAAGGCTCAAAATTTTGTACACATACTATTCAAAATATGGGGAAACGGATTTCACGAAAAAAAAATTAGTTCCTGAAATCACCGATAGGTGGCGCTGCACAACTGGAACTATGATCAAAAGACACAAATAATAATAAAAATTAAAATGTTTATGCGGAATGGAATGCTTCCATGCTTCCTTTTTAATTTTTCTGCCCCTTATGGAAAATAAAAATAGTAAAGAAGCTAGAACTCCCGTTGTAACTGCAATTTCATACTGTAACCAGAAAAATTTGCATAAAGCATGGTTAGAAGCCATGTTCTGGGTATAAAAGAAGTTAAAAGGTGGGGAATGTCATTCTTATTAGTGATGGCTGTCACGCTGCCAGAACGCGCTTTGCTTGTGAAGTTGTTTTACGAGAATAAAGGAAATGCTCCAGCAGCACTTCGAGAGTTTCGCCGACTTAAGGATTTGCGTAAGGGACCATTGCTTCCACAAGCTCTCAGGAGAATGATCGCTCGATTCGAGGAAACTGGACATCTTGGAGTTCAGCCTGGTCGAGGACGCAAACCGGTTCGTTCAGATGTCGTTGAAGATGTTGCCACCGGTATTGTTGAACAGTCAATGGATAATGTTTTAGGCTGCAGTAGTGCACGTGCAGTGTCACGACACTTGGGTGTTCCCTATAGCACAGTGTGGAACGTACTCAGAAAAATGGTGCATTGTTTCCCGTACAAAATCCGCCCTAATCAACAATTGCTGGCCACAGACAGGGAGATGCGACTGACCTTTGCATTGACATTTCTTGCTAGAGTTGAAGTGGATGCATCGTGGCCGTGGCAGATTCTGTGGAGCGATGAGGCCCATTTCCACCTCAGTGGAACAGTGAACACCCATAACTGTCGCATATGGGACACGACAAACCCCCGTACCTTCCAAGAGATTCCACTCCACTCACCGAAAGTTACAGTCTGGTGTGGATTCACAGCCACATTCATCCTTGGACCGTTCTTTTTCGAAGAGGTTACTTCCAATGGCCTTGAGACATGTACCGTGACGGCCAACAGGTACAAAAGGATGCTCGAAACATTTGTTGTACCCCATTTGCAGCAGCGCCAATGCCTTGACACCATTACTTTTATGCAAGATGGAGCACCTCCACACATTGGACTCCCTGTGCAACAGTTTCTTCGCCAACATTTCATCACTGACAGAATAATCAGTCGCGCGTTTCCGACAACTTGGCCATCTCGTTCACCGGATCTTAATCCGTGTGATTTTTGGCTTTGGGGACACTTAAAAAACCTTGTTTATCGAGAACGTCTGATAACCTTGGCAGATTTGAAAGAGAGTATCAGTCTGCATGTGAGAAGCATCTCAGATGACCAGTTACGATCCGCAGTTGAACAAGCTGTCCACAGACTTCACATTTTACATCTTCAGGAAGGGAACCATATTGAGCAGCATTCCCTGCATCGATAACGTCCTTGTTTCATGTATGCTTGGTACTTTCAAATAAAATGTGTTTAAAACGTGTTTTTGTGTCTTTTCAGCATACGTCCAGTGGTACAGCGCCACCTATCGGTGATTTCTGGAACTAAATTTTTTTTTTCGTGAAATCCGTTTCCCCATTTTTTGAATAGTATGTCCACAAATTTTCAAGCCTTTACACTGAGTAGTTCGATATCCAGGGAGGTCAGAGTAGGGGTGTTTTATTTCTGGCCACCCGGTATGTTTTGCATGCATACCTCTATATGTTCAGAAATAAATTGCCGGATCGCGATTAGTCTGGACACTTGGTATAATAAAGCAAATGAATAATATTTAAAGTGTGATGAAATCGTCTATATCTAACCTACACTTTCTTCTAAGCAGCTTATCGGTTCTTAAAGTAGACTACTTACATTTTGTTACAATGCTTAATATAAGGAATATGTTTTAATCGTTTCATATCTTAATTAGAGTGAATAATATAAGATATATCTTTATAGAGTTTCAAGTTTAAAAATCCGTGAGCACTGTTAGTAAATATCTTTTATAATTTTTTCTTTTCTACGCCATCAAAACGATGGTCTTGTGATCTCAATTCCTTAAAAATTTCTCCTGGTAATCCAATTTATGTTTAGGCGAGCAGAAAATCATCACCTAAGTAGAATAGTAATGGTAGAGAATTTATGCTGAGAAAGTAGGAATTTAGATTGCTTCTTTAAAAAAAAACTACAATTGGCTAATCCAAACATATATCAACATTATCCAACCGTATAATTTTCCAATCTCTATTCCGTAAATGTTCCATTCATAATAGGTTTTGATAACATATAAATGGCAAATTCTAATCACGATTTTTAAGGCGATGGGGCAATTTAACGAGAGTTGGCCGAATCTTCTTTCCCGATATCAAGATTGAACTGGACAGACAGTGAATTCGAAAAACGGATGACAAATTCTACCGTTTATCGGCATTTATAGCCCAGCTTTTTATTTATTTTTTCTAAAAAACCAATCTCCCTCGGTCGATGTTATCCAGGTCATCAGGCAAGTCTTGACATTTCGATCAAAAAGCTAGAATTTCATGCCCCAATAACGGCAGTCGGCAATAAAAAAAAAATTTGCATTCGGTTTTTATATCTGAAAATAGGCGGTTCACGAGGTGATTGATAAGGCGATTCTTTTCTTTGCTTTCAGATCCTGAGAAACCATGTCATGGTGCGAGTGGGCGGCGGATGGGACACTTTGGAACACTATTTGGACAAGCATGACCCCTGCCGCTGCAAGTCAGGTAGCTGGAAATACGCATTCTCAAATTTTTACTTATTGATAAAACATGCATTTGTGTTTATTTAAACCATTTTTTTTATCTGTCTTAACTTTTATTGTGACTTAACTTAGAACATAACATTGATGTAGGTTGGGTAAATGTTCCCAGGATACATGATTTTTTTTTAGTCATTATTAGCGACTTTACAAAGGTTAACGGCACCAGAATATAGAATTCTATTTCTGATTTAATCTTAAAAAGGGATTCAAGTAATTTTTTTTTTTTTTTTGTTCTAAGACTAATGCCGAGGCATCTAGGCTTCGAAAAGTGGTATCAAAGTATCTATGTTACCGAAACTGGCATTAAAGAGCTCTATGTCCACAAAACTGATGTCGAGGCGTGTGCTTCAGACTGACATCAAGACAACTATGCCCCCAAGACTAGTACCAAATATCTCCGAAGAGGATATATGTTATCCTCCGAGATTATAATCGGTGTATTTTTAGTAGGCGGTTCAATGTCACATTTTCTACTTCGTTATTGGTTGTCTGATATCAGAAAATGTGACTTTGAACCTCCTACAGAAAATACAAAGACTGTTGTGTCTAGGTATCTGTGCCTCCATTACTGTGTAAAAGTATCTAATCGCCCAAGACTGGTAACAAGATATCTATGCCTCCATGACCAGTGTCTAGATATCTATGCCTCCATGACCAGTGTCGAGATATCTATGCCTCCATGACTACTGTCGAGATATCTATGCCTCCATGACTACTGTCGAGGCATTATGTTGTCAAGGCTGATATCTATAGACTGATGAAAGGATTATAAATAGAGTCATTGTCACTTTGGTAGTATGGATAGCAGTAAAAACATTTTTTTGGGGGAGAAGTGCCATATCCCGATTACAAAATACCAGTACATTTTTGTTACCTTTAAAAGTTAATAATGATGAGAAAGTGAAAAATAACACGTTTGATAAGATGCTGATGATAAATGGGGGCACTAAAACCCTATTTCAGAATTTATGTCCCGCAAGTGACTTACTCTTTTTATAACACTGCTGGAGTGGATCAAAAAAATGATGCTGAATAAGTAAAATATTTAAAAAATTATATAGACTGATCGAAATTTCAAAGATATCAGTTTCAATCTTCAATTTTGATGAATGAGTAATCTCATTAAGAGTCTGGATAGAATATTGTGCTCACCTGTATTATTCAAAAAACATTCTTTGGTGCCATTCTTATATGTTTGTAAATTTTTAAATAAATGTACAGCATTTGGTCAAAACAGATTTCTGAATTAAAAATCTTTCCAAATTAACATAAATACCGTTTCCTAAAAGCACTAATTATAATTTTACTTGCCCGATCAAACCACGTATTTTTGCAAACGCTCTCGACTTTTTGCTTTAAAATTATAGCATGCTGATGGTTAAGAGTTTATTAGCTAGGGAATTATTTTAACCATGGATGCTAAAATTTTTCCAACATTCTGTGCTGTCAAAGTGTTCTACATTTAAAAAATAGTTCTGGATATTATTTTACCGAATGAAATTTTTTTCTAAATTTTTCCATTATAATTCTTAATAACTTCGAGTGCTACAAATATTTAATAACACTATTTTCGCTTCAGAAATCTTTCTTTGTGGTAACATCATTAAAAAAAAAGGAAAGGAAAAGTTTGACTGAAAAAGTCAGAAAGATGCAATTTAACATCGTGTTTAACAATATTAATTATTTTAATGCCAGTTGACTTACTAATCAAAGGCTTATTTACTAATAACGCATACTTAGCACCGTGATGGTCTGTATTCTTTCTTACTGTATAATTAATTAATTAATGTTACTAATTAAAGACAATACATTCTATCAAGTAAAAACTTGAATTAAGGTGAAAATGATTGTAATTAATGAATCCCAGTTTGGAGCGATAGATAAAGAGTACTTCGAAATGCTCACAACAAAAATCTCGGAAATGCTTTAAGAAATTGGAATCCAGAGCATAGTTTCGCAGTATTTACTTGAAATTTTGAGTTAAAAAAATGTAAAATTAATAATTGTAGAGTTGAGAAATATAATGTTTGTGATCAATTTTTTTGATTAGAAAGTGGTGCACTGTTTGTGACTGCGAAGTAAGTAAATAAATAAAATTAAAACTGCATTTTTTTAACTGCAAGTTTAAATTAAATGTTTGCGTATAAACAGATTCATAAAATTAGTCTATCTATTTGCATGTATATACTTTACATTTCATATCATTAAATCGTTTATTTAATTGTTAATAATAAGTGTATATTGGAAAAAAATACAATTAATTTTTCAAAGAAACATTGCTAAAAAATTCCAAATAATCAGTAGTTCAGTTTAAATACTATGATTTTAGTTGTCCTGGTTTAGCAAGCTCAATCTCAAATTTTAATTGTTTGTGAAGGATTGATCCTAAGATTTATCTAGTTAAATGTCTCTCTTTCAGGAATTTTGCTTATTTGTAAATAGGTCATTTTTATAAGTATTTACCACATTTAATATAAAAAATTCAGATTAAAAAGTTAATTTTATACTTTCAACCTTTCTGCACATGTATAATACAGATTCACCAGAATCAGCCAATAATAATAATAATAATAATTTTTTGGTTCGATTTTTACTTAATTTCATTTTTTTAAAAATAATTTTCAATAAGCATTTCGTAACTTAATTCAATTTTGTGTTAAAGAATTCTTTTACCAATTTTTTTTTTCATAGTTTATATTTCACCGAAAAGATTTCATCTTAATATGACTAAATTTCATGAAAAAGCATAAAGCAGTATATATTATTTATATATATGCTGCTATAAAATATATTATTTCTTTTTTAATTTCTGAATTATATGTTAAAATATTAATATATATAATAATTTATTATTTAATTTTTTGAATTTTATCTACATCATCTGCATCTCCCTCAAAATTTTGACTCTGACTGAACGTCTTGATTCGAAAACAACTTGAGGCAAATATTCTTAAAATTTAATTACTTTAAACATTCTCATTCTTTCAACCCTTCTTTGCAAGATGATGAACATTTCCATCATAGCATTTAGTGAACAAAAAACTGTTCTCAAAACAGTACTGTGTACTGTAAATAGGTTATTACTAGCAATTTTTTTTGCGTAGTAAGGAAGGTATCTGATCAAAAAGAAAAATCAAATGTCAGCCATTATAGGAGGGTTTGAATTTGTCATTCCGCAGTTGTAATGGTTGGAAAGAACGTGCGATTTCTTAAATATTTTTTTAAAACTAATCTGAGATTATTTTTCTAATAAAAGCGATAATGAGTGGTTTAGTTTAGAAGAGAGAGACATTGAAGATTTTGTACTGAGCTTAACATGCAAATTTGTATACTAATGGATTGTTTCCATCATATTGTTTTTTAAAATTATTTTATAATGATGATGATGTCGTGTCCGTGTTTCCACGGAAAGGGGGTGCAGTAGCTTATGTAGTAGCAGTAATAGCAGTAACCCCTGAGCATTCTGAAGGCAGAAATCTGACTTCTAGCTCAAATGAGGCTGACACATACATTCGCTTGCACAACCTCTTTTACAGGGAGGCACATTCATACATCTCACAGATAGAACACAGAACAACCATGCCCGAACCGGGACGCCCAGATCACGGGGAAGACATGCTACCCCAATGCCAGAACGCCGGCTTATTTTGTATTCTGTATTTATACTTAATAATAAATAATTATATAATTTAAAGCATAAATTATATCAACCTGATTTCTTTCATAAAAAACATCATGCAAAGAAGGGTTTATTAAATGTTTCTTGCAGAAATTAGAAAATGCAGAAACATGCTACTCTAAAACACATTCAGCAATTAAGCCACGAATCACATTTTTCCTAAGTTTGAATAGACATGACAATTCCTTCGTGTTCTGCAGGAAATCAAATTAAGAAACCACGCATTCTGAGGTTTCAAACATCATCTTATATTTCCAGATTCCATCTTCGAAGCCATCCGTTCGCTAGGTCATGTAGGTTCATAACTGTTATTTAAATAATAGACATGGGTGTGTTCAAACACTCAAGCATTTAAAAGCACGTAATGTGCAGGCATATATGCAAACCAATTCTCGTGACTGCTTCTCATTGTGTGCCGCGGCTTCGCTAGGCGTCCGCTACACAAAAGTGGCAAGGTGACAGGCAGTCAGCAAATAAGGAAATAGCGATGGCACGCGGTAATTTTTGCCGCATCAGTGCCCAAAGTGCTTGAGAATTTATATTGTTTGTTGCTCACCGTAAGAGGAATCCTTTTTAAACAAATGCAAACATTTTTCAGGTCGACGCATCTCCGTGAACCGAGTGTCTCCGTCCAATTCGGGTACCATACAGGTGCATCTGAATACCCACAGGTAATAATCAACTTGTCTTCGCTTGTTTGCTCAACACTGGAGTGCTGGTACTTTTTTTCACACGCATTTTTTCTCTGCTATTAATCTAATTGTAATTTCTGTGCTATGCTTATTAAAAGTTTCTAAATATTATTAAAATGGTGGAACGTAGCATTCCGTACAACAAGAGTCCAATGCTGAGGTAGCTAAAGATAATATATAATGATCATGTATAAATAATAAAATTCATATTTCTACGTTTTTGAATAATAGTGTAGTATCGATGGTATCTTAAGGGGGTTTCAGACGAGGCTTATTATTGTCCGGAATATAAGATCACACCTACTTTCGGAAAATCACGGGCCCACAACGGGACAATGGCAAATGATTGTCCCGTCGGGACAAACGTTGTCCGCGTTGTCACAAGTGTTC
>JAPMOQ010041062.1:8700714-8739924 GCA_026543055.1 Argiope trifasciata | reverse complement strand
GGGGGGGGCACATTCATACATCTTAGATAGAACACAGAACAACCATGCCCGAACCGGGACGCCCAGATCACGGTTAAGACACGCTACCCCTATGTCAGGACGCCGGCAGATAGATGAAAAATTTCATACTTTATCTAAATATTCTATAAAATAACTAATAATAGAGAAAATGAAAAATAAACAATTTCTAGGTTATTTTATAAATAAATTGATCATAAATAGCTAAATCTGTGGAGAAATACGTTTTATTCCTACTGCGGATGATTAACTTAAATAATAAGGAGAATCAGAAGATATAATTTATTGTTACTCATATTGCTAACATTAGTTAAACAGAAAGGGAAAAAAAGAATATGTTACAGAAATATTTCCATTTAAATATTATTAAATAATAATAATAATAATAATAATAATAAAAAGACACATACTGAGTTAAACTACTACTTTCTACTACAAAGTAAAAGTACTAAACTACTACGAAAAACTCTTACTTCATAAAAAATATTGTCTAAACTCTTTCAAACAAAAATGTAAGAGAAAATTTAAATTTATGAAATATTTTATTTTACTTTTTCATTGTTTATTAAAGCAAGGATTGTGGGATGAACTCTTTGAATTGCATTGCATATTATTTTTGAAACAAGCTCATTTTTTTTACTATTATTATTTTTATTACATTTTAATTTACTATTATATGCAACTATAAGCGGTTCAAAAGTGACTAAAAGCAGCTAGAGCCGGTTCAAAGAACTTTCGAGTGCCGCATTCCAATCTTTAATGATCAAGTAATCGTTATTCTATAGAAAATAAAATACCTAGTTAAATTGTAGAGTTGAATAAGTTTATATACTTTAACTGAATTGTCTAGTTATTTCAAGAAATATTTTGTTATTCTATGAAATAATGAATTTCACATTTTAAGGTATGTATAAATTAAAGGAATGGCATGATATGATGATGAAAAAAGTTCAGATAATTTTGCAAACTGGCAATTTTTATTTCTTGCAGTCAGAAAATGATATAACTTCTTTTTGTTCACTTGAATAAGCAGAATCGTTTCTGTCTGCACTGAAACCTTGCTCCGTTCCGTGCTATTTTTTAGAAACCATTTAAATCTCAAATGAAAAACAACAATTAAATCAATGGCTGATGAAATGCATGTTTATTTATTCGCCTTTCACTTCATAAATTTGCAGTTGCAAGCATTCTGCTGACTTTGAATCTGAAACGATGACGTAGATCAGAGGTTCCCAACCGCTTTTGAACTGGCGCTCCCTTTGCTAGTGAATATTTCAATGTCACCCCCCTCCCCACTCCCACTCCTGATAAATAAGAGCTTAAAAACAATCGTAAGTCGTCACGTTCAGTAATATGGAATCGATTTCTCTTTTTCATTACCAATGCTGCCTCAGCACTAAATCCACGTTCTGCTAAATAGGAAGAGGGGAATGCCATCAGAAGTCGTTGAACAATCGACCCTAATCCTGAATGCAGTTGAGGAATAGACTTCTGCACTCGAAAGTAGTCAATGGTAGCCATTCTTGAATTTAATTTTTAGATCCTCATTTGTCGTCAGTTCTATTGGTTCTTTTAACCGAGGTGATCCTGCTGTGTTGATATTGGAAAAAAGATCCAAAACCCAGTCTGGTATGTCCATGTTTAAATTATCCTGGAATCGTTCCTTGAAGTTACGGTACACTTTATTTGGTAAATCTTCTAACGCCCCTCCGTACCATATCAACGCCCCCTAATTTTCTCTGGGTCTTTTACCGCCCCCCTGAAAGCTTCAAACGTCCACGTTGGGAACCTATGACATAGATAGTAATAAATTTTCTTTTCAAAAGAGCTACCTTTCGATTATCCACTGCTTTATATGACTGCTATACAAATCCCCAAGGACTTTTATTTAAAAAAATATTGAAATAAAATAACTTCCTGTTTGGGAGCATATAAAAAAACATTCTAATGGATAAAATTAAATTTTTATGCAAATTTTGAATAATTGAATTCTGCAAATATATATATGTAGAAATGGATGGGACAAAAATGCCCATTGAACCTCATTTATATCAGTGTCTAGGGTCACTGATTAAAGAGAAGAAGCTTTTGAATATGAAAGTAAAATTTATTTACTGCAAAGAATACGAAAAGACATTAAGAATTATGACAGGACATCTTATTTACAATAGAAAAAAAGTATCGCCTTTACGAATGCTCACAGTTCGCTTTTTCTGAAACTTACGTCACGCGTCTTAGACTTTGGATCAATGGTATTCCGTGGAATCCCTGGTGCCATCTATTACAATAAAATAAAACTAAATGTGTAATGGTAATGGATGCTAATTAAATTTCTACATATATGTAATGATATCTCTTAATCTAATTTAAATCCTAATTAGTTTTGAAATTTTTATCTTAATTACATTAATTTACATTAATTTCTTTCTAAAATGTTCTTTTATTCCCTAGTCCGATTCCCACTTTTTTATTTAATTCTACACTCTTTCTATAAATTTCTCACGCTCCGAGTGAAGGGATAAAAATCCTTAATAATTAACACATTCTTTTACTGATAACTAAATTTCCCTGCTCTAAATCTGCATATATCAAAGAAATCCCTATCAAAATCTCATTGTAAAAACCATTGAAGGGAAGAATTCGTTCTCTTCTGCTCCTGTGTCACGACGTTAAGGCCTTATCACACAGTGAAATTTCGTCAGCATTTTTCCATTTCTACCCTCATAAACTGGTCAAGCAAGTTTCATGATCGACAACTTTTTCTTACCAGCTAGAAAATGCCGTCGGAAATATTGTCCGCAAACGAAATTCAATCAATTATGTAAAACTTTAAAGTGACGTCACTTCCGTTATCGTTTGCTGACGGAAAGTGCCGACGATACTTTGCCGTGTGATAAGGCCTCTAAACTGACCTATTTCTTATCACTTGTTCTTGTACATAGTTTGCCTCCTAGAATGGAATAAATTAATATTAAAAATTCAAAAATGTCTATTGGTCACGAATCAGCTAAAAATATGTTTAATGTTTATAACAGAAATTTCTGATAGAATTTATTGTACTCATTGAAGGTCAACGTATTATTAATGCTGTTCAGGAGCCATTGGATCCTATTATCGATTAATAAAATATTTTTTATGGGCTTGATATTAGAAGTACTTTTTTTATCACTCATAAATTAGTGAAATTTTCCCCAAATAAATTTCCGTGCATTCATTGTGCCTATTTTCAATATAAATCGCCAGTCTCTCCTGTCTGTAAATTTTTAAAGTCTAGATTTATGAAATTTAATATGAATTAAAACTTGCTTTCGTATCAGTAGTTTCATAACTAAAAAGTGTAGTAAATCTAAACATTGTGCTTGAGCTTTAAAAAAACCAACACACCTACAAACTATCAGCTTGTTTTGGAAATTTTAATAATGTTGTAAAAAATATATCATACTGTGCTTATTGCTAAATTCAAATCTACCAAAAAATATATAAATATTTTTACATAGGTTTTGAACTCAAATTGAAATTGTGTATCATTTTGCACATTTCATACACCTCTAACGTTCATCTTATTATGAACATTATCACCTAAAATATGTATAAAATATATCATTTGATTCGTCTCTAACATTCATATTATGAACGTTCACATGCCATCTAAAATATACATAACATTTAGCACATTTGATTCACTTCTAACATTTATATTATGAACATTCACATGCCATCTAAAATATATATAACATTTAGCACATTTGATTCACCTCTAACATTCATATTATGAGAATTCACATGCCATCTAAAATATACATAACATTTAACACATTTGATTCACCTCTAACATTCATATTATGAATGTTCGCATGCCACTTAATATATACAGTCGAATCCGGTTAATTGGACCACCGGATAATCGGACCAGCCGCTTATTCGGACCAAATCTCAAAGAACCGAAACAAATCCTATGTACATAAGCCTAATATTATTCGCTTATTTGAACCAAAATTCCGTTTAAACGGACCAAAGAACGTGGCAGGGAAGATGAAAAAGAAGCCACAAGTCGCCTGTGTAAAGCAGGAAGTCCGAAAGGGAAAAGAACCAGTGGGAGGTGAGCAAGCACTTTGTTTCTTAGAACGGGCAGCTCGGTAGTAAGTTCTTCAAACGTTGACTTGAATTTGATAAGAACTTTTTTTACTGTGCTTCGCATGCTGAGTATCATGTAGATCGTTTCGAAGAATTTGTTTGTAAATTTATTTTTCAATGAATAAAGTTCATAAGCAACAGTAGTTATTGTTTGTATGTTTGCCATACGCGTGTACCACGCAATAAAGGACATAATGACATTTTAATATGTTACGTATAGCACGTCTCGTCTTGTAACATAGGGCATGTTCGTGTAATCGGACCAGCCGGTTATTAGGACCAAAATGATCGCGTCCCGATGTGGTCCGATTAACCGGAATCGACTGTATAACATTTAGCACATTTGGTTCATCTCTAACATATTGAACAACATTGCATCTACTTCTAAATAACTGGAGGAGCTCTTCATGTTTAACTTCGCATGATCATAACAAAATTAAATTTTTTATTTAAAAAAAAATCACTCAATTGTCAAAATTCGTCTATTTTTTAGGATTCCACATAATGCGACCAGCAGGTTCTATTTATGAATATATGCTTCTTTTATAAAAAGTATGTATCAATCAAATACTATTAAGATGTTTATGAAACTAACAAAATATAAAATTAACAAACCTGCTACTAATAAAAATAGCTTATTTAAAATAAGGATTGACATACTTTGATTTTTTTTTCATAATTACAAGGGCTGTCCAAATTAAAAGGTACGAAACGACAATGTGGGTATAAATGAAGGTTATATTCAAACTATGCATGATAGACCTGAGCACAATGATCCCATTGATTTACGAGCCAAATGATTCCTTGTCCCCAAAAGTCATGTGCCAGTGACGAAACTCAGTCTTTCACCGTATCTTTGAGCTCGCCGTCCAAGCTGAAGTGCTGCCCTTTCAGATATTTTTTCAGGGATCCAAACACGTGAAAATCGCTGGGTGACATATCCTGTCTGCAGGGCGAATGGCCGAGCTGTTCTCACTTGAACTTGGCTCGTTCCGTGTGTGTGACCTTGGAGGCACGTGGACGCTCATTATCATGGAACAGAACCGCACCCTCCATGAGTAGCCCGGTCTTTTGTTCTTGATGAACCTGCGTAGTCTTCGGAGTATCTCACAGTACACGTATGAGTTAATGATTCTTCTGCACTAGAGGAATTCAACAAGTAATGGACCTAGGACGACGAACTGTGTAGGTCTGGGTCTCGTCATGGCCACAGGAATTCTAAGAACGTGTAATCCTTCGACTCGTTAATCAATTGGACTGTAGTGCTCAGGCCTATGATGCATACTTTGAATAAAGTCTTCATTTATACCCACAGTTTCATTTCGTATCCTTTCATTAGAACACCCCTCTTACATATACCAAATTTAAATATGATACTAATTTCTAAAAATTATTCCATTTTACCACTTATATATCTTCTATTCATTAATATAGTTAATAAAAACGTAAAACGAAAAAGTTATATGAATATATATATATAAATGAGCAGAAAAAAACGATTGTAATTATTTTGTGAACAGCTAAACTAAAATGATGATTAGATGAAAATGATAATGCTTATCATCATTCGGATTTTACTAAATTAACTAAGGCGAATAGTTTTCGCTTACTTGATAGACGTCAGTTATACGGATTAAGTAAATCCCTAATCGGATTTTGTTTCTATATTTTAAAGGATTTGAAACTTCTCAATAATTTCCCTCCAGCAGCATTCTTTCTTTTTCCTAACACCCTTTTTAAATGCTTGACCACTGACCATACTATTTTTAATAAAGTTAATAATAGCAGTTTTTGTTAGTATTAGGATATTCCATAAGTTTCTTTCCTATTTCGAATAGGAAATGAATACACAATATTTATTTTTTAAGTATTATTTATTTTGTTCTAAAAGAACCCTTTCGCTCTATTACCATCTCCCAGGATGCCTCGTTATGCCTTCTTTCCAATATTGTTGTGTTTTGGTTAAAAAATAATCTTAGAGGTGGGCTTTTATTACGCTGATGGATTTCAAGCGCTTAGACAGTTTTTAAGGATAGAAAGAAGTAATAATCAAATGGAACGGGATCTGTAGAGTACACAGATCGAGGTAAAGCATACTAATCAAACTGTAATAACTTGAGCAGTATGGCCAGATTTGGCTCTTGCGCCATAAAACCAAACCAGCCAAACTGTAAGAGTGTCTCTTACGGCTAATGAAATATGTGGTCTCATGCTATCATGATGAAAAACAGCGTCTCGTCGGTTCGTTAATTTTGACCATTTTTTTTTCTATGGCAGCTTTCTATTGATTCAGTTGATGATGACATTATTTTGTAGAATTTAAGGCCTTATCAGACGGTGAAATTTCGTCAGCACTTTTCTGTTTCTACCCTCAAAAACCGGTCAAGCAAGTTTCATAATCAACAACTTTTTCTAACCAACTCGAAAATGCCGTCGGAAATATTGTCCGCAAACGAAATTCAACCAATCATGTGAAACTTTGAAGTGACGTCACATAAGTAAAGTCACTTTCGTTGCCGTTTGTAGACGGAAAGTGCCGACGATATTTTGCCGTGTGATAAGGCCTTTACTGTTTCACAGTGATGAAGGATCTCGTAGAAAATTACACCCTCCCAATTCCACCAAATATACAAAACTTTTTTTGGGGAGAGCTCTGGTACGACAGAAACCGATGACAGAGAGCTAAAAGCCTTATCACACGTCAAAATATCGTCGGCGCTTTCCGTCAGCATGACGTCACTTCAAAGTTTTACATGATTTCGTTGAATTTCGCTTGCGAACAATTTTTTCATCACTATCGTCGGTATTTTCTAGCTGGTTAGAAAAAATTGTCGATTATGAAACTTGCTTGACCGGTTCTGAGGGTAGAAATGAAAATCAAAGCTGACGGAAAGTGCAGTCGATATTCCGCCGTGTGATAAGGCCTTAACAGATGAGCCTGCATGTTTGCACAAGCCGAGCCAGATAAGGCCATTCTAGGCGCGCTGAGAAAGAAACTTTTGGGATGCCCTAACATAATATATTTTTTATTTTAATTACTTTTTGTTATTCAGTCTTTAATTTATAATTCATTATTATAAATAAAATGTAAATCTCGAAATCAATTTTTTTATAATTCAATGCCTTTAATTACAAAATGGAGTTAAAATTTAATTATTAAATGATGATTAAGTTTTGAAAATACTGGCATAGTATGCTGGCGTCGATTTATTTATCAAAACTTTTGATCCGAATTGCTTAAAAATATTTTCCTTTTGATAAAAGGTCCTTAAATATGAATAAAAATACTTTTCCAAATTTTTTTTAAGGAATATTGGATTTAAGGAAACTGATGTTCCTTAAATTTTACTGATTTCATCTACTGTCGTTAATTGCTTTTGACGAGTGTACTCGTCATGGAAAAAGTGCAATATTTTACTTTATGACGAGCTTATTTTGTCATTGTTACTTGCTTACTTATGGCACACTTGTCATAGACAAATCCGTTAACGAAGTCATGACTTTACGCCGAGTTTGTGTAGTAGCTTTTTAGGGTAGAGGCCCCTGTGCACAAAAGAGCAGAAATTTGACTTTTAGCTCAAATGATGAGGACATTCACACATTTTCTTGCACAACACTTTTTTATAAGCGGGCTCTTTGACACACCTCACAGATAGAACACAGGGTATAGAATAACCATGGAATCGAACCAGGAACGCTCTGATCACGGTGTAGAAGCGCTCCTAGGCCAGGACAAGTTTATTGAATGACAATTATTATATTTGTATATGTTTATGACAATTTAGATTTGCGTTTTCTGAATTGGTAGAAACAGTTAAAGGGGTAAGAAATCTTATTGCTTATCAAGTCTTTATTTCATTTAACTAATTTATTTTTTATTTGTATTGAACTCATTATTTATGTGTTGATAATATTTTTAATTCAAAATCTGCATTTAATACTTAAACTACCTATGAATAGAATTTGATTCATTGAATCGTTTCCTAATGAATCAAATTTCTATATTTCGCCCTAAAGTAATGAAATTGTCTAGAATGCCATTCATACTCTGTAATAGTCGCAAATTAAAACAGCTTTTATTGCATAGTCCTGAGTAATTTTTAACGGACCATCACTCAATAAATCAAATCACCAAGAAGCTTATAAAAAATACTTGCATCTTTTTTTAAATCTCTTTTTTGAAACGAATGGTTGATATTTAAAAGCTAAATAGCGGGGAAATTTCTTTTATTGATATTTATCGTTTGATTTCTTATGCATTTTTTTTTCTTTGCAGACCACTCTCTTCCGGCACACCCTCTTCTTCTCGTTCTTCCAGCGTTCCTACCTCACCCCCCTCTCGCAGGCGTTCTTTCGACATGTCCCGTTTCAGCTCTGACGACCGGAACTCCTCTTCCAGAAGCAGTGGAGACGACTGGGGCCCTCCCAACTTACGCAGGGGCCGAGGAAAGAGCGGTCGCCCCAGCTCTGCCGACAGCTCGTCCGAAATATCAGAAGCTGAATTGTGCAGAGGCGGTGCCGACTTCCTTCGAAGACAACGCAGGTACTCCCCCAGGAAGGTGATGAAGTTCGGCGAGAACAACACCTGTTCTGAAGATGCCGAGGATTCATCCCTGGAGCCACAAGCGCCCAGCACCACAGTGACCCCATCACCGCAACCGCAGAGAAGTCGCATTCCGACGTCTCAATCGCCATCTCCCCAGCATCGCTTCAGAGGGGGCCGACTATCCGCTAGTCGGTCTGAAACATCCCTCTTCCAGCAATCCCCTATCAACCGGGGTGGTAGGACTCAGATGTTACCAGGCAATCGTCGGGCATCGCAAAGTGGTAGGCAGCGTTCCTCGTCCACCAATCGGACAGCTTCGAATTCCCCTGCTAGGACGCCAGAGTGGCATCCTAAAAGAAGGACGCTTTCTTTACAGTCATCGCCAGTTAAGCCAGTGCCACCCTTGCTAGAAGAGATCCTCAACGATTCCGAGGTTCTCGACTCTGACGAAAAGATTCTGGAAAGAATGGAAAAACTGATCAATGAGTACCGGGCAAGAGAGGCCTCGCCTGATTCGTCTCTGGTCGACGATTGCTCGGCACCCATTCGACCACTATCGAAAACAGTTAGGAGAAATTCTTTGTCTAAGATTCCAATATTGAATTGGCAGATGAAGCAATAAAGGAATGAAATAAAATTTAGTGAACAAACTTTGGCGAGCTTACACACAGCTTGTCCGAATCGGTTTTCTAGGCTTTTGCACATGGACGGCATGTCGTTGTGTTTTCTGAAAGTTGTTGCACTCGTAGAATCGTATGCTTTGTTCAGTGTCTTGTTGCCAATATCTTATTTAATCCGTCGATGTGTTTTTTATTAAATTAATCAAAATTGTTATAGCTGTTAAATATTTGCTATAGTTGTGAAATGTTTAAATGAATTTATTACATTATATTGTTATAAAATTTATTTATAAGAACGATTCATTGATTCCAATTTTTCGAGGAACAAAATTCTTCAGATCTAATTTTTAAATATTGTTGAATTTTTAGGTAAGAACTAATTGTCTTCTACTCGATGAGCTGTGTTATATATCTGCTTGCTTATAACAAATTCTAGACACTCATTTTTGAAAAACCGTTCCTTGAAATTCCTAACTTGATGTATATTTTTTAAAAGAATGCGTTTTCGTCCAGTGTTTTCTCCATGTGCAAAAGTGAAGAAGTGCGGGGTTGACCCGCAATTTCCAGCAAAATGTCGCCTGTTATTTTCTAGTCCACTCCATCATTCCGCGGATGTGCTGAAATTCGCTCTTTTTTGTCCTGTGCGAGATATCCAGCAGCCATACGTAACGCTTTTTAGATTAATCGCCTTTTTGTGAGAAAGATCGGCGCAGAATGCCAAAGAGAAGAAATGTTTGTATCACGACAGGTTTTTTCCAAGTCCATGGTCGATCATGACCCAATAAAGATTATTCTACGTTTTTTGGTCTCTTTTTTCATTCACTTACACACACAGTCAAAAATGCTGTCATGATATCCATGATGCCATGTCACGTAACAGTAATTGCCATCTTGCTCTGGGGAGGGTTAACCTTGTTAAAGCCCCTAATCCTGAAATTCTTTAGGGCGAGAAAGGCAGTTTTTTAAACATAATATACATTTTTTATTATCAATTGTACATTTTTCAGAATAAAAATCCAAAAATAATTAAAACAAAAAATTTCACGAATATGAACTACAGATAGATCAATAGCAGATTACTAAAGATATAGTATAATCTTATAATATTCAGATAAGATTTTTTTTTCTTTTGTTGAAGCGTTGGAATTAGCTGCTGCATCATCTAAAATGCTGTAATATCTTTAAAAACAAAGATTTACTCTCAGTTTATTTTCAGTAGGAAAAGCCTGAATGTTATAACGTAAGAAAATAGTATATAAAAATTTAAAAAATTGGTGAAAAATGAATCCGACCCAAAGATTTCTCAAAAATGGTAATCTTCAGGGATTCCCACCAAATATTTTTTTTCTGGGAGGAACCTGGCGATCATTAACTCCCTCATGTTCCGAAAAATCCCAAGAAATCGAGGTTTCGGGAAAAACAAGAAGAAAATAAAAGCACATAGCGCAAAAATATGAAAACCAGTAATAAAACGTATGCTTAACTGTAGTGTTAAACTTCAAATTTTACCAAGGCATTTTCCTCCTTTTAGTAAAATAAGCATAATTATAACAGCAGTTATACATATCTTTACTAAAAATTAAAGTGAATGCATGTGTCTGTTGGCTTTCTACAGGTCAGACAGTTTGATCAACAACTACGAAATCTGGAATATTATATTATATATATATATATATGCGGAGAGCGGAAAAATGTGTTTAGGAGCGATTCAAATTTTAATTGGATTTAAACTAATAATTAAATAAAAATTAAGTTGTATATTCACGTTTTTTCGAAGTAACGCTTGAAAATATTATTCCACCAAAACGATTTTTACTCGATTTTAAAATATATATTTAAAAAAGTGCCTTTAATTATACCATTTAATACTAGGGTATTTTTAAAAAATGCATAGTTTATTAATTTTGCCTAATTTCTAACAGGTCACTCTGCAGTTCTGAAATTCAAACTGTTTTCATTGTCTTATTAGATATTTGATCACGTGATTTCTTCCATTGGTGGGAACCAAGGAATAAATATTGAGTTTAATATTTGCGCAATTCGCAGGACAAATAAAAAAGTGGAAATTCAATTTCGTTATGTTAGAAGAGAGATGAACAATATATTTAGGTTTTTTGTAGTCATCTGATTATATGGGAACGTCTTCACTAGAAAGTGATAAAACTAAGTAAGACAATTAATATAACTCGGCTTTAATATCAAAAAGGTTTTAATCATGGACATGAAATTTTGTCTACACGATTTATCAAAAAATAAATATAATTGATATTCCTGGCGGATGAGTTGCTCGTCAGAGGGTGACTAGCATGTATTATAATTTAATTTTTATAATTAGTTCAATTATTTTTTGTTCATAATTAAGATACTTTAAATTCAACAATGGGGCTTTTATATCTTAAATATGTGTAAAAAATCACTGTTAAAAAAGTCAGGGAATCGATGCAGGGAAAAATGCAATTGACTTTTTCTTAGCGCAATAATTTTGCATATGTCTACTGGAGGAGGGCATTTAATTCTGGAGGGCAATTAATTAATTATTTAACATTAAATGCTGGAATGTTAAAAATTGGAAATCAAAGAATAAAATAATTATTTAAAAAATAATAAATTCTTTAATTCCTCGTTCCAATTCTGATTCTGATTCTCTGAGTGCCTGTTTTTAATTTCCTCCTGATAATGGTATCCACTTTGGTGTCACGTACTCACTTATATAGCAATGCTTCTTAGTATTCATATCATGGTGTCGTGATATCCATTTACTCGCACATTAACAAAAGCTGATGTGATACTTCTTGCATACAGCCGACCACGTAGCAATATTTGTTGTGGTCGACTGTGCTGATGTGATACTCATTTGTGATACGTTTTCACTCTCACCATAAAAATTCTTGTTTTATCCTAAGCGCTCTCTAATGTGCTACATTTCTTTTTGAGGTATTTAAATTTCATTGTCCATGCAATATAATAGTCGAGCACAAATAATTCTAATATTCACTATACTGCAGAGATGTAAAGAGGAGAAAGGGATTGAGAGAATATAAGTGCCTGATCTCGAATTTTGGAAGTCTACAAAGACTGAATATTTGCGTTAGTTTCATATTGTTATAAGTTTATAAAGTTGCTTCCCAGCACAGCCATCTATATTGGATGCTATCGGATGGCGCATTAGAGTTCCCATAGCTTGGTGACCATTTAGCGACGAAATGGATTGTTCTCGAAACTTCCAGTATTTTCACGATCCATCCAATAGGAGCCGAGATACTACCAGATACGCCCCGGTTGATCAAGAAGCTTCTAACCCCGCTACCTATGAACTATAAAAGTTCGGCACTCTCGAATTGGAGTAACTAGTAACTGATGGTTGGTTGGTTGGTTATTTTCGGTTTTTTGGCACAAAGGCCATCTTTGGTCAAGCTGCACCAAACCGGGAACGGAAAGTCCTGGATAGGAGTCTCTAATTGAAGTAGTGAGAAGACAGAGGAATAGTCAATGGTCTGGAGAGACCATAGAGCAAAGCTTCTACTATCCCCCTACTTGCTGAATCTCGTCTGGCCACTTTGTGTGCTGTGGGCGTTGCCACTATTAAATTTTCACATGTGGGCTACTGTTTGCTGTAAGATGCTACTGTACTGCCCTGTGTATTCGTCTCGGCTGTATATAGTTGCCGTCTATAAATATTTGTTGCCTTTTTGCTGTCCTGTCCTGTCCTCGTGTAAATAAACATCGTAGTTGTTTTTCTACTTACGGTCTATCATTGTGTGTAGTGGTGGGTCTGATACCACTTGGTCATACCAAGCCCGAATGCGCGGAGCTCTTTCGAATGAAGGCAGAGGTGTGCGCCTTTCTTTGTTAACGAGCACCGTAAAGGTGAAAGTACGATTTAGCTCGAACACACACGACACAACCCTTTTTAGTGGGCAAGCGAACTTATTCATACACCCCTTCATCCATCTGCAAGTCAGAATTTTAGATCCAAATCAGAAACCGATTCATCCCTGATTCAGTACCCCCTATGGGTATAATTTGTTATGAGAACTTGGAGGACTTGGTAGTTACCACACATTTAACGTGCCCCAACTGCCATTAGCCAACACGGCTGTCTTTGGCCGAGACGAGGACAGAACTCGCTACCTTTCGTTTACGAGAATGATCCTCTACCAACCAGGCTAGTGAGGCCCTATCATTGTGTTCTCACACCATACATCCACAGCAGATGAACGAACCCTACAGATTGGAAATTTTGTAACAGTATATTTAAAACAAGTTAGATGAAAGAAAGGAGATCGAAAAATAAATATATCATGAATGCCACTGACTCTGCCTACGGTGCTATATGTTGTGATATCTGTCACCTTTTTTTCTTTCATAATATGTGCAATGGATTCCAATATTAACGTAATGGATTGGATGCGTGTCAGTGAAGTAAATAAGTGGCTTGTAATTCAATTTTTGTCTTCACAAGCACTTACTTTTAAAAACATTGTGCGTTGAAATAATTGAGCTATAGAATTAAAAAAAAATACAGTACACTCCCGAGTATCCACTAATTGACTATCCCGCTTAATTTCCTTTTATCGTAATTAAATGAGGAATACATGACATCTACGTAATCATTATTAAAGACTTTTTCAAAATCTAAAAACTAAGTTTTGACTCTAATCTTATCTACCTTTTCACATATGTGTAATTATTTATCAGTGAAAAATGAAAACAATTTGAGCCAATTTTCTGGAGAATTAGGCCTGTTATACACTGAAGTGACAAAATTCATGGGATAGCAATATGCAAATATACAGATGGCAGTAGTATCGCAGCGAAAAAGTATAAATGCGCAGTTCGTTTTCCACAGCTTTCTTTTGTGTTCAAGTTATTCATGTGAATAGGTTTTTCATGATTCATGGCGGCATGACCAGAATTAACAGACTTTGAACATGGAATGTTAGTTGGAGCTAGACGCATGGGTCATTCCATTGCGGATATCGTTAGTGAATTCAACATTCCGAGATTCACAGTATCAAGAGTGTGCCGAGAGTATGAAATTTCAGGCATCACATCATATCATGGACAGCGCAGTGAGCGACCACCTGCACTTAATGACCGAGACCGCCGACGTCTGTGTAGAATGGTCAATGTTAATAGACACGCAAAACTTCGTCAAATAACTGCAGGAATCAATGTGCGACGTACGAGGGGCGTGTCCGATAGGACTGTGCGGCGAAATTTGTCTTCCTTGGGCTATGACAGCAGAAGACCGACTCGAGTGCCTTTACTGATAGCACGACATCGCCTGCAGCGACTCTCCTGGGCTCGTGAGCATATCGACTGGTCCCTAGACCAGTGGAAAACCGTGGCGTGGTCAGATGAGTCACGATTTTAGTTGTTACAAGCTGATGGTAGAGTTCGAGTGTGGCGCAGACCCCACGAAGCCATGGACCCAAACTATCAGCAAGGCACTGTTCAAGCTAGTGGTGGCTGCATAATGGTGTGGGCTGTTTTTACATGGCATGGACTCGGTCCTCTGGTGCAACTGAACCGATCATTGACTGGAAATGGTTATGTTCAGCTGCTTGCAGATCACTTGCAGCCGTTCATGGATTTCACGTACCCACACAACGATGGGATTTTTTATGGATGTCAATGCGCCATGTCACCGGGCCAGAACTGTTCGCGATTGGTTTGAAGAAAATTCCGGACAATTCCAGCGCATGATCTGGCCACCTAGATCGTCCGATATGAATCCCATCGAGCATTTATGGGACATCATCGAAAGGTCGTGCCCAAACTCCTGCACCATCCACACTTTCACAATTATGGACGTCTATACAGACAACATGGCTCAATATTCCTGCAGAGGACTTCCAACGACTTGTGGACTCCATGACATTGCACTTCGCTGGGAAAAAGGAGGACCGACACGATATTAACCGTCATCCCATGACTTTTGTCACTTCAGTGTATTTACGTTAATGTTTTGCTTAAATTTATTGCATATGATTTGTGCATTGTAGAATTTATGTTAAAATGTGAACAATTTATATATCCTTTAACTTATTTTATCCTTTTCAAATTCTTGAAGTGTGCGGTGGAGCATATAAACTGCCGTACACAGTCTTTGATTTCAACTCGTCACGTTATCGGCAACTGCTCCTGTTTGTACCACCTGATACTTCCGGATTCAATGTAGAGTGTCGCCCCCTACATCCTGTTTCAAAATAGGTCACTTAAATGCCTTATCACACTGCAAAATATCGTCGGCACTTTCAGTCAGCAAACGACATAGAAAGTGACATTACTTCAAAGTTTCACATGATTGGTTGAATTTCGTTTGCGGACAATATTTTCGAACTGGTTCGAAAAAGTTGTCAATTATGAAACTTGCTTGACCGGTTTTTGAGGGATATATGGACCATTATTCTCGAATAGATCACGACGAATTTCTTCTTGGCATACCGCCATAACAGCTTCTTTGATTCACCGGACTGAAGCTGCGTTCACATTGAGATAAACGGAGGTCGTAGTACTCAATAAGAAAATAAGTATTATAACAGTTTTTTATATATATGTTGTCTCCTGGTATTGGTGGGTAAAGAAATAAATTCATAGAACTTCGATCTATTCGACTTTTTTACTATCTTTTCATCAACGGATTCTGAAATGACTCCATTTTGACGATTCCATAAAAGCCTTATCACACTGCAAAATATCTTCGACATTTTCCGTCAGCAAACGACAATGAAAGTGACGTCACTTCAAGGTTTCACATGATTGTTTGAATTTCGTTTGCGGACAATATTTTCGAGGTGGTTAGAAAAAGTTGCCGATTACGAAACTTGCTTTACCGGTTTTTGAGGGTAGAAACGGAAAAGTGCTGACGAAATTTCATCGTATGATAAGGCCTTAAAGGAGTGACTTGTAGAACGATGAGAATATTTCCGATTCACCTTTGATCTTGGGTTTCTCCCATTAGATACTTTTAGATCAATTCCCCCCCCCCTTCTCACATATATGTGAATGTTGTGTTATTTCTGACCGCATTTCATTTTAATTCAAAGTTTCTTATTGATATGGCTAGTTCAAGTGATAAAAAAAAAACCTTTCAGATGTGGTCGGAAGAAAATTTTACTTATCAAATATTGCGACCAAGAAGCAGAAAACTGGGAATTAAAATATGGCCGGAAAAATTTAATATACAAAAAAGAAGCATTTTAATATAAAAAAGATAATTATTTTCAAAAATTCACCAGATTTTAAGAATAGAAATCTTTTAAAATTTATTCTTCATAATTTAAAGTTCATGCCCCTTACATGACATAAAAACTGCTCTGATATATTTTACTGTGTATCAATACCTTTTACCTTCTGTATTACTAATTATCGGTAATGTTTTGGTCTCATTATTAAATATAAATACCTCCTGTTTTCATCTTTTTTCTCATCCCTAATTTGTCGAATTAAACCCATCTTAACACAAAAAGGTTTTACAATCTGTTGTCAAACAGTACATTTTTTAGTTATAGCTGATTTTTTTTACAAAATGGCAGGGAAATTTTTTAACCCATTTAGTTTTCTAATAACATTACTATTATATTAATGGCACATATTGTAAGAATGGCATTTACAACTATAAGTAATCCTGATCCACAAATATAATAAATCAATGAAATATCATAATTTAGTATTAGAAAAATAATAAGTCATTCATTACATTTAACTTAAAATATGACTTAACTTTTAAGTTTAGTTCAGTTTTAACTTTTAGAATTTTCACGCTCATCGTTTTAAAGCATTTCATTTGTAGTTTTTCTGAATATAATCACAGTTTTTTAAAAACTTCTAATACATATGCGAACCTTTCTGATTAGGAATACTATTAAACGCAATTTTGTTTTTATCTATTACTTATCCTTCTTCACTCACTAAATGTACCATGCATTCTCCAGTGGATTCCTGCTCGAGTAGGTATCGAATCTGCAGATGCCCTTGCAAAGGAAGCTCGTGATGAAGAGCATCCCCGAACAGTCACCTGTACAAATGCTGTTGCCAAATGTAGGATATACAATCAACATTTTGGAAAGGCAACAATCCCTGACCTAGACTGCCCAAGAAACCTCTCCTCTACAATAGCTCGACTACGTACTGCACATTTCAAGGCTATGAAGATATCACCAACAGGCATTAAATCCTATCCCAACTGTAAGCAATGTCCTCAATCCCAACTGACTCCAGAACATGTTTTTGTCAAGCCTCCCTCTTCCTCCTTGGAGTACCACCCATTGAGATGGCCATCGGGCTCCAGAACTGGCAGATCTCGTCACCAAGACTTTTGGTTTAATATAGGTTTTTATTTGCACTTTGCACCTTTATCGACACGACAACAACAACAGCTATTACATTTTTTGGCATGGTATTATATTTAAAAATCTAATGTTTTTTTTATATATAAAAGTATTTGTTATTTTATTAGTAATTTATTGTTGATAGAGCTGGAAATGGTACATTTTTGTTACCATCTGGTTACATGCACAAAATATATAAAATCGGTTGGTTAGTTTCCGATGCGGCAGCTACTTTTATTTCTCTTTAATATTGTATAAAATTGTATTAAATGTTTAGTTGAAATTTCAAACCTATAGGATTAGTTACCCTATAAGTTTCTCGCACACTCTGTAATGAAACTATTACTTCAGAGAAAGACTTAATAGTTGCGAAATATTAACGTTTATGTTCAATTTAGCATCTTTACTGAATCGTGTCTCCTTGGCGAGTTACACTGATGGAAAAAAAATCCCAACACCAAGAAAAAATTATTGTACAGTAATGAAATTTTAGGAATACATTTGTCTAGGTAACATATTTAATTGATTAAAGTTTCAAGATCACAGGTAGAGCCATTGCCGAGAAGAGCCATTTTAAATGTGAAATGTTGGTACATTAGTAACCGGTGTAACCGGCAGAATTTCGAATGCAAACGTGCATGCATTGTGTCGTACAGGTGTCGGATATCAGTTTGTGGGATGGAGTTCTATGCCTGTTACAGTTAGGCGGTCAATGCAGGGACGGTTAATGCTGGTTGTGGATGACGCTGTTGTCGTCCAATGATGTCCCATACGTGCTCGATTGGAGAAAGATCTGGTGATCTAGCAGGCCAAGGCAACATGTCGACACTCTATAGAGCATGTTTGGTTAAAACAGCAGTATGATTGCGAGCGTTATCTTGTTGGAAAACACCCCCTTGAATGCTGTTCATGAATGGCAGCACAACAGGTTGTATCACTAGACTGACGTACAAATTTGCAGTCAGGGTGCGTGGGATAACCACGAGAGTGCTCCTGCTGTTATACGAAATTGCTCCCCAAACCATAACTCCAGGAGTAGGCCCTGTATGTCTAAGCCGCAGACAGGTCACTAGGCCTCCTTGCTCCTTCTTACCAACAAACGGCTATCACTGCGACCAAGGCAGAACCGGCTTTCATCAGAAAACACAACAGATCTCCACTCCGTCCTCCAATGAGCTCTAGCTTGACACCACTCACGTCGCCAACGGCAGTGGTTTGGAGTCAGTGGAATGCATTGTACAGGGCGTCTGGCTCGCAGCTGTTCTTGAAGTAACCGATTTGTAACAGTTCGTTGTGTCACTGTGGTGCCAACTGCAGCTCGAATTTCAGCTGCAGACGCAGTGCGATTAGCCACAGCCATACGCCGAATACGACGGTCTTCCCTCTCAGTAGTACCACGTGGCAGCCCGGAACTTGGTCTTCTTGAGGCAGTACTTTCCCTTGACCAATGCCGCCAATACTCATGCACAGTGGATACATTCCTGACAAGAATAATATCGCGGAGAGAAAACCCACCTTCTCGTAGCCCTACAACACGACCTCGTTCAAACTCAGTGAGCTGTTGATAATGGCTTCTTCGTCTTCTCAGAGGCATCCTTGCCTAACATTAACCCACTACATCAAATCTCAACTGTAAATAACGATCACGAACCTTACAGCGCTTATATAAAGCAAACCTCATTTGCATGTTCATAGTGTCGCTACTAGCGCCCCACTTACGCGCGTAGGTCGAAATTTGAATCGACGTCATCTTTCAGATGTATAAACATACCTACCAAATTTTGTTTATCTGGCACAGCTCCTTCCTTGTGTTGGGATTTTTTTTCCATCAGTGTAGTTGCGAAATATTAACGTTTATCTTCAATTTAGCATCTTTACTGAATCGTGTCTCCTTGGAGAATTATTTTGTGGTCGATCCGTGATTAATTGATGAGGTAAATAGATCAGAAAACAATGTGGATATTATATTATATATATTATATAATGCTTGCTTGTACCTTAGCACGAGATTCAATGTAGAATTCTATATGAAAAATATTTAACTGGATACAAGAGGAAATATACAGTCTCTTAATGAAGCATGAGTTGCCTAAATGAAGTAAACAAAAATAAATCCCATTATTATTGAAAACTGAAAGAGGATCATATACATTGTATTTTTGACGACACAAAGGAAGAATTAAGGAATTTATGATTTTTCCTGGGGTCTCTTACAATGCGAAAATAAAAATTTAAAGATTTTTTTTTAGTGGGGCTGTAAAAATTAATTCAACATATTACTAAATTTTGCATCCGATATTTAAAAAAGAAATTCTCTATTCCAATGTCTTCCGAAGAGTAAAGCTTCATCCAGACAAAACTATACAGTTCATATTTCCTTAAATACCACTGTATTCCTTGAAATAAAAAATGAATCCTGATGCAAGTATTGTATTTAAAGCTTTAAAACAAATTCATACTGTTTCCTGGATGGATTACTTATATTCCAGATTTACGGATTATTGTGCCTTTGATCTATTGAGAGCAACTCTTTCTCGCAAATCTATAGCTGGTCTCTGGAAAGTAGTACAAAAAAAAAAAAAAGTTGCAGCCAATACTTCACGAATTTTTACGAAAAGCCCATCTTTCATAGAATTCAAGACGCAATTTAAAGTCCAGAAAAAGTAGTATTTGATCGAATTTTTTTAAAAAAATAATAATCCTTACATCTTTTACATTAAATAAACGACCTCTAAATCTTTATAAAAATATGTAAAAACCTCAAGACTTTTCAGTATTTTTTTTATGAAATGGGAAGATTTTATTCATAACTGGAGCTGATCCTATTGGAACTGAAATGAATGAGAAATGTTATAACCCTGATTCTCAAAAACTAGCCCCATTCTGGCTTAAAAAAAGGATGTATTTCTAAAATTCTGAACTTCTGTTTAAAGTATCTCAATTTTTATTGCCGATAATTTATGAAGGCGATTTTAAATAAATGAATCTTTCCACTAAAGGAAGTCCAATTTTATTTAGAAGGATGGAACACTTACCATTGCAAACTTTCTGCGATACTTGTGCATATTTGTTTTATCACTCTTATTACTCTTAGATTTTTCTGTAGATTTATTTTTGTTTAAATATAAAAATACTGAACGAAGACTTAAGATGCATTCTAATTTATCGCTTTTTCTGTTATTTCTTCTTCATTCTACAGCATTTCGGTTTTTTTTAAAAATTTGTTTTAGACTTATTTTAATCATAAAATACTTTTATATGTCGCTTCCTGCTTTATATTTCCGGAGATATTTATTTGTTAGAATTCAAACATTTTAAACCCTAACAAAAATAAAACAAGTAAAAATTGCATTTTACAAAAAGAGTGCATCAAAGTACTTTACAGTTAAACTATTCATAAAACTAAGTCAGGACTGATGGTCTCTTCGAAGCTTTTTCGCATACTTTTATTATTAATCCCAGCTCCCGGCATAAAATTGTGCAGCTAAGGTAAGACCATAAATATCACAAATCATCAAATATCTATATCTTCCATCCGCATATGAGGGTAATATGTTTCGTATTTATAGTAAAGAATCCGATATGTGTGTGGTTGACATTGATCATGACATTGGAAAATGCCAGCTATGCAAGAACCTATTGGAGTGCTATCAATGGCATTAACAGCTGGGATGGGGTTAACCAGTTAACTGTTTTGGCCGTATACCATATATGCATCGCCTTATCTAATTTTCATAGTTGTAAATAAAACAATCAACCATTCATAAGGATTATAGTTCAGTTTTAAAATTGCTTCGAATCCATAGATTAGTATTCAATGAATTTCCATTTGAATCAAAATAGAAGGTGTCATCTTATTAAATATTAAAGAAAATGAAACAAATAGTTAATATACAAATACCAGAAAATCGAATATGAACTTTGGACGTATTTTTCCCATCGATTGAAACCATAAAGTGGCATGGAAATACAATCATAGTTACAAGATCATATATCAAATTTTCTGTATTTAATTTTCTAAATTTTCGAGTTACTGGGATAATAAAATGCCTATGAAAATATAAGCTGATAAATGCTTAGTTAGATTTGGTTCAAATAGACAACATTTACGTAAAAGTCTACTAGTGTGTAAATTTTCGACCATTAATTGCTGGAATTGAGTTAATTGTATAAACACTAAAAAAAATCAAATATGTATATTAGAATTGACTGAAACTAACAATTGCCATGAAACTGCAATCGTAATCATAAGATCATACATCAATTTTTTTTCACTAAGATTTCTTTTAGGTTTTCTTTCTTTAACCTTCTGACTGCTATCACTTTAAAATCACTATTTAGATACAATGTTTTCAAATAAGTTCAAATACTTTTTAAAGATAGTGAACTGATCCTAAATGTTATACGATAACAATATAACATAATAAAAATCTGTAATCGTAAAAATAAACAATTTAAACTGCGAAAAACGCGGGATGTAATAGAAAATGGACTGATTGCCAATCCGCGGAAATCGTGGGATACGCAGTTGGAAGGTTAAGTCATTGCATATTTGAATATCGTGTTTTAATGTACAATACGAGTTGACAGACTGCCAACTTTTAATTAGATTTGCTCCAAAATATGATAAGAAACTTCATTTTCATTGGTAAAACTGCGAATCAAATTTCATTTAGGGAAGTTATTTTTTAATTATGGTGTTTCCATGCATGCAAAAATATTTCTGGAGGTTTAAAATACATCTCACTAGATAAATTGAATATTGCACTCACCACTCGATGTTTCTTCAGTTCCGGAGAAAATTTCACATCTAGTCGGTTATCATCTGTGCTGATCTCTAAAATTCAAAAAAAAACTCGGATCGATGTTTAGAAGAAAAATTCTTAACCTTTCGGTTTATTAATCAACAACCCAGTTGATACAGTCAGCTTTATGGGGGTTTTACACTAGGCTAACTATTGAGCGCAATAAAAGATCACTTGACCACAACAGCACAAGGGCGAATGGTTGGCCCGTTGAGACAACCTTTTCCAACCTTTCCCGTTGAGACAGCCATTATCCGACGTTGTCTCAACAGCCCCTACGAGGACAATACAGGGACAACAGCAGAGAGGCATTAATTGCTCTCAGTAGTTAGCCTCGTGTGCACTCACCTTTACAGTGGGACGACTAACATAACAGTGCATCTTATCTTAAAGTGGGTTCACAGAAGACCAACTATTGCGCGCAGTTGTTGCCCCTTTGCTGTTGTCCCTGTATTGTCCTTATATGAGCAGTAGAGACAATGCCCTTGGGTTAATGGCCAACGGTTGTCCCGGAGGGACAACTATTTGCCATTGTCCCATTGTGGTCCCGTGATCTTCTATTGCGCGCAATGGTTGGTTGCATGTGAACGCATCTTTATATTTAACATCATCTTGTTTAACATTGTGCTATTACATCACATCGTCTATCATAATGTACAGTAGCAGATTCTGACAATACAAGGCTTTAGACCCAAAATCCTTGTGATGGCTATCATGCCTCTAACCTCCATGTAGCTATTCCTTAAAGGTGATGAAGTGAAGAGAAAGGAGTAGGGGCTCGGGTACTGGTGGTTGACACCGATAGGCATGTATGCTTGTAAGAACTCCAAGAAATGAGTTTAAATTTTGATTTGAATCTAATTGTTCAAAAGTAAATATCAATCACTTAATCAATAAGATATAATCAAAATAATCCATCTATAATAAACTTGTGGCGGAGACATGAGCTAGGGGTAGCGCATCTTCCCCGTGATCGGGACTTCCAGGGTTGGAGTCCTGGTTCGGACAAGGTTGTCCTCTTCTCTCTGTTATATTTGTGAGATGCATAAAAGATAGCGCACTCCCTATAAAAAGGGCTATAATATATATTTTCCATATAATAAAGGGTATAATAAAAGGTATATAATCTTCATATGAGCTGGAAGTCAATCTTCTACCCACCGGTACTCAGGACCCTTGCCTTCAGAAGCTGCTGTACACTTAGATTAAATTGCTGGCAGTGGATCAGCGGGCTTGTTAAGTATCATAAGTAGCAACATAATAGACTTGTCAAGAATAGTGTCATCACTTATGCGAAGGTACGCGGCAATGGCCCCTTATTTTTCGGTGATGTTAAGTTTCCATTGGATTTGCATTGCAAAATACATCGAATAGCTTTTGTGGTCCTCAAATTCAGTGTTTCGAAGCGCGAGACGAGTACTTCAAACATCTGTACAAAAAAAAAAATCCCGTTAATTTGTAAAACAGGGGTGATATCGAAATGAAATAGGAGGATTTTTCAATTCCAAAAAAAAAAAAAAAAAATCCTTATGTAATAGATGCGTTTCATGTTTAGTTTTGCAATATATTGAAGAAAGTCAATTACGCGCTTTACTTTGGCATTAAAACACATCTTAAGGTATCATGCTTGTGTATGCAAAAACAAACACAGAAGCAAACGAAAAATTTAGAAGGAAATTAATCGTGAAATCCGCAATTTTGGTGTTAAGATTATATTATCCATCTAATTTGTTGCGTGGTGAGTATCACATTTATCTGTATAAGAGTAGATAGGTCGTTAAGTATGCAAGTCATTGAGGGATTTGGTCCAAAATTGTATTTTTCATAATAAAAGTATAAACAAAATTTCATCTAAAGGACTTTTTTTGTTTTGTGATTATCTCGTTCACATGCACGGAAGAATAGGTAGATTTCCCTTAATTATATCCCTGTTATAAATTTAACGATAATTTTATAATTAATTAATGCATAAGAAATAGTCATAACGTAATTGTGATTGTCAATTTCCACCAAGTTTCATTGCTTCAGAGCTTGGTGATATATTTTCTGGTATTAAAATGAAATACATATGATATTTAGTCTGTGTCAGTATAGAATATGTATAGTTTTTGTGCAGATAGATTTAAAGTTTTTTAAAAAAAATCCCCAATTCCTATCAAATTTCCTTTCCCTATCTCTTTCTGTTTTTGAATCAACAGGTTCATAGCTGAGGACATAAACACCACAACATATCCCTGACTCCAGAACCTGAATGGTTCTGATTTACAGCTTGTAATTAATAATTATTGTAAGAGTAATTATCTGCTGAAAATAAAGAAACTCTCATGCCCCAAAGAAATACGGACTCATAACGAGAACTGAAATCCTGGATATGCATTCTTATAACGTTGGTAGTGAGTTGCTGAAGTTATATGACCGTAGTGGAACATTGGATATCAATTTACGAAACGTAAGTTCATATTAATCGGAGTTGAGATTATAAGATTTAAGGGCGAATGATATACATAACTTTTGAATTCAGGTCCTAAAGCCTGGAGCACTCGCCATTGCTGATATAATTACAAATCTAGCCTCCAAAATGCGATAGCTCACATTTTTTATGATAATAATAATCTTTGTATACCAGAAATTTATTGGAGATTATCAAGAAAGCATAAACCGACTTGCTAAGCACGACAACATTTTTCAAGTTTAAAATAACCGACTCGAGTTAAGAAAAAAATGCAATCGATTTTTTTTTCTGCTGCACTAGGGCTACGTTATCTTCAGCTACTTCGTGAAGAGACACGCCTTTTTTTATTTATTGACTTTTTCTAGCATGGTGCAATCGATCACCGGAGGTGATATACATGGAGAGCTTTCGATACTTTTTAATTAATGTAAGAGTAATTATCTGCCACTGCCCTCGACAGAGCCTACTCATCAAGCACCGAAAGAATTATAAGAGTAAGGATCACGATTTCTGTGAGGGGAGATAGTAAATTAAAAGTCTTCATCAATGTTTGAGAAATCCACGATCGATCTTGGCACAAGTCTCTAGTTCCTTATTGCTTACGGCAATAAGGAGCTAGATTGGCATTGATTTTTTTTTATTTGTGATCAAAATTTTCTGCAATGTTATGATGTGTGAGGATTAACCTCTTTATATATCGTGCTAGAGCAGAGGTTTCCAACCTTTTCTGAACTGGCGAACCCTATTCTAATGAATTTTTTTAAATCTCCCCCCTCCCACTCCAGATAAATAAGAGTACATAACGCATGGTGAAAACAAGAATTAAAAAAAATTCTAATAGCTAGAATATAGTTGGAATTTAAACACTTCTGAATTCCTTCTTTATTTTAAAAAAAGAGGAATAAAAATTTTAGCTTACCTGTCATAAGGACAAGCAGGAATTTTGATGATACGAATTAATTCATAATAAACTATTGCTTTCTAAACAAATAAATTGACAGTTTCAGGGACCCATCAAAACGCATACTTAATTACATTAAAAAGTATTTTTATTAAAATTTAAAGGCATCAAATTTTTTACTTAACTATTGAGACGGCTTAATTTGTTGCATTTTAAGGAACTTGTTAATACCAGACTCGATTTTACTTAAAAACAATCGTATGTCGCCACGTTCAGTAATATGGAGAGCCGATTTCTCTTTTTCGTTACCAATATTACAACAGCACTAAATCCACGTTCTTCTAAATATGCAGAAGGGAATGCTATCACAAATGGTTGAATAATCGACCATAATTCTGAATGCAGTTGCGAAATAGTCTTCTGTAGCCAAAATTCTTGGTAGTCATTCTTGAATTTAATTTTTAGATCCTCATTTGTCGTCAGTTCTATTAGTTCTTCTAATTGAGGTGATTCTGCTGTGTTGACATTGGGAAAATGATCCAAAACTCAGTCTTGTCTGTCCATGCTTAAAATGTCCTGGAATCGCTCCTTGAAGTTATTGTACACCATATTTGGTTAATCCTCTAAAGCCCCTTCGTGCCATATCAACGCCCTCTAATTTTTATTGGGTCTTTCACCACCACCCTGAAAGATTCAAACGCCCACGTTGGGAATCTGTGTGCTAGAGCGTTCATCACTTCTGCATCGAATTATTGATTCTATAACTTCACTGAATACGATATCAAATTTGATATATGATTTATTTTTGATGTCAATAATGAATAAAAAAACATGTTTGCTTGTCTTCTTGCACTTTTTGAATCGGATTAAAAGTACCATAAGAGATCGGATATCAATCGTTCATTCCCGTTCCCAGGGGCACATTGCTCCATGAGCTCCTGTTAACAAATCTTTTGTAGATAGCTATTCAAATCCTAATACATGATAATGCATTAGGATTTTATAAATGCTGAAATATTTACGAAGTTTTTAGCATTTAAAAGGCATCTCTGATGATTTCATCAATTGCTTCTATGATTTAATGTTTGATATTACTTTTTAAATGCTTTTATTAGCCGGCGTCCTGGCATAGGGGTAGCGTGTCTTCCTCGTGATCTGGGCGTCCCGGTTCGGGCATGGTTGTTCTTTCTGTGTTCGATTTGTGAGATGTGTGAATGTGCCTTTCTGTAAAAAGGGGTTATGCAGTGAATGAATGTAGCGTTAGAGACAAAGTCGTACTCTTGGACTTAGTTGGCGCTACTAAAACAAGAGACGCTTCCTATCGGCTTAAAGCCTTATCACATCGCAAAATATAGTCGGCATTTTCCGTCAGCAAACGACAACGAAATTGAAATTATTTTAAAGTTTTACATGACTGGTTGAATTTCATTTGCAGACAATATTTCCGACGGTATTTTCTAGCTGGTTTAAAAAAGTTGTCGATTATGACACTCGCTTGACCGGTATTTGAGGGTAGAAACGGAAAAGTGCTGACGAAATTTCATCGAGTGATAAGGTTTTTAAATTGCTGTCTTCGTAAGAGCGGGCTTGTCCAATGGCTAGCGTCATAAGAAACAACAAAACCTAATCTATGAAAACTAAAAAAAATTCATTAGGCATATAATAAGCACACAAGAGGATGAATTAATAAAATTTTAAATTGACAATTCATGAAACAAGTGAGAGTGGTCTTTACAAAACTTTCTCTGATATTCTCTAATACAGGTGTTATCTTCTACCCCCTAGAAAAATACAAGCGGCTATATCTTTCGAATCCAGGTTTTTCATCTTGAACATGATTAGCTACTCTGGTCATGTGATACACTGACGTTTACTCGTTATTTCGGAGAGATTATTTTAAATATATTTTCGAATAATTTTTAATTCCTCTTGGTAAGATATTTAAAAAATTTTTACGTCATGAATTTTTAATCTCTGCTCTAACAGACTTTTTTTTTTGAAGAAAATCTTTTTTTCACAATAAATACGTGGAAATTCCATGTTCACACTGCTAGATTTTGTTCTATGAAGTCGAGATTGATGTTTCGTTAAGGCCTTATCACACGGCAAAATATCGTCTGCACTTTTCGCCAGCAATTTTACGTTTCTACTCCAGAACCAGTCAAGCAAGTTTCATAATCGCCAACTTTTTCTAACCAGCTAGAAAATGCCTTTGATAGTGACGGAAATATTGTCCGCAAACAAAATTCAACCAATCACGTGAAGTTTTGAAGTGACACCACACAAGTGACGTCACTTTCGTTGTCATTTGCTGACGGAAAGTGCCGACGATATTTTGCCGTGTGATAAGGCCTTTAAATACAGTTTATGATAAAATTCCACACCAGAAGTTTCGCATTTGTGATTCGTAGTTAAATATATATTCCAATATCAATTTTAATTTTACTACCACAAGCGCATTTCAATACCAAATAGCAAGCGGTTTTTGATGCGCATGCTTAATTATTCATTAAGAGGGATAATACGTCAGTGCATCACGTGACCAGAGTAGCCAATCATATTCAAGATGGAAAACCTGGATTCCAAAGATGTAGCCGCTTATTAGAAAAATTGTGAGTCTGTGTAAAGTAAAAAGCACCTTGCATATTATTGGTATACAACAGCTATAAAATGTTAATCTCTGCTGTGAATTCAGCACTCCTTAGCGAATTTTTCGGCGATTAATCTCTGATGTGCGGTTAATAAAATCCTAAAATCAAATTTGTGTTTTAGACGGGTATTTCACAACCGATAAAAAAAAAATTGACACAGATCTACAGTTATAGCAACAAAAATAATAATACTGCCCTTTATATTGTGTATGTCTGTTCAGCTGAATTTACATCATAATTGCATAACTTCAATCAATTCGACATTCTTGGATCGTTACTTTTGTTAAAAGAATGAAACAGTCAAGAAAAAAAGATATGTGTTTCTACAAGGTGGCCAGCGAATAAGCCCTGATTTCAAAATTAAATATCTCTGCAACAAAGAT
Source organism: Argiope trifasciata (assembly GCA_026543055.1). Taxonomy (NCBI): domain Eukaryota; kingdom Metazoa; phylum Arthropoda; class Arachnida; order Araneae; family Araneidae; genus Argiope; species Argiope trifasciata. The sequence continues at coordinate 8,711,078 of JAPMOQ010041062.1, read as the reverse complement.
CGATGGAATTATGCGGTAAAAATGGATGGAATGGAATGGATGCGATGGAATTATGCGGTATTAGCAAAACTGTAAAAATGCTGCACAAAAGTTTAGAAAATTTAGTTACAAAAATCGTTAACAGATGGCGCACTAATCACAATGCCCATAGACGCTTTCAGTGTGACGTCAGAAATGGAAAATGACTCCCGATCTGACTCCTTGAGACTTCTTTCTGTGGGGAGCATTGAAAGACACTGTCTATAGAAACAATTCCGACACTCTAGATGAGCTTGAATCGTCGATGGTGTTGCATAGAATTCCATTTCCGTTGAGACATTGCAAGACGAGATGTCAAATTTCATTGTTCGATTACGCCACCTCATTGTTTCGAACGATGAACATTTTGAAATAATTGTATTTTGACAGCAAAGACCGCATCATTTTATTTATTTATTTATTTTTAAAGACTGCTTTCAGAGAAAGAGTTTTCAGTGCAGAGCACCATCTGTTAGCAATTTTTGTAACTAAATTTTCTAACTTTGGTATATTATTTTTACAGTTTTCCTAATAAACGTACAGTTTACCGCAAAATTCTATCGATCTTTGTTGTAGAGATATTTAATTTTGAAATCAGGGCTTATTCGCTGATCGCCCTGTATTCTTCTTTGAATTGTTATAAACAGTTCTGATAGACATGACAATGTCAAAAATATTAAGTAAGTATTTGGAAAGGTCTTCACAAAAGTTTTGGAAAAATTGAAAAGTTTCAAAGATATTTTCAATATTTGAAGAGCATTCAGATCTAAAAAGTTAAGGTACACATCCGGAAGTAAAATATTTGTCTAAAAAAAGAATATCTTAATCTCTACGAAGTTTCAGATTTCCAGGAAAATATAAAGAAATACTTTATAAGGAAGATTGCATCGTATAAACATACCACAAACTTCGAAAAAAAAAAAAAGGAGCAGACAAAGTGACAGCTCACTGTTCTGGTAATTTGAACTTTAATTCAAGGTTAAAAATATTCTATCACGTATACTAAATGCTTTTGTCAAGTTTTATTCATTTTTTCTTTTCTCTCTGAAATATAAAACTCTTGGAGAAACATCTGCCTTCTTAAAGGCAAAAGAAAACTTATTTGCATGAATAATTCGAGCAGAAATAATTTTTCTCTAAATAATCGCAATATTTCAGTCTTTCGTATAATGCTTTCAGCTTCTTCAACACGTGTTAAGAGGACAGTGGACAAAAATGGACGGAAATAGAAAATATTTCATCACTAAAATATATGTTTATAATCAGCTAAATAGTGTTATAAGATATATTGTTGAATGAAATGCATATTTGATGGGCTTAGAGAAAACGAAACACATTTTAATGACTTTCTTCAAAATATTATTGTAATTAGATTTAAATATCTTTGAAATGCTCCAAGTTTTAGTTTAGTGTATTAACGTCTCGTTTTAAAGCAACACTAGATTGGTTGGATGGTTAATTTGGTTTTTTTGGCACAAGCGCCATTCTTGGCAATACTGCGCCATTCTTATGATAAAAGGTAAAAAAATAGTTAATGTTTGAAGCTTCGTATAAAATTATATTTTCATATAAAAAAGTATGTATAAAAGCTACAACAGACGAAGACAAAAAAAAAAAAATTACATCTTTGAATTAAAAAACAAATGGGATGGAAATTGTTTAAGTTAAATATATGGTAAAAGGTGTACAGCAATTAAAAATTTAAAGATGTTTGAATGATAATTCTTTCCCAGCAATTCTGGGAGAGTTACACTTGATGAGTGAAAAAAATGGACTAAGATTATTTTGGGCGCACCTCATAATTTTGAACCACGGTCAGATGACGAGAACCACACATGAGCTGACACTTCCTCTTCAAATTTCCCTACCATAGCAGTTGGTAGGCGTTTGACCCCGACGGGTTTATGATGGAAAATATCTTCGACACTTTCCGTCAGCAAACGACAATGAAAGTTTCACATGATTGGTTGAATTTCGTTTGCGGACAGTATTTCCGTCAACATTTTCGAGCTGGTTCGAAAAAGTTTTTGATTATGAAACTTGCTTGACCGGTTTTTGAGGGTAGAAACGGAAAAGTGCTGGTGAAATTTCACCGTGTGATAAGGCCTTAAGACACGTCAGTGTACAGGCAAGGCACATTTTCCCCTGTTTCCTCTCTCTTGTGGTTTTCCGGGTTTCTTTGATGTCTGTCCAGTTTACTGATAATTTGTCGCAGGAACGTCACTTTACACGTGAACTTTTCGGTGGAATCGGATCTCGAATGTGAAACTCTCCAATTCCAAAACCAAGGCCATACCAGCAGGCTATTAAGGCACGTGAATTTTTCCAAATGTCTTAATTTCGGAAGAGATTAAATAGAATTGATTATAAAGGTTTCGGTTAAACATTAAAAGAAAATGGGGTTTGCATTTTATATTTCGAGTTTTTGAAAATAGTTAAAAGCCCATTTTTATTTCCAAAAACATAAAACTCTTATTGAAATTCAGTAAATGAGTAAAAATATTTCTTAAAAAATTATTATTCGAATTTCAAAATCATATACAGTTTCATTCCAAATAAATTCATATTGGTAATAAGGGCAAAATTATAGAAAAAAATTGAAAATTAAGTAGCTTGGAATATTTTGAGATTTTTAAAAATTGCATGTCTTTTATTTTCTAGAAATAATATTTCGTTTTAAAGATAAAATTTGACGTATTTATATTTTAATACATACGCAGAAATTTTTTTTACATCTCTAGATTAATAATTCTCTAAAAGGTTTGATACAGTCTACCTTCCTCTTAACAATAAGATGACATTTTATTGTGATTTCAATAAAATCTTTTTTTTTTCTTTCATAGATAAAAGATTTGTATAAGGTTTGCTAAATATATTTTAAACTTTAAAAAATGAAAAACAAATATTTAATTATGTCAAGGCTTCATGTAATCAATAATTGCATTTAGTTTTTATGTTGATTAAAAAGTTTAATTATCGAAATAAAAAAAAATATTATTTGATTTCTATTTACAAAAATACTATTACTAAACAACGAATTTTTATTACTTCAATAAATATTTAATGAAAATAAATTATTTTGAAAATTAAAAAAAGACAACATTATAATAAATAATGTTGAAACTAATTAATAAAAATTGTATGGATAATAGTGCATCAAATCTGAAATTGAAAATCCTTTTTTTGTTAGATTTTAAAATTTCTTTCAAAATGCAAACAATAGAATCTCTTCGAAGTTTTTATATCCCAGTAATTCCATTAATTTATTTTCAAAAGAGGTTTGTTAAAATATTAAAAAATGGATTTCAAAAAAGTAGTATCATTCTATATTGAAGCAATTACATGACGATAAGCTTCCTTTTTTTTTTTTTTTTTTTAATACTGGAAGGAGGATTAGAAAAAAAGCCGCCATTTACTTTTGGCCATTTCAGTAGTGCCATCTGGTGTATTTCAGAGACACTATTCGTTTCCATTTTTTTCTTGTTTAATAAAATGTAAGAAACATTCATTCTTATAAACTGTGGCAGATTTTGACAACTTCTGGCCACAAGTGCTAAATTATTCTGAGGTTATAAATTAATTCTCATTCACGTCTATTAATAATTGTATTATAATTTAATTAATAATTGTATTCATTTGCAATTAGTTATTCTATTCATTTGTAATTAATAATTGTATTCAGTGGAAAATAAAATGAGCAAAACTTATTTGCAAAAATTAAACAACTTCTTATGCTTATTTTATTTATGTAATATTATGTATCAAATTAATAAAGTAACAATCTTTAACTTCATTTTTTTATTAGAATGTTTTTGATAGTATAAAGTGATAACGTGATAGAGATTTAATTCTGAGTTAGCATCTTTTCAAAACGGGATGTACATTACAGTATCCAAGCATTCAAATTTTGAAACTGAAAAATTATTTTTGACGAATACATTTATTTAGTTTTTATTTGTTTAAGTTTCTCAAACAAGTTATGGAAGCATATCTGTAAAAACGAAATAGAAATTGTTTTGAAACAATCACTGATTTGAATATTGTAAATATAAACTCGACATGCATTACACAAAGTTGTTACACACAACCTGCATTGATTATAACATATATCTACATTTAGTGAGTTTAATGCTTTGAAATTTCTAGAATTTTAAAACCTTTAAAGATGCTTATTAATTAAATGTAATTCTCTAGATTAAACACTTATCAAGTCTGCTACATCTTCACCACCATAGAAAATTCCATTGTCAGATACGGAAAGAAGAATCAAAAAAGTTCATAATCTAATATGAAGGAAGGGAGAAAAAACTAACAAATAAAAAAAAATAGTACATTGGAGAAGAGATTAAATCAGTGGTTATAATTGTCTGTCTCTGGTTTTAATCATTGTTAGTACTCCCATAATACCTTTGAGTATACCTTTATAAAGGCACTATTTAGTAGACAGTAATTCTGATGGGTCTAATGCCACATGTTCATACCAAGCCCGAATGAGCGTAGCTCTTTCGAATTAAGGCAGACGTGTGTGCCTTTCGTTGTTAACGATCACCGTTAAGGTGAAAGTACGACTTTTGCTGGAACACACACGGCACAACCCTTTTTAGGGGGTGGTCGAACTCATTCATCAATCCGCAAGTCAGAATTTTGATCCAAATCAGAGACCGACTCATCCCTGATTCAGTAACCCCAAGAGGTATGGGAACATGCAGGACTTTGCAGTCACAACATATTTAACGTGCCCCAACTAACATTAGCCAATACGGCGGTCTTTGGCCGAGACGCGGACAGAACCAGCGACCTTTCTGTTACGAGACTGATGCTCTGCCAACCAGGCTACCGCGGCACACACAGTAATTATTTTTCTGTTGAATAATAAATACCATTTACGTAATCTTTATTCCAAAATAATCAAATTTTCGCAACTGTTTTCTTGATATATATTTTGATGAAAGCTAATTCAAGAACAGTATTTTTTTTAAATTGCCTTTTTAAAAATCTATGTTGGAAATAAATCCTAAGATTGATGCCTCAAGATTTCTCTTTGTTGTTGTTCAGTGTGTTTTTGAAAAAATTCTACTGGGCGAATTCAAATGAATATATATCCCATATTTACTATGGAGATTTTTAAATAAAAAATCATGAATGCTTTTTTTCATTTAAAAATATCAGATTAATAAGAAAATGAAAATCCACAAGATTAAATTATCATTTCATTATTTATTTATTATTTCGATTATAAATTAAGTTATTTTTTATAAGTTACACATAAAAAAATTACAGAATGAATTCTCCTTGAATCATTCAAAAATGGTAGTGAATAAACATTCATGATAGTTTAGAAAAGTATTTTTAATTTTTAACCTTTTGACTGCGGATTTCTTAAAATCTTTTTCTCTACAATCGCATAGAAAATGAAGATACTAGATTTGCTTCAGACAAACCAGTTCAATTTTCTTCAGCTTCAAGGGTTAGGGCATGATGGCCAAATATATCCACCCTATATAAAACCAAATATACCCACCCACAACTAAAAAAATTACATTTAATTAGAATTTTTAATTTTAAAATGTTTGTGGGATGTATATGTCCATTAAATATCAAAGAATTAAAAACTACATTTGTTTGTCCCTATACTTTTAAAATGTTCCCGTATTTTGAAGTTGGCTTTGTAACGTCTCGATCTGGTGCGATCAAATAAAGGGTAGCGTTTTAATCAAATTACTTTAATTACAACCATTAATTTACAGAAAAAATACTCTTTATCATCTAAATTAAGTGAAAGGTTCTATGTGGAACACCACAAGAATAGTTCCTCGAAATATTTCGGAGAAACTCACGAGAACAGCTAACCGGCCGTCCAAGTCTCAAGCTGGTATCGGGGTTAGCTCCAGGAATCCATCGAATTCCTCTGGTGTAATTTTCTCGCAAACGTTCTGCTTTCACCGATCTCTCCTTTGGACCCTTTCACCAAAAAACACCTCGTCTCATCTCTCTCTAAAAACCTCACATTTTCTCCCTTCTTTAATTCCACCTCTCATCCACATTGATGCATTTCGGTTCCCGATTCTCCAATCCTCGTTCAGCAAAAACTTCACTGGTCTACAGTTGACCGCAGGAATGTTCATGACCCACAATGGAAAGAATTCAGGCTACATATCTGTGTTGCAGACACGATTAGTGCACGGGTGGTCCTTTATCTGGACTCATTTTAAAGGGCCAGATGTCTGTTCTTAGAATTAGGGTTCTCCACCTGTCCATCTGTAAGCAATTACACTCCATAAACCGTCGCCATTTAGGAGACGAGTCTGGAAATGGCAATTATTGAGCGTGTGAAAAAGAAACCACCATGGTCAGGTCGGGGAGAAGCTGAACCATTACACCCTTCATCGGTAGGGTGTCAACTTCACACCATTTCTGAACCCACCCGAGAGGCGAGAACCAACGTTTTTCATCTTTATATTTGAGGTGCCTCAGCCATTATTTTTAATTAAAAGCAGTAAACGAAAAGACGTTATTTGGATCGATTTCATTAAATATCGATTTTTAACTTTTAAGAGAGTGTTGCCAAGCATAACACTCAGTCAAATTTCAACAAAAGGCCATCCTTTTAAATATCTTTCGTTTTGCTTTTCACTGAAAGGAGCTTTATTGATTTCAGTCATTAAAACTATTTAGATAAAGAGATTAATTAGGGTTATACTAATTAAAATTACATAATTTATAAATTCAATTAATTATTAAATTAGAATTTAAAAATATTTAATAGTATTTATGTGATTTAATTATTTCTAATAATTATTTTTAGTTAATTATTTTATTTGTATCTTTTTATTCTTTGTATATTTATTCATATGCATAAATGAATATTGAACATAGATGGCGCAGTATGCCCCAACCCAGAAGTATGCTTGAAATGTCAGGGGAGAGCTGTTGAGAGTTTTTGTAAACAACCATATCCGGTGTTGTTGAAACTGGTGCAGGCAGGCACCCGCTCGCTCTCCGTTAGTATTATTTGTTCGCTCGCTGTTTGCGACACTTTCTATATTTCAATATATATATTATGTGTTTCCTTAAGGCCTTATCACACGGCAAAATATCATTGGCACTTTCAGTCAGCAAATGACAACGAAAGTGGCTTCACTTGTGTGACGTCACTTCAAAGTTTCAAGCGATTGGTTGAATTTCGTTTGTGGACGATATTTCTGACGACATTTTCGAACTTGTTAGAAAAAGTTGTCGATCATGAAACTTGCTTGACAGGTTTTTAAGAGTAGGAACGGAAAAGTGCTGGCGAAATTTCACCGTGTGATAAGGCCTTTAGTATTATTTGTTCGCTCGTTGTCAGCGGCACTTTCTATATTTCAATATATATATTATGTGTTCCCTTGTATATCTGTGATCGTCATCCATGTTTTGTATATATATATTTGTGTGTGTGTGAAAATAAATAAGAAAAAGTAAAGAAGAATTTTTCCTGGTATTAAATACACACACACACAGCGCTACATATAAACAAATAGAATCGTCTGGATTTCGATTAGTTTTGAAAAATACCAATTTTTAAATTTTATGAGACTATTGTGGCATAAGCTAATTATATTGATTGTATTGATGCGCATTTTCAGTTTGAGTGAAGTGTGTTTTATATTTTTCTTTCCGATTGCAAATATGGGAGAGAAAAATGAATTTTATACATCTAGCTTTCATCGTTTTGTATTATCTCGTTAACTTGTATTCGAACAGCCAGACAGACAGATTTCCTCTTAACTGATTTTGCAGAAAATTTGATAGAAATCTACAAATTTAGCTTAAAGACCCAAAAACAAATTTTACCCATCTTGCTCGAAGCGTTTTTGAGTTATCTTTGTCACAAACAGATGGATGGACATTTTCCAAAAATGTGTTTTTCGAGTTCAAGGAAGGCTAAAACGTGCAGATTCGTTAAAATCTCGAATTCGAATTTTTCGTATACGACAGAGGTTCTCAACCTTTTTTGAACTGGTGCCCCCTTTTCTAGTGAATATTTCAATACCGCCCCCCCGCCCACTCCAGAGAAATAAGAGCGTACATAATAAATGATGAAAATAAGAATTAAATAAAAAAATTACTAATAGATAGAATATTGTTGTAATTGAAAGCTATTGAATTTCTTTTTTAAAAAAAAGATAAATAAAAGTTTTGGCTTACCTGATATAAGGTTTGGCAGGGGTTTTGATGATACAAAGTAATCCATAATAAACTATTGCTTTTTAAATAAATGACAGTTTCAGTGAACAATCAAAACCCATACTTAATTATATTACAAAGTATTTTTATTAAACTTTAAAGACATCGAATTATAGTTTTGGAGTATGCAGCCACAGAGTCTTATATTCTAGAGAGGTATCTCTTTCTCTCAATAGTGAAGTCTCATATCGAAATACGTGAATTTTCATACACGTGACAGAAAATTATCAATGTGAAAATAAAATGAATTATCAGCGTGAAAATGAAAGAAATGGAAACGAATTATCAGCATGATTTTTAAGTCCTTTTTAGACTATATTTGGTTAATCTTCTTTGTGTCATATCAACGCCCCCTAATTTTCTTTGGGTCTTTTACCGCCTCCCCCTGAAAGTCTCAAGCGCCCACAAGGGGGCATTATCACCCCCGTTGGGAACCTATGTTATACGAGAAAGTAAAAATCACCACTATAACTTTATTTTCTTTTATTCATGTAAACTATACATAATTCAACGAGAATCTTTCTTCCATAAATTTTGAGTGGTGTGAAAAAAAAATCGCGTGATTAAATATTTGACAAAATAATGAAAACAATTTGAGTTTTAACTCAATGAATTTCATTATCGAAAACTTTGCAAAATAATGATTTAAAAAAAATTGCCAACATTTAAGAAAATTGTGCACGATAAACACTGAAAAGATTATCCTGTGAATTCAGAATTATCTTTCCGTTAACATTATGCGCGATGTCATTTAAAACCTAATTTTTTAAATTTTAAAATGATACAATTTTTTTGAACTGTCATAGTTTTATCAGAAAACTCCCACCCCCCGAAAAAAAACGAGCCTGCTTAAATTTAATTAAATTTAAAAAAACGGAGTTCACATTTTCATTTTCCAAAGTGCATGTCTATTTTGATAACGCTATGCCAAACCGTCAGGCATGATGAGTGTCAACACACACGTCATAATTTTTAATAATATATATATAATTGTAATTTTGATTGTAATTTTCAACTTTTTGTGGTGAATCAATAGTCAGAAATAATCGGACATTTCTTGTGTTTGTCTGTTAACTAGACGGTATTTATGCGAATCTAATGCTCATCCCCATTTTAAAACTTTAAATAATAATAAAAAATTTGTCGGCGAATGTAATGCGCATCAATGGTATGAAGAATTTATTGAATCTTATTTTATACAACAATGGATTTGTACATAAATTTTGAATACTACACTTGGCCAAAAATGATTCGCATTAGATTCGCGTAAATATGGTAGTTTGAATTTATATTCTATCTACGCTAATATTTTATAATGGTTAGGTTATTATGAATTTTTGTTAAATATTTAGACATTAGAAGTAAAAAGATATATTATTATACATGTTTTTGAATTTTTTATTGGAAGAAATCTTGATATACATCTAAAAAATATATTCTTTTTCTTAATAAACTGAAATGTATTTGTTTCAATTTCCATCACATGAAAAACTACAACAATAATTAAAAAGAGAATACATTAAGCTGAAGTAAGTTATATAAAAAGTTTGTTTCATAAATTCTTAATCATCTACTACTGTCCAGAGCTATGCTAATCAAGAATCGATACTATCGATTCGTCCATTTTTCTAATGACCCCAAAAAGAAAAACTTCGCAGATGCGTCTACTGGGTACCGCGAAGGAAATGCTCGTTTCGGCGTTACTAAGCATGTCTGCAAACAGAAGGCATGCCATTGCCATTTTACAATCCCCATAGCAACGCCAACAAAGACTTAATTAAAGAGAAACGATATAACTTTTCATTTAACCTGACACCGATCTTTTTAGCTGTAAGAAACGCAATCTTCTAGATCATCCTTTTCGTGTTCGTTGCAGCGAGTATTCGAGTTTTCTCGCTTTGTGTCAGACAAAGTATCATTGTGATTTATCATGTCTTGTCTGCGCATTAACCATTAGTTAATGCTTAAAGAAAAAACGTAAATGGTGGTTTCACAGCAAATGAAAGTCATGCACTTTTAATTGAAAATAAAGGGTTCGAACGATCTGGGATATTTTTACTTTCTCGTATACAGTAAAAGCTCTTTATTCGCTGGGTATATGTTCCATAAATATGCCGCGA
>JAPMOQ010041062.1:8657180-8700614 GCA_026543055.1 Argiope trifasciata | reverse complement strand
TAATTATCTTAAGGCTTAGACAATGGTTTGAAGAATTTTGTAATTTTTTCTTGCTTGGCAGTTTTCAAAAGCTCCTTCTATTCAGACTGATACGCAGCAGTCGCATTAGCAATGTGCCTCTTAAAAAGAAGACTTCGTTCCGTAGACGGATCAATGTTCATAAAGAAATCGCAAAGCTCATTTGCCTTTCCCAAATCTTCATTAAGAGTTTTCAAATAAATGTCACGTTTCAGGGCTTGTTAAAGCTTCTTCTTCAAAGGGCTGTGAATCTAACATTTCCTCCTAGTCGGTTTCAGTCAGATCTTCGTCTTGCGATTCAAGCAATTCCTAATTATCACTTGATTCTATCTATTCGACCCATCTCGTCCTATTCCATTCGCGATTTCGGCTATGTTTGCATTTAACAACATACTTTAGACAAAGTTCTAATAAGATCTATTTTACTTTTTTATAAGTCCATTTGACGGTATTGACAAAGGATATTGGGTTGAATACCTATTGGAACCCTTTTATTATTATGTATGTACTTATTAGATCCGCGAATAAAGAAATTTTTAGCCGCGAATATAGGAATTGGGTCGCAATTTTTTAATCCGCGAATAGTGAAAACGCGAATGAAGGAAGCGCGAATAAGGAGCTTTTACTGTTCGTTGTATTGAGGAAGTATAATATTTATCAAAAAAATTCGAACTTTTGATGAATCTCCACTTTTTAGACCTACCTGAATGCGAAAAACATATTTTTGGGGAAATATCCGTCTGTTTGTGAGAAGGTTAATTGAAAAAGGCTTTGAGCTAGATGGTTGAAATTTGGTATATGCTTTCAGATTTCTATTTTGAGTAAATTCTGTTCAGATGAAGTCTATCTGTAGGATATGATAATTAGAAAACAGAGGAGTTTGACTGATAATATTCGGAATACAAAATTTGCATTTATGATACAGACACCTCTTACATTTCGAGTCATATCTAACTTGGGGTTGACTCCCTGTCGGCCCGTACTTCTAGAAAAATGTAAACGCGATAATTGAAAAACACAAAAAATCTTAAATTATATCAAATTTGGCACGGGATTTTGTGACTGCAAATGCAGTTTTGTGTTACTCTTCGGTTCAATCGGGCAAGAGAAAGGTGTCTAAGGCAGAAATTTCACTTTCGAATACTATTAACTTCGTTAAGTTAGTTAAGTTTAAGTTAAGAAAGTTTTGGGAGACCATGCCAGTTGATTTATTAAACCAAATTCCATTTACATTTTCTCATATACAAAGTATACAAGATGAGAACATTGTAAGGATTTGAAAATATGAATTCGAAATTTTGGAAAATCTCGTTACAAAATTCTGAGTTTGAAAAATACATTTTTAGAACTCTGTCTGTTTATGAACACGATTACTCAAAAATAAGGGAGAAATAAGAAGGAAAACGCCAGTGATTAATCGCCGAAAATTCCCCAAGGATGGCATGTAAACATGATGATTTAGTAAAAATTCTAAATTCACAACAAAAGTTAATGTACGTCAAGCTCATGCAAGACCTTCTTTGTCATGACAAATTTTTAGAGAGCATGTGAGAAAGTTTTGAGGAGACCATCCCAGTTGATTTATTAAACCAAATTCCATTTACATTTTCTCATATACGAAGTATATAAGATGAAGACATTATAAGGATTTGAAAATACAAATTCGAAATTTGGGGAAATCTGCTCGTTACAAAACTCTGAGTTTGAACAATACATTGTTAGAACTCTCTGTCTATGAACACGATTACTCAAAAATAAGTGAGAAATAAAAAGAAAAATATTTCAGGTGTGTTTTTCGCATCAAATTTATAAACTTCTATCAAATATGGAACGAAATCCATTCGTAGGAATGGGAATACGATTCGCTGCTTGAATACAAGTGAATATGGTACTTACAAAAACGCAAAGAGCTAGACAGAAAAAATTTGATGTATCGAGTTAGCAGCTAAAAAGGAGATTCGAATCAAATTTAGAACAAAATCTGTCAAAGGGCTGATAGTCTGTCAATCTGTATTTTTCTATGTATATCAATATGATAGTTGAAAAGCACTATAAGTGAAATTTAACATATGATCTTGTTGTTAACATTTGGATTCAATCGGATTTCCAGAAAGCACCAGAATTGTGTTTCCAGAATTTGAAAGATTTTAGACTTATTTTTTAAGATTTCCTCTCGAGGCACAACAGTTCTATTCTGCTGGATACCATCTCATGTGGGAATATGTGGCAATGAGAAGACTGATAAAAGTGCCAAATCAGCAACCCGTTTCTTAGAGACACCCTTACCTGCATGCGATTTGAAGAAACAGGCTAAAAGGTATCCGTACGTAAACTGGCAAGCTCAGTGGGATTCGGAAACTCTAAACAAACTTCATACTTGCAAACCTGTCATAGATAATTGGCCTTCTTTAAATTATAGAAAACATGACACCATTTTAACTCTCCTGAGAATCGGTCACACTTGAATTACACACAGACATCTATTATTAAATGATTAATTGCCGATATGCCCACATTGTGATTGTGGGATAACAGTTAATCATATCCTTATTGAATGTCCATATTTTAATGCTCAACAGTTATTTTACTTCAAAACCACAACAGTAACTTTGTCCTTCTTGCTTGGCAAAAATCCACACAATCTTTTTGCCTATATATAATCTATGAGATTTTTTTCCCTAATCTGAACACACTTTTTCGGCTTCGTTTTGACATTTTGTAATTTATCATCGCTTTGCTAGTGTTAGATGACGATACATAATAAATACACATTTTGAATATTTATTTCATATATATTTAAATAATTTATAAAGTTAATTATTTCGAACTAATTTATTTATACAAATGAATGCAACATTTTTGTGTTATCGGATATATCTAAATGACCGTGCATTACAGTTTCACTCGAGAAAACCGACTTAAAAGAGAACAAAGCTAATTGATATTTAATCATTGCTTTTCCAATAGTTGCTTTCGATTCATCATTACTAACGAGTGTACAAGTCAAATGATGGATTTTTTTTTTTTTTTTTTTTTTTTTTTTTGCCGTTCAAATAAACAAAATCTATTTGAGTAGGAAAACAATCCTTAAATTGTATATTTATATTTTTCTTATGTTTATTTATTTATACGAAAACGCATTATAAAACACTCAAAGGATAAATACCAATTTTTCATCATTGTCAATTTGTTTATTAACATTTTTTCTAGATTTTAGAATATTTTTTTTCATTACATCTTGAACATGAGAGTTTTATGCTTTAAAGTATAGTATATATAGTACTTGAAGATTAAATGTGAGTCGTTAACTAACAATAGTGACGGAATATCGATTTTTGGTGTAAATTTAGTATACCATCTTTAATCCTTTTTTGAACAATTAATCGCTGGCATATTATTAATACACAAATACTATAAAATCGAATATGTATTTTGGAGAACTATTTTTCCCTCTGATTGGAATCGAAATTTTCCATTGAAGTACAATTGTATTAAAAAAGATCACATGCCAATTTATTTGAGACCTTGCAATTTTCAGCTATCACGTTTTTGGTGTAAGTGTTGAAAATTCTTTTTTAATCAATTAAAAAAAATTTATTCATTAAAAATATTTTAATTTTAAGTTTTTATAAAAATTAGTTTTGCAAAATTATATTTTCGAGAATTATAAAGAAAAGTGACCAAATCCCAATTAATTTTTACTTTCTCGTATACAAATACAGACAAAATATTGTAATCATCCAAAAATTTGCTCAAAATTTAACGAATTTCTAACGTAGAACAAAAAGAACAATCCAAACATAGAATGACCTCAGTTGACTACAGCTGAAAAGTTGATGATACAACCCCTTCCCTCTCAATACATTTGGCGTAAATGTTGGTGGAATTTTGCCAATATGTAGGTTGAATTCCGCCAAAGATCGAGCTCGCGATCTTCCGATTTGCAGCCGAGTAACTTATCCACTATACAAAAGTGACCACCGATGTTTAGTGGCAGTTACTGGTTTATTGAGATGTCACCACCCGTTTATTTAAATAGGTAAACACAGATAAGCAGATTGTTAGCCCTTAGACCGATGTAGTTCCCCATCTGATGCAAATTTACATTTTAATAAATGAATCGGTGTACCTAATTTTATCTACCAGTTTTCGTTTTGTTGTTTCCATGAATCCTTGTACTAGAATTACAGGACATACAGACTTCCTCAGAACGGATTTTGACCAGAAATGAGCTAAAATCTACAAATTTATTGTAAAATCTATAAATCAAATTGCATCCTTTCAGCTCTAAGCGTTTTGAATTATCATATTCACAGACAAATGTAAGTTCTAAAATTAAACGAATTATTTAATTTTTAAATCTAATATCCAAAACTGAGGGAAAATAAACAAATATATTGTAAAATCTATAAGCCAAATTGCATCCTTTCAGCTCTCAGCGTTTTGAATTATGTTCACAGACAAATGTAAGTTATAAAATATGTGTTTATGAGCCAGGAAAATCTGAAAAGCTAGAATTCGCCGAAATCTCTAGTAGATTTTTTTTTCATGATTACAATGCTTTCTCTTCATATACGAGGTAGTATATGAAGAGAAAGCATTGTAATTATAGTAGCCTTGGATATATAGTAAATATCCGATATTAGCGAAAGTCTATAAGAACGAAAGTTTATTAGATTATAATCAAGTAACTCAAATATAGAGACTTTTTCAAGCATAAAATTATCACGGAAGTGTAGTGAAAAATTGGACTAGAATTAAATAGGCATTCATCTGAAACGCAGTGACTAATTCTAAAACGTTTAATTTCTAAAATGGGTTTTTTTTTTTTTTTTGCAAAGCATACATATCTAATGATTTATACGTATCAAAGGTATGAGAAACACCTTAAGTAAACTGAAAACATAAACAAAATATTTTTTATTGATTCATTTTTTCTGTTGGAAAGATTAGTATTCATTACCTAATATAGTTGACTGAACAGCTACTGTTGAAAAACAACCGATTTCTGTTTTGACATCGGAAATAAGAAAGGATGTTCGGAACGTATATCTAAATCTAAGTTATTCTTACCAAATCTATCGAATCAAATTATTTAAATTAAAAATATTTTAATTCATGGTGGCATAAATATTCCTTTTAAAAATGTCTGTCAAATATTGAAAATATTAAAACTACAGGGTGTTCCACAAAGCGTGCAGCATCTAATATTTACAGATTAGGATAGAATACGTCAAGACGAGTATTTTGAGGTATAACTTATGGGGGTTTTCATGGTCTAATTAATGTGTGAAGCTTGTGTTATAAAAAATTCAAGAAATGTGCCCCCCTCCTCCACACACACACACACACAAAAAAAACGTGTGAAAATCAAAGTTTATCGAGAACCTTTATTTTAAAAATGTCGGCAGTGTAAATAAATGACATGGCCAAGTTTGAAATCCAAATTCACAGTTATTTTCTGCAAAAAAATGCGTTCTAATTTTCTTGACGGTTTCTATTGTTAATTTAAAGTCAAACAATATTGAGGACTATGCGAGATACCCTGCGCCTTTCAAATGTCCCCATAAAAAAAGTCGCATAGATTAGAATCCGGAGAGTAAAGTGGTCACTCTATAACATTGTCTAATTTCGTAAGGAAGTCCTGTCCGCTTAAGGTATCCGACTACGTTATAAACACTGGTTTTCAACCACTTTGGCAATTTTTTTTATTGTTATTTCTTGTAGTTCAGACTTTCTTCTTTGCAAAACAGTTCATCCTTTCTAGGAAAAGGAAGGTCTGAACTATCATCCAGGCGAATTTCAAGCAAAACATATTTTTCAGCTAAAATTTGTCTTTAACTACAATCTTAATTTCATAAAATTTCTTCACCGTTAACATAATATCTCAAAATATAAGAAAATTTCAGAGTGTGTTTTAAATAATATGAGCAATGAAATGATTGGTTTGGTTTGGTTTTATGGCACAAAAGCCACATTTGGCCATTCTGCGCCAAACACATGATTTTAAGAAATTTTTCAGAGTTTTAAAATGTTTCAAAGAGTAAAAATTCTAAAACCAAGTTAAAAAGAGCAGAAAAAACTCAAATAAGATGATCAATGCCAATGTTTTGTAAAAAATAAAATAAGTTTTCATGTGGGTTATCACCCAACAAGTCTTTCAATTGATTTTTATTCCCAAAATGGATTCGTCTATATGCGCTAAAATTTGGGCATTGCAGAAAAATATGTTTAATTGAGAGGGTACAACGACAATGCGAACAAAGTGGTGCAGGTTCTGAATTTAACAGGTACTTATGTGTCAATCTAGTGTGACCGATTCGAAGACGATTTAAAATGACCGATTGTTTCCGGTTTAGCTTGTAAAACTTAAAAGGCTTTATTAAGGGCTGAATTTCATATAACTTATTCTGCTTTTGTTCATTCCAAAAGCTTTGCCATTTTTTCTGCAGTTGGTTTTTAACAACTTGAACTGCATCATTTAATAGAGCAAAATTTTCAGTCATTGCTGCTGCACTTCTTGCAGCTTTATCCACTCTTTCATTTCCAGTAATTCCCGAGTGTCCAGGAATCCAACAGAATATTACTTGTATTCCTTTCGCTGCTAAATAAATATAGAATTCAATGCACTTCAGCACCAAGGGATGTCTTGTTAAAGGACCATTCCTTAATGCTTCAATGACGCTTTTTGAATCTGTATATATAATGCTTCTTTTATAACCTTTTTCTGCAATTTTTATCAAGGCCCGGTATATAGCATAAATTTCTGATGTAGAAATGGAACAATATTTATTTAATCTTTCCGAGATTACAGTGTCTCTGATAATTACAGATGCACCCACTGCGTCATTTGCCTTGGAACCATCAGTAAAAACTGGCTTAGTCAAAAAATTGTTGTCTGTGAAAATAAAATAATGTTTGGTAAATTAAATTTACTGTTGATGACTTGTTCCATTTCTCAAAAGGATCAATAAAATTAATATTTATTTTTTTCCAAGGAGGGAGTTCGTCAGATTTGTTAAGAATCGGGAAGTCAGTTATATTTAGATCTCTAAGAATTATTCCGATTCTAAAACCAAAAGTGGGACGAAAAGATGATCGCAATGAAAATAATGAGCCATAAATAGGATTTATAATTTTGTAATGCAATGGATGTGAATCGTCACTTTTTATTTTAAAAAACAGATTAAGAGCCAGTTTTTCTCTTCTAAGTTTTAAAGGAAGCTCGTCACATAAAATATATAGGCTTAAAACGGGGAAAGTTCGAAATGCTCCAATTGAAAGTCGTAAACCCTGATTATGAATAGAGTCAAGAGGCCGCATTGTAGATTCCGCAGCAGATCGATATACAGCACAGCCATAATCCAGTTTTGATCTGATTAAACTTCTATATATTTTGAGTAGACAATTACTTTCTGCTCCATACTGTGAATTGCAGAGAATTTTCATTAAGTTCAAGGAAAGTATACATTTTCTTTTCAGATAATTTATGTGCGACTTGAAAGTCAATTTTGAATCAAACATTATTCCTAGAAATTTTACTTCAGACACAAAAGGAATAATTTGTTTGTTTAATTTCAGTTTTGGATCCGGATGCAACCCACGTCCTCTACAAAAATGAATTGCAACCGATTTTTGAGCAGAAATAATAAACCCATTAAATTTTCCCCATTCACATATATTGTTGATAGCTTCTTGAAGTTTCTTTTCAATTAAATCCATGTTTTCACTGGAGCAGTGTATTTGAAAGTCATCAACAAACAATGAACCGTGAACAGCCGGTGGGATATTTTTAATGATATCATTGATTTTGACAATAAATAAAATAACACTCAGGACGCTTCCCTGGGGAACTCCTTCGTCTTGAGAGAAACTATCAGATAAAATATTGCCCAATCGAACACGAAACGTTCTCGTTCTCAAAAAATTTTCAATAAAAATGGGTAAATTTCCACGAAGACCGATTCTGTGCAAATCTCGCATAATTCCGCATCTCCAGGCTCTATCATATGCCTTTTCCATATCGAACATTATTGACACCAGATGTTTCCTGCTCACAAATGCCTCTCTGATAGATGTTTCTAGTTGCAAAACATTATCTAAAGTACTCCTACCACGGCGGAAACCACTTTGAAAAGGGGATAGATATTTTTTCTCTTCAAGAATATAGACTAAGCGAGCATTAATCATTCTCTCTAAAATTTTGCATAGACTACTAGTGGTCGATAGTTGCTTGGGTCGTAAGTATCTCTTCCTGGTTTTGCAATCGGAATTATAATTGCATTTCTCCATAAGTTAGGAAAACTATGTTCATGCCAAATTCGATTGAAACAATGCAGGATATTTTTTAGAGATATTTCACTAAGATGGTTTATCATGTGAAGGTGAACATTATCGGGACCAGGTGAAATAGCGCGAGATTTTTGTAGTGCCCTTTTTAGCTCCATATAACTGAACTCGGAATTATATTCCTATTTAGAGTTCATAGAGAAATTTAAACTATGTTTTTCTTCATTTGTTTTGTAAGATATGAATTCTTGTGTGTACGAATTTGCACTAGATACTCTCGAGAATGTCTCACCCAGTGTATTAGCCATTTCCTTAATATGTGTTATAAATTGTCCGTTGGTCTTTAAAAAGGACAAAGGAACGGTGTTTTTAAAAATGCCAGATATCTTCCTTGTTTTATCCCACAGCTGTTTGGAACTTATTGTTCCGTTTATAGAGCTCACAAATAATACCCACGTATTTCTTTTACTTTTCCGCCTGATCAATCTTGCAGTTACCTTAGCTTGTTTAAAGGTAATAAAATTATTAGTAGTGGGATATCGTCGGAACTTATTCCAAGCTTTGGCTTGTTTCTTATCAGCTGTTTTGCACTCATCATTCCACCAAGGCTTCCAGTGCTTCGGAATCTTTCCTGATGTCTTTGGAATCGCAGCATCCGCTGCTTTTATAATTGTGTCCGTTATCATTTGTATAACATCGTCAATGTTTTCGTTTTTTACAATGTCTTTAGTGATGCAAGCCAGACGTGAGAAAAGAGCCCAATCTGCTTTGTGAAATATATATTTTTTTGGTATTTCAAGATATACAGAATCATTATGACTATATGTTAAAATAACAGGAAAGTGGTCACTGTTGTACAAGTCGTCTGCAACACCAAAATCCCATTTAACTGCTAGTGTTGGAGATCATAAAACGAGATCTAGGGTATGGAAAGTTCGACTAGGTATATGAAAATAGGTGTAACTTTTATCGTTTAACAAACACAGATCATGGTCTTCTAGTAAAACCTCTATTTGTTGCCCTTTTAGATTGAAATCTTTGCTTCCCCAAATAGGATTGTGACCATTAAAATCTCCTATGAGGATGAGAGGTTTTGGGAGTTGTTCTATTAAACTGTCAAAATCATTTTGAATCGAGTTGTCATTCGGGGGCAAGTAAATACAGCAAACTGTTAATAAAGAGCCTATGTGAAGCTGAACTGCAACGGCTTGAATAGGGCTATTTATAGGTAATTCTCTATAAGGAAATGTTTGAGAAATCAAAAGAGCCACACCTCCTGAGGCTCTGGAGCCCAGAGTGTAGTCTTTTCTAACGATATTATAGTATTTCACTTTTGTGGAATGTTTCGGAGTTAGGCATGTTTCTTGTAATCCCAGACAAGCGGGCTGGTAATTATTAAAATGTTTTTAAGGTCTTGAAAGTGAGTGCGTAAGCCCTGACAATTCCAAGAAAGAATTATGATGGCCGTGTTTTTGAATTAAGAGGTAAATGACTCTTCCTCCCCGCTAGTAGACATCGCATCATCTTCTGAAGGAAGGATTTTTAAACTATTTTTTTCATCACAACCTTCAAGTTGTGTTTGTTTTAATAGGTCATGTTTGGTAATTGTACGTTTTTTAATAGAATCCTTTATTTTATCACCTAGATTTTTCTTTTGCAACTGCAGTCGCGCTTTTTTCATTGCTTTAGTCTCTTTCAATATTTTTGATACTATCTTTGGCTGGTCCCCTTTATCAGATTTCACAGCAGGATTACGAGAGGATACACTTGAATTGCTTGAGAGTGTTAAGTTTTGATCTTTAGTTGAACATGATTGGCTTGACGTATTCTCTTTATTATTACTCCCGTTTATGTCTTTATTTGTTGCAGTTTGAGATATGGATTTAATTTGGTTCATTCTATGGAAAGTGCTGTCAACTTGCTGCTGAGTTTCTTCAAATGTTTGAGTTGAAGTCGACACCATCACAACTTTTACTGCTGCAGAATAGGACACACCTGCTCTAGGAGCACGGTCTAAAACAGTTTTTCGTGCTTCCTTGAAGGTAAGATTTTGTTTTACTTTAACTGTTTGGATCTCTTTTTCTTGTTTCCAGCGAGTGCAAAGTCTAGAATAAGCTGGATGTTCACCTTTACAATTTGTGCAGCAAGGAGTGTTAGAGCATGTTTGGCTATCATGATCGAGCAAGGAACATCGCGCACATGCCTGTGATCCTCTGTAAGCTTGTACTGTGTGTCCAAACCTTTGACACTTGAAACAGCGTAAAGGATTTAGAACGTAAGGTCTTACTGAACAATTCAAGTATGCAATTCGAACGGATTTGGGAATTGATGTTAATCTAAAAGTGAGTATTAAATGTTTTGTTGGTAATAACTGCCCGTCTCTTTTAATCATAATTCTTTTAACTGCGATAACATTTTGATTTTTCAAATCTTCGAGTATGTCGTTTTCTGTGTCGTTTTGTAGTTCAGATTCCGAAATAACTCCTTTCGATTGATTCAGACTAGTATGAGCAACAACAGTTATTTCATGGGTACCAATTTGCCTCATTTTCATTAGAGATGAGACTTGTTTCTGAGAACTGATTTCTATCAAGAGAGTGTCATTTCTACATTTTTTAATTGACTTAACATCACCGACATTCGCTAGTATAGTTTTATGAATTAAGATGGCTGATATGGAATTAAATGATTTGTCGTTACTTTTTATGATAAAGAATCGGTCATTAACATGGTACTCCTTTACAGGAGAGGTTGACGGACACGTGTCTCCATCGGGACAAAAATTGCGGGAACCCATAATTTGCAACTGGTGTTCATCCCGGTACGCCCCCGCCCACCGTGGAGCCCAACAAGGGAATTTAGTTGCCGGCTCTGGGCATCTCCAGCCTCAGTACTTGCTTTAGGGGTAGCACCGGGATATAGACCTACAGAGACTGCAGGCCTAACCCTCAAGCAGTGGTTTCTCGTTCCCAAAGAAAACGCACCACCAGCCGATTGACAAGAACGGGTTCATTCCTGCCGCCCGACTTACAGAGCAGCGTGGGCCAAAGGGAACGCAAAGGGACCCCAGGATTCCATTTTGCCCCTAACGGGTCGCCATGCACGGCCAACACATGGGTTTAATAGGAAACTCAAATCCAAATCAAAACGCCAACATAAATGGAAAGGAAATATCACTATAACTCATATAAAAATGGAAATTATGAAAATAAGAATAAGAGAAGGATCGCTAGGGTAGCCTGGGGGTGCGACACCCGTGTCTACCAAAGGCAGTAGATCCCCTGGGTAAAGGAAAGATCCCTGGGTACCTCGGGATTGGGACCCAATGAAATGAACCAAAAGTTTTAGTGTTGGTGGAATACGTATTCATTTATAGGTGTTTTCAGAAAAATTAAGTTAATTTAATTTATGAAAAAAATGCACATATATGTATATTGTTACCCATAACTTTGCATTTAAAAATTTTTCTTAGCTTTTGGTTCATTTCATTCATCATTACGTTCCATAACTTGTGTACAGAGAAAAATAGGATTGCTGCATTACCATTTTGTGCAGATTGTAAACCGTTTTGGTTAAATTTCATTAAAATGTACTACAAATTTTCACATTTCTCAAAATATATTTTATTTACAAATAATACTTTTTGCATTTAGTGGTTATAATTGACAATACATCTAAATAACCATAAATTGCTTTTTAAAAAATCGAATTTTTCAAAATTTTTCCTTCTAACGAAGTCGGATACCTTAATCAATGGCGAAAATGTTCCGCTAAGACATCGAAGTTCCGTTGAGTGCTATGAGATATAGCACCATCTTGCATAAACCAACGATTGCTTAACTTTCCTTGCTTAACCATAGATCGCCGTGCCGATGTTTATTATAATTATTTATTTGGGAAAGCCTCCATGCTTTAAAATCGTCATATGCATCATAATTTGGAATACAAACTGTCAGATTTAGAATTATTGTTCATGTAATTAGACCATGACGCTATATAAGGGGACCCCACGCATTACGCATCAAAATACTTGTTTTAAACTGTTCTGTCCAAATCTGTATATATTAGATCATAGGTTCCCAATGTGGGCGATGACGCCCCCTTGTGGGCGTCTGAAGCTTTCAGGGGAGTGGTAAAAGACCCAGAGAAAATTAGGGGGCGTTGATATGGCACGATGGGGCGTTAGAAGATTAACCAAATATAGTGTACAATAACTTCAAGGAAGGATTCCAGGATAATTTTAACATGGACATACCAGACTGGGTTTTGGATCGTTTTTCCAAAATCAACACAGCAAGATCACCACAGTTAGAAGAAATAATAGAACTGACAATTGAGTATCTAAAATAAAATTCAAGAATGGCAACCAAGAATTTTGGCTACAGAAGTCGATTTCGCTACTGCATATTGAAATATTCACTAGAAAAGGGGGCGCCAGTTCAAAAAAGGTTGGGAACCTTTGTATTAGATGGTGCATACCTTGTGGACACTCTGTAAATATCTAGATATGATGAAAAAGAAAAACAATCCACCAAAAATGATATGATTCTGAAGAACAATTACCTTGTCTGAGTATAAATTAAAGAATGTTTAATTTACATAAAAGGTGGCTTCTTTCATTGCTCCATATCATCATTCACTGTAAATATGATTGCTTTTGTTTCATTTATCTTTTCTTGGTTAAATCAGATACATTTTCATATATTGAGAATAGACTATTTTAATAGATTCAGCTGTTCATTGCTTGAATATGTATCAATTTAGCAATTTTGCCTGTATAATCTGTAAAACATCTATATCGCGCTTATTATCCAATTAATAAAATTTACCATTTTTCTTTTGAGATGTAGATAATTTTTCTTGTGAGAAGATATTGACATTCTTCTTATGAGATGCACAATAAAAAAATTAAAAAAAATTGGAAAAGATAAAGGAATTCCAAGATCACAAATTTCAAGTTATCATGCGAGAGTATTATTATTTTTAAATCATTATTTGTCTTAATTAATTTAATTCATTTACTTGTTTAAACCTGTTTGAAGATTACTCATGCGTTGATATTCAGAAAAATGATGATTTTTTTTTCATCTCAAAATCGTTTGAACTCAAAAATTTGAGAATCGAATTCATTGTGGACTTTCACACCAGGTTGTAACTTCAGTTGGCGATAAATTGCTAAATGGGACAACCTTCTGCCTTATTTTCTAATAACTCTAAAAGTGGAAAATGGATGCCTCAAAAGCTATAAATCACTCATTTGTTGTCTAAGCCTTTTGGAACTTCAACAATTTGTTGCCTACACATTTTGAGGGTTCTAAAACTTAAAAAAAAAATTCTTACATGATAATAAAATCTATGATTTTAGAAGTTCTGAAAATTTCCTAAGCAATTCATGTGCATTTAATAAACATCACATTATGAATATAATCCTTGAACAAAAGTTATCTTCACTGAAAATCTCAAAGAAAGAGAAAAAGATACAATAAAATTTGTGAGCTATAAAATCACTTACTATCAGACTAAGAAAAAAAATCCTGATTGAAATACCATCTGAGACACAACGATACTTTTTTTCAATAAAAAAAAAAAGGCAAACAATTGGTGAAACCATGAAATTGACTTCATACCATTAATGAAAAATAACGTTGCAAATTATACCTAGAAAGATTTTATCATTTGTTGAAATTAAGGAGAGGAATGTATTATTAAATTTATATCACTGAAAAAATAACTTTTCGAGTTTTAAGACGAAGCAATAAATAAATCAATAATATTTCTAGAAAATAACTTGCTTAGTTAATTAAATTTCGCTTAAACTTAATCAATAAAACTATTTAAAAAAACACTCATAGAAGAACATTCCGGAATTCTAGATTATATTTGTACCAAATGTTATAAATTTGAATCTAATATCCTGCCTCATAATTCATTAATAAGTAGACAACAAGGACAACCATTAAGCTTTTTGTATAATAAAACTGCAAAACGGAAATTAAAAACGCACAACTCTTTCATTTAAATATTTTTTCAATCATAAGAACAAAAGTATTTAAGGATTGAAAAAAAGAATTTTATAACCTTTTTTTAGAAAGTTTTTAAGACAAGTTGCTGAATCTTCTCATGAAATTTGATACATTATAACATTAACTATTTAAAAGAAGCTTTAATAAGAAGTTTGAACAGTTGTTTGTGTGGAAATTGCGATACATTACAAAAGGGAATCAAATATGAATTTTCTTTTGTCCTTCACTGTATAAACTCAAAATAAAATGTATGAAAATCCCTTAAATAGCAGAAATAAAATAATAAGGAAAAGTATTTATTTTCATTCGTAGAACATTAAATATCAACTTCAAATGGCTTCCATTTTTAATTTACGAAACACTCTGACCTGAATTAACAAGCAGGTTAAGTTTAGTTTAGTTATATTAACGTCCGTTTTAAAGCAACATGAGGGCTATTTTGGGACGGACCTCGTAATTTTGAGCCACGGTCAGATGACGAGGACAACACCTGACCAGGAACCCCCTCTCCACACCACACCATACCAGGACGTTTGGCCTGACATATTTAACGTGCAAGAGACTCTCTCACACGACGGTTCTTCGGTGGAATCGAACCTCGAACCTGAAACCCTCCGATTCTGAAGCCAAGACCTTACCACCAGGCCACCGCGGCCCAACAACCAGGTTAAACAAAGAGCTAAGGTCCAAAAGTTCCTTGTTTCATTTACCGTATTTTCAACGCAATCCATTTTTGTATTTAAAGAAACCTAGATCGACTTAATTCCCGATTTAAGGTATCCGACTACATTAAAAAACACTGGTTATCGATCACATTGGAGATTTTTCAAAATTCTTATTATTTCTTTTAGTTCAGACTTTTCTCTTCACGAAACAGTTCATCCTTTTTAGGAAAAGGAAGGTCTGACCTATCATCCAAATTCGCATATATTTCAGTTAAAATTTGTCTTTAACTTATATTTTTTCAAAACCTTAATTTTCAAGCAAATTTCCCACCGCTAACATGATATCCCTAAAACTAATAAAGGTATTCTCATAAAAATTTCAGCGTGTGTTTTAAATAATAGAGGCAATGAAATGAACCAAAAATTTTATTGTTGGCGAAACACTTTCTCATTGATAGGTGATTTTAGAAAAATTACGTAGTGACTTTATGGAAAAAATGCGTACATGCGAAGATTTTCAGCCATAACTTCTTTGGATCTTAACATTCTTCTTAGATTTTGGTTCATTTCATACATCAATATATTCTATAACTTGTGTGCAAAGAAAAAGGGGATTGCTACATTACCATTTTGTACAGAGTGTAAACCGTTTTGGTTAAATTTCATTAACATTAACTACACATTTTCCTGTTTCTCAAAATATATTACATATTCAAATAGTTTTGTTGTATTTATAGTGCTTATTATTGGCAATACATGTAAACACCATAAATAGTTTCTAAAAACTCTAATTTTTCAAATTTTTTTTCCTTTGAACGTAGTCGGATACCTTAAATGTTTTCCTACACTTGAACCATTGAATTTTTAAGAATCTAGAGAACAAAAGTTTAAAACAAACAAATTTAAAAAACACTTACTTCAACCCTAATTCCAACTAATAGATACCTGAATTTTTACATCCTCTTGAACTAACCCTCAAGGTATTTTCTCTGCTTGTCCTTTTCTTGTTCGGTAATCGTCAATTCAGGACTGAAGATGAAAGGGCCACAATAGGTGACAAGTGCATTCAATTCGATCCCATTCAAAATTTTAAAGTAGCGCCAAAATCGATTAGAAAATAAGCAGCTTGCAAATTTTCGGTTTCTTTTGTGCCCCAAGGGCTAAGTTCAAAAACAAAGAGCATTCTCTTTGTCGGACAAGTTTGTCGCCAAAGTATTCACCCATAGGCAGTCAGCAAGGAACACCTGACAGTAATGACACTCTGCCAAACTTTTCAGCCAAACTCTGAAATCTACTCTAGAGAGATCGTGAGAAAGTTTTTTTTTTTGGTGAAAAAATTTCACTATTGATTTTTTTTCTTCACTTTCTCGTATTCGTGATATAAAGAAATTGCAATAATTGCAAAAAATTAGAACTCCGGATTTTGATGAATCTAAACGTTCTATATTTCTCTAAGTTCAAAAAAAAAAAAAAAAAAATAAATAAAAAAAAAAACTTTTTTTGAAAATGTCAGTCTGTCTGTCTCTGACAAAAATAACTCAAAAACAATTTGATCTAAACTGACGAAAAATGGTATGCGGTCTGTACATCAAATCTTCAGTTTTCTATCAACTTTTGATTGAAATCTGTTCAGAGAATATCCGTCAATGTTCGGCTGTTCAAATCTTATAATATAATACGAGGAATGGTTGCCAAGTCGAAAATCGCCCCAGAATTAATAAAGTCCGGTAAACTTGGGGTCTGGGGTTTTTGGCCACGAGGAATCGATTGGCGCCGGTTTTGAAGCGCTACGGTTGAGCAGTTCGGAGTTACAGATAGGATATTTTCAAACTTTATTAGTTCGCCATAATGGCTATAGATGGCAGCACTTAAATTTTCTTTGTCTATTGCCTAATAGGTTTCAAGCGGTAACGTGCTGTTGATTAATGTTTATTATGTTTATGCTGTTATAGATTTATAATATGTTTCTTATGTATGTATATATGCTTGGTTTTTCTAAATAAATTTGTCAAAAATATTGAACTTCAACACACTTCAATCTTTACCTTTGTATAGAATAGTTCCCTTTCCAAACTCTAACTTTGTTTAGAATAGTTTACAATGGTGCACTTTAACCGGTTATCTTTTCACCAATGGTTTCACAAATTTTCTTATGGCATGTATTGTTTTGATAAATCCCAATTGAAAATTTAAATCTTCGAGATAGCTTCGATACCTGTTTTCTCCGAGCGGAGCTCGGTCACCCGCTGGTATAAGTTAACACGAGTACTACAAAATGAAGAAAGCTTAGATAAATAAGATTCCGTGCTCAGATTTGGCATCTATAATGTAGACACTTATCAAAATTTGAGCTGAATCCAACTACGAATCGATTGTCTGTTAGTCTTATTTTTAGAAATGATTAAAGGAGATAATTCAAAAACGCTATGACATAAATCTATCAAATTTGTCACGAGAATTTCTAACTAAAAGTGCAATCTTGTTTCAACCGGTTATAAAAAACATGTCTAAAAAAGAAATTTGATTTTTGGATATTATTAATGCATATCCAGGATTAATCGCTACATATCACATGATAGACTTAATAAAAATGCCAAATGCGCATCAAAAGTTAATATTTCGCATCTTTTACTCGCCAATGCCATGTAAGGGTTCTCTGGCCTGACAAGTTTATTAAAGAGTATGCGAGAAAGTTTTGGGGAAAACACTCCCTCTGGTTTAGAATTGTTTTCTACATTCTATTATAATATCATTGTAATAACTGTACATGGCAGACAGGAATACTCAGAAATTTCCTCAGAATTTCATCAAATGACACGCACTCTCAGCCTCCATACTCTTTAATAATCATCATAGCTTCCACCCCCGTGCAACTGTTCTTCTACTCTTCACATCCTTTTTAGGACAGACGGAATAACCCCATGGTGGTAAGAGACATGACAATCATCATTCTCGTAATATATCTAAAGTTTCATAAATCCTTTTATTCTAGTAATAAGCCTATAATTTCGGCTATGTTCGAACTCTGCTATGCTGGACAGTCAATCCTGGAATAACACCATATTTGATTCGGTTTTTTCGACTGCATGAGTTTCCATAACTAAGGAAACGATAACAGCAATCCTTCTATTAAAATAGCAGTTTTTGTGTTACCTTTAATCATTTCAATAACGGTAACTTTGTTAATAAAATTGCTGGTTAAAGGTTTTTGTTTATTGTTTGCAGCCAATAATGTGTCTGCAAGCAATGTTTCCCCAAGATTAAATACTAAAACTGTGTCTCTTCCCTCTTTTATTTTGGAATAGTTCCAATTTTATACATCATATTTATAAGGATGGAAATTCGTAATCAATTTTTCATTCAATAAGCGATTAGAGAAGGCTAAAAAGTCGCAATTAATTTCATTAAAAAATCCCCTTTACTTAATATGAAAGAATTAAAATGAATTATAAATGCAATGACAAATATAATTTACTTAAAACTTTTTTGAAAAAGCTAAGTCTTAAACTTTTGTAGCTTTGTTTTGAACTCCAAACTTTGATTTTAAAAATTATTTTATCTTCCTAACATAGAAATAAAAGCAATTATTAAAGTTTTTGCTCATATTTATCAAATTTCTAAAACATTATTCCGAGGAGTGAAAAGACTGAAGAAGCAATTAAATATAAACAACATTAACATACAAAATATTTTTGAACTAATATTAAAGTGGCCTACACATCATACATCATTTTATATCTACGAAAAATAGATTAATCTAAAAGATTTTTAATAATTCATTTAAATGAAAAATATTTTATACAATATGGTATAAAATATTTGGTTTGAACGTACGTGCATCTTTTTACCACATTTTTAAAAGTTTTAAACAGTAATCAAGCTGTTTATATATAATTACGATTCAGTACAAAACTTACGAGGAATTCATAAATATATCAAGCATACAATGTATTCCCATTTGAATAAAAACAACAAACGATTTCTGAAACAAGTGTCTTGTAATTAGATATAGTAGAACCTTTGTTAATAAGCATAATCCATTCCCGAATCTTATTTATAACGCGCAACATTCTTTAAACGAAATCCCCCCACCTAAGAATAAAATGCATTAGCTAAAGTACTTCCTTCGAAGGGAAAAAAACACCTTCAAATTTATAATTGTGTAAATAAATATTTATAATGCATTCTTTTTTTTTACTAGAAAGACCGTTGTCTCTGATTACGCATCAAAGTTTTGTGAGAATTAGGCACTGCATTATGATTAAATGACTTTGTAGTACTCATAGCTACTTCCTTCCTTATTAAGGTAATGCTTTTCAACATACAATGTAATAATTAACAATGCTTTTGCATCTTACTTTCACTGCAAGAATGTTGCTCTCTTGAACTTATTTTTTCTTTCTATCATGGGCAAACTCTCTTCATTATTTTTTACTGCGGCACAGAATACAATCTCGTAAATTCTTCGATAATTCGATTCCGTAAGACCATCAATTCGCTCTCTCCAGTTCACCATTGTCGTATGCATATTCACTTTTAGTTGCATAATTTTGACCAAAAATTTCGACAATTACAGCTCCAAAGATATTTACACAAATTCTTAGCAGTTGAGCTCAGCAATGCTGCCCCTGCCGAAGCATTTTCACTGCAAATATTAAGATTCTTTTCAAATAAGTACTCCAGACAGACTGATACTCTAGATACAGGGCAACCCTGCATATAACATAACGTGTTTACTTGTCATCTGATCTGTGAAACATCATTCGTTTATTGAGTCAATTTTTAAAAATCTTGCTTCTCTCGTTATGTGAGTCAGTCCTTATGAAATCTGCTCTTTCAAATGAAATTCTGAAACCTATGTAACTAACTAAATTTGTTTTTTAGTATATAGATCTTTTTCACACATATCTTCAAATTTATCCATCAAAATTTTCAGAGAATAATATCTGATAAGTTTTAACAACACTTTATAACATATTTTAAATAAATTGCATAGAATTCTAAAAATACCAAAAAGTGGGTTGAAATATAAATTAAAATTGCAATATTAAAAATTTAAATTAACACTCCTTTATTACTTCATAAAAAGGAATGTTTTTATGTTTATGGAAAGGAACATATCTGAAAATATATTGAATTACTAAGATTTCTGAAATATCAGTTTCTAGTCATGAAACTAAATAATTCCACTAATGACATTTTTTCTTCTTCTTCTTCACACACACACGCACACACACACGCGCGCACACACACACGCGCGCACACACACACACACACACACACACACACACACACACACTCACACACACACACACACACACACACACACACACACACACACACACGCACACACACACGCACACACATCTTATTGAAGTTCTGAGGTTATCTCATAATCAATATGGAAATCAACTTAAACGGGGTAAAAAATCTACTATAAGCGTAGGAGATTTCAGATTTATTAACAAATTTAAAAAAATTATTCACTAAATTCTTTTACATTTTAAATGTATATTCTTATTGGAAAAGATTACTACTATAAAGAAAATTAATTAAAAAGCCTTCTCGTAAGTATCAGTAGTTTTGTTTACATAACTGATACTAAGACTTTAAAGGTTTTTTAATTATTTTTCAGATTGAACTTTAAGATAAAAACTTAAAAATATACTGTCTCGTAATATTATATTGTATATTATATAACATTACATAATATTATATTATGTAATATATAATATTATTTGATACAGAAATTTTAAATGTATTTAAGTTTTTTTAATCAAGTCAATTAGCGAGACGAGGTTCAAGATGAGTATTCATTATACTCATGCCAACCCCATCGTAAACTCATTAGCCTTTTAAAAAATATTCGAGTTATAGTGTTACACGAGTTCTCATAATTCCTAATGATCCTTACAGCTTTTTTTCTGTAATTTTTTTTTAAATTTTGATCAATTGAAACATGTAATAACATGATTTTTGTCTGATATGTATATGATAAAGTGTTTTATTTTCATCAAGCAGTGGGCATTAATTTCTTTTTAAATAACATTAATAATTTTTGGGATTGGTTATTTCTTTGTTAAAATTTTAAAATTGTCATAATTTCTTTTTATTCATTATTATAAGAAATAGAAAACTTTCAATTATTAAAAAATTAGTCTTTGAGAATTTTATCAGTTGAATCTCCACATTTTAGATATTTTATTACCAGGGAGAAATGCTTATTATTTGTAGTTACGCATACCAACTCTCTTATAAAACAGATATCTCAAAACAGGACAAGCTAGATAGGTGAAATTTAGCTCATAGTTTTGGCACTGAAATTAAAAACATAATTTCAATTTTTAAAACTATCAGACAACAAGAAGCAGTTTAAAAAGGGCAATTATTATATTACAAATTCACCATTTACATATTTTACTTATTAAATTACAAAATAAACTTGTGGATCGTGCAAATATGCTGGAAAGGTGACAATTCTATTGATAGAGACATCATCAAAATTCAAAATAATGCAGATTTTATAAATCATTTTTAAGTGATTATGTTATGATTATTTAAATTTATTTTCGTTTCGATTGTTTTTTTTCAATGTAACTACCATTTTCTATATTTAAGATGATATTTATAGAAACAGAAAAATGGACTTATGTATATAATTTTGTCAAATTATAATTTGATTTGTATTAAAGAAGTGATGAAGTTATTTTTGTTATTAAATATTAAAAGTTTCTTTTTCCCCTTTCAGGAACTCCGTTGCCTTTGTTATTCACCTATATTTCCCAAAATAGATTCTACATAATTTTTAATAAAAGTTTATAGCCTATAAATAATTTCACATTCTAAAAATGAGATAATTCAATTCCTGTGTGCCACCTGGAAAGCCAGTAAAATGGCTAAATTCAAAAGTTAAAGAAATGGTACACTTTAATAAGTTATATAATTAAGTGCAGATTAAATAACTTACTGTATTTCACATTAGATGTACTTTTCTAAAAGATGATCTTCAAAAAATTACTCATGCTATCTTCTGACGATTTTCGATAAAACTTTCCTTCCCCCAGAATTCTTATGAATAGTAAAAGCATAAGAGTGCATTGAAAAAAAAAAGTTTCAGTGAATGATCGTAAGCAAAATGAAAAGGTATTTGGTTAAAATAGAAGACGTTTTTAATTAGGATCTTCCGACTTTTTCTCTTCTGAAAATTTCTTTGAGTTGTTCTAGTATGACAATAGTAAAACAAAACTCATTATTTGCACATGTAGGTGAATTTAGACAATATTTCAACTCTTTTGACTAGATTAATTTATTTCAACTGATTAAATTAAGAATAAATTTTTCGAAAATGTTTGCTCAGTAGTAAAAAATTACTTTATAAATTTTTTCCTAAACAGTTGAGGGAAAAAAAAAATCTGCTGCAGAATCATCGATACATAATTTATATCAAAATAGCCACCAATAGGAAATTAGCTGAAATTGTTTACTTCCCTTATCAACCGTCTGCTGAACTTCGGGATTATTGTTTGGACATGCTGTAAAATTTTCTGCGTTTAAATTTTTATTTGAATTGTAGAATTAGTCAAATATGAGTGTTGTTAAAAACGCTAATGTTATTAATTCTGGATCTAAAAAGAAAAGCGGAGGAATTTTGCGACAAGCGAAGTCTCGCAGGGATCCTGCATCAGACGCAGATCCTATAACAGAAGAAGAGTTGTTACAAAAAGATGTCATTACACCCGATGATGTTCTTAGGTTAAACAAAATTACTGAAAGTAATTAATCTCATTTTTTTTTTAAATTTTAGCCATAGATTGACTATATTTCCATAATAACATTTCTTTTATTCTTTTCATTTTAAATTCAGTGTTTTTTTCTTCCAAAAATATTCCCTTTAATTATTTTACATTTTTTCCCATCTGTATTGAAAATTATGTTTAGCATATGTTGCATGATATAAAATTTAATTAAATAAGTTTAAAGGATCGTAGCGTTTAATAATTTTGAATTCAGGATGGTCCCTGAAATATTTAATTAAAACATCAAACATTTTTTAAAAGATAAACAAAAATATTGTGTTCATTGCAAAATCAAATGCTAGAATAAATGCAGAAGTAATGGTTTTTATTCTTTGGAACTTGATTTGCTCTTCTACTGTTTAATATCTTGCTGTTTGCAATTTTTTTTTTTTAGTTCATGTTAGAATTCTTAAAAAGATATTTATATTTATACTAGAGTTTTGTGTATTAAAATTAGAGACTTTAGGCAAAATGTGTCGTAAAACAACTTATGTATTGTTTTATATATAAGTATTTTGTGTTTTTAATGTGATTTCTTATATGAAATTAACTGTTCAATCATGATTCTTACAGATTATCTTTGCTCTCCAGAAGCTAATGTGTATGATATAGATTTTACTCGGTTTAAAATAAGAGATATGGAGACTGGAACAGTACTTTTTGAAATCGCAAAGCCCCCACCTCCACCAGGTAACAAAGAAATGTTCCTTTTGTTTAAAATTTGAATAATTATTGAAAAATTATTAATTCTAACTTACTAGACTGTTTTTTAATGAAAAGTTATAATTTTTGATATAATCTTATTATTTTCCATTTAGTTAATTTCTCCTATTCTTTTTATTAAAAAAAATATTGCGTAAATTTGGAATATTTTTTTGTTGACTGTAATAGTCACGTTTAGATAATGCTTATTACATATAAATATTTATATCCTGTTACTTAATAGATAGTAAAAGGTGTGGAAAAAGTAGTGTTTGATAGGATGAACACTTAAAATCAATCTTGATAGGTCAGATTTGTTTATTAAGATTTTTAAATATTTTTTAAAATCAAAATTAAGATTTAAAAAAAAAATAATTTGAAGCTTATAAACTCAAGGATTTATGGGATAATTATTTAGCCTTCATTTTTTCTAAAGATTTGTTGTGTAATAAAATAAAAATATGCAAAGTAAAATTTTTTTCAGAAAGTTAAAATTAAATTTTTTAATTGTTAATTTATTTCCTTTCTTTATGCATTATTAAGTTTTTAATATCTTTATGTATAAAAATTTGTCGTTATAATTCTTTCTAATTTTTTAATGATGAAAAAAGTTGAAAATATAATTACTAAGAAGAAAAGTTGTTTTTAATAATTTTTTTCAAGCATATAGAATTATAAATAAAACTCTAATATTTTATTTAATCATTTATCTTTTCATAAATGATATAAATTTTCTTATTTCATATGAATATAAAATTATATGTTACCATCTTTGTTATTTCAATTTTTTTGAAATGACACTTCCTAATCAATTTTAGCTAAATAGACTATTCAATTGAATTTTGATTCATTTTAATTACTTCATGCTTTTTGACTGAATCGGAAACTCTTGATGCTTATTTGAACAGCATTTTTAATCATTGATTATAGAAAATGTTTATGAACCTCTAGTGTTGTCTTAAAATCTGCATAGCTCTGTTACAAATTAAATTATTTCTTTTTGTGTAAATGTTGTTTGTGAAAAAGAAATTAATAGCATTTGTATAAACAACAACAAAAAAAAGTATTTGCATATATTTTTATTTGGAATATAGCTGTATCTATTTTATTTAGTATTTCCTTATATTTCTTAAAGGAAATATAAATCTGACTGTAATGTTTTTTGCTATGATTAGGTATCTCGTAAAATCTTTCTTTCTCCTGTGGTTGCAATGACTAGCATATTAAAGAATGTTTGAATGAAAGGTCATGAATTATTTTTTTTTAACAATTTCTGTGAAAAACTTTGTTTTGTTGCATTTGTTGTACTTATAAATTTTTACAACTTAACTAAATTCTATTAGTGCAACCTGTCATGCTTCAGTACATTAAACTAATACAAAATATGTATATTACCTGGAATATTGATTTTTTTAGTTTTCATTTGTTATATTTAGATTTTATGTTCTATGATATAATATCTGTGCTTTTATAACATATTTAAATGGAAAAAATAGAATACATTTCTGATTTAATTCATATTCATTTCCTGACTTCTTATATTTTTGGTATTATTTAATTTGTTTGCAGAAGATGATGATCTAGATTATAGAGATCAAGAACAAGAAGAGGCAGACCCCAATGCTGGTCGGTTTGTTCGTTATCAGTTTACACCACAGTTCCTGAAGCTTAAAACAGTTGGAGCAACGTAAGGAAGCTGATATTTTTTAAAAACATATTATATATATGTTTCTTTGAATATTATAACTTTATAAATGAATAATGTTTTATTTGCAGTGTTGAATTTACTGTGGGTGAGAAACCTGTTAACAAATTCAGGATGATAGAACGTCATTATTTTCGAGAGAAACTCTTAAAAACATTTGATTTTGAATTTGGTTTTTGCATTCCAAACAGCAAAAATAGTTGTGAGCACATATATGAGTTCCCGGTTCTGGATTCAGAAGTCTGTGAGTATTTTTTTTTTTTTTTTTTTGCCAAATTGATTGAAGATTGTAAATATCCAGTATTATTCCTTCCATTATTACTTTATGTAGAATATGATAAGTTCATCAGTTCTATATGTTTGTCATAATTTAATTAAAATTATTGTGATTTGTATATGTAATCAACAAAAATTACATAACATTGAAGAGATAAATAAAATTATAACTTACAAATATAATCAAGTAAGGTATTGTTTCATATTGATTTCATAATAGCATTAATTAATATTGAATTAAAATATGTGATCTAGAAAGTCAACTTTTTATTTTATAAATTTTTAAATCTGAGATTAATAAAATTCCTTTTATCCTTTATTTTTTTACTTTCAGCAAATTATTTTAATTTTTGAAATCATTTTCTTTTGAGGGAGGGTGGAGAGCAAATGAGTAAGGATTTCAACCTCTGATTGTTTCATGTTTGCAGCTTAATATAATGAAAAAGTATTTTCATGCTTGTGCTTCTAAAATGTGTAATTAATATAATGGACTATTCATTTAAAAATATTTCAGATTTTTTTTTTTCTATTTCATTTGTTTTCAAAAGAAAGTATTTCTTAAAAATATTTGATAGTACAATTTTCTCTTTTAGCTGAAATTTAATGCAGATGTGTTACAAAGATTAAATTTAAATATAGGGGGGCCTTATCAGATTATCATCTATTATATACGTAAAAACGGTAGATATTTATGAAAACAGTTGCAGTGTAGAGAAGAAAAAATGTGTTATATATATATATATTATTACAGTTCAGTAGCATATTTTCATTATTTCAATTTTAGATAAGATTGATTGAAGTCAAATAATATTTTATTTCATTGTTTAGATCATTGTTTAAATTGTGAAGTTATATTTAATTACTTATGAGAGGATTAAGAATTTGTCCATTTTAATAAACATTAAAACAATATAAAAATATTTATCTCATTAAATTCAAACCAAATAATTTATTTCATGACTTGATCAAAATTTAGGTGAAATCATAATTTTTATTCAGTTATATATATATATATATATTGCAATAAAAATGAATAGTGCCTTTAAACTTTTAAAAATATGTAGTTATTTTAAATCTACTTACATTTGCAATAAAATGTTAATAATAAACAATTAATATTATATTTGTTGATGAGTAAATCATTTCATTATTTTATAAGAACTTTTTTCTCTTGTTTTGAGTCTTTTAAAAATTAATTCCTTATTTTAGTTATTAATTATTTACTTAATTTTTGTGATTCTTTCTGATAATGAAACTGATATTTTGATTAAGATTGTAACCTTTTCAGTGATACAAATTTCATCTCTATGGAGTGACAAAGCAATATTTTCTCTAGTTTTGATAAAATTTTATTAATTATTTTCCAATTTGTAATGTTATGGTAAAATTCAAAATTCATCACTCAAAATATTCATTTGTGTGCTTTTGCTAATGTTAATTTTAGGATTTAAAAAATACTTTTTATTTAACTCTAGCCACCTTGGGTGACCAGCTGATTCACTAATCTTACTGCTGTTAAAAATTATCAGAAATATTTTATGTAATGTCACTGTCAATTAACTATTTTATGTGACTTGTCATTGTTAATTAAATACTTTATCTAACTTGTCTTTTAATAGCTATTGCATCAAAATATTTTTAAGGCTCAAATTTTGATAGTCATATAATTCTCTCTAATTATCTGTCAGCTTTCACAAAATTTCAGCTTTAAATTAAAATAGATATGATTAAATTTCAAATTGATATAAAAAATTTATTTTATCTAAGCTAAGCATTGTTTTAAAAATATAAGTAAAAAAGCATCATTATGTGTACTGCTGAATAATTACATTAATTTATGTAATATTTCAAGAGTTATTCAATAAAAATTACCTAGATTCATCATAAAATCCACTTTTTAATTTCAGTTTCGAAAAGATTTAAATGATGCAAATAATAATATTTTATTTTGGTCTATAAACATAATTAAAAAAATTGTCTAAATTTTATACATTTTTGAGTTTATAAGGAATCATATTCATAGAAATATTCTTGACACTTCAGTTTTCAAATAAATAAATGGAACTTTCTACCTTCTGCTGTCAAATTTGATCAACTTATGAAATTTTTAATAGAAATGCTTGGAACATCTAACAGTTTCATTCTTAGGCCAATCAGTCTTAAGAAATCCTGGGTATTGATTGGGATATCATTTTTGGAATGGTCAATGCCTTATTTTAAAATTACTTGTTTTTATTGAATAGTGATCTTCAAATGATCATAAATCAGTCAGTTTTAGAGACTGGGTAGATTGTTCATCACTTTTTATTTAAAAGCTAAACATTCTTCATTTTTAAAGCATCTCTAAACTCATGTTACATATTATGGGTTATTTACTTTTTTTAGACCCTTTTTTTTTTTTTTTGGTGCATTTCTGTTATTAAAGTTTTATAAATTAGTCGTTGGATCTTGAGTATATATATATATTAAACCATGTTTATCTTAAATAAAGCTGATTTGTATAATTAATAATATTGTAAAAGTCACATAAATTTTTCTTTCAATTTTTTTTCTGAAAAAACATATTTCCTACTTATTTTATTTCATGCAGATTCATACTGAAAATTGCATTTTCATATGCTTAATTTACGATAATTATTTATTTTTTAATATGGGTTTTTTTCAATCTGATGGCAACATATTTATAAAAGATAATTTTCCCCTTTCACTCTTAACATTTGCGCAGATTAAATTTTATAGTTTTGTCCGAATATATTATCAAAAAATATAGTTAAAATATTTCTTTAAAAGTTTGGTACTGATAGAAGTTTCAGTTATGTGTTAAAATACTGTTAGTATTAGAAATCTAATTTTTTAATCTCTAATTTGATGCAAAAATTATCTTTGGGCGATAATATTTTCAGAAGTTATAGCAAAAAAACAACGATATTCCGCTTAATTTTTAATTAATTCAAATTCTAATTAAAAATTTGAGTAAAGGGGCTCAGAGGTGCACATTCCCGATTTCCAAGGTATACAAAATAGTGTAACTGTAGGTACAAGTCTGGCCTGTAGAATGCCAACACGCACACACATTGAGCTTTATTATAAGTGAAGATTAATTTTGAAGAAGATTTTATTTTGCAATGTATACTCTTTTTAATTTCCATGTATAATTTGTTTTAGTTTATTCTGCATTATTCTTGTTTTATCACATTATCAAATAATGAGGCAAAAAAATAAATATGCATGCCATATTAATATTTAAATGCGTCAAATTTAATTAATTCTTGTGTACTTGGTTGCTTAAAATGTCAATAATTTAGATGAACAAGCTGATCACCAAAAGTGGTTAGTTGGTAGAGCTTGGTTTGTACATAGAAATAGTTACACTTAAAACAAGAGTAAAGTTTTGATTTATATTTTTGGATTATTTGCTTGTTTGCTTTGCAAATGTTGTTATCTTTTAAATAATTTATTACATGTTAAAAAGATCCAATTAATTTTCAGGTGACGAAATGATTGCAAATCCTTTTGAGACTCGATCAGACAGTTTCTATTTTGTGGATGATCGTCTAATAATGCATAATAAAGCAGATTATGCTTATAATGGAGGACTACAACAGTGAAAGCACTTATGGCCTGCATATATGCACCTGGCACTTCTCAAAGTGAGAACATCACATGCAACACTGCAGGCATTGGGCCGTCACCAGTGGTTGAATTGAAAATAGTGATTTATATATATATATGTATATGTTGTAGGTGTGAGAATCTATTACTGTAAAACTGTTTGATATAAAGCAAGCAACAAGAGGGTTGAATCTGCACAAAATACTGTATGAAAATGCATATCAACATCCAAAACATCAAAGAAAAAAAGAACAATGTTCCTCTTATGAAAAAAGAAATCAAAGAATATTTGCATGTATTTCTCTAATTGAACCACTGGTGCATGCTTCGCATTAGCTGCCTTCCTCACTTGTTTCTTTTTTACTGGTTGCTATGGTATTTTGGAAGGGATGGGGTGCAATCTGAAAAATACCTCAAGTTCCAAACTAGTCAAACACTATATGAAAAAAGAATTAATATTAATAAATTTATTGAAGTGTATGGGAAATATTTTTAATAATTTAAAATTTACCTAATCATTTGTTTTTCTTAAAAGTTTGATTTGATAATTATTGTATCTATCTAGTCTTATGTTGTGCATTTTTTCCCCCCATTTTTTTTTTCTTTTTCCTTTTATATATATAGTTTCAAAAATGACCAAGCATTTATTGTTTTCTTGTTAAACTTCCCTCTTTTTCTTGCATGCTTATTAATTCTATTCATGTAAGATATATGAATTTTGGAATTTTGAAAATATTTTCTTATGCAAAGATAATCAAATCACTTTTTTTTTAAAGTTATAATAATTTTTAAAGATATTTTTGAGATAAACTTACTTTGTTAATTAAAAAAAGGGAAGAAATTATTTATTTTTCATTATTTTAATGCTAATTTTCAAAAGTTCCTCTGGAGATTTTTCTTCTTTTTGTTTCTGTATATGTACTGTTAGATTTGGGGATTTAATTAAAAAAAATTAAGAGCTACCTAGTTGATTCTGTAATAATTTTTCATAATGCACAATTTTGCTGCAATATCAGCTGAGCAGACATTTTTTGACATTTAGAAATGAGCATGTGTGATTTAAATAAACTGGAAGACTTTTGTGATTGCAGTAATAGAAAATCTTGAATCCTAAAATATAGTCAAATCTATTTCTTACTTAGGAGAAAAAGAATGGTATGAAATGGTTTGTATGAAGACTCACTTATTCCTCATTTAAAAAAAAACTGGATTTGCTATGAAAAGACTTGCCACTGTGATGTATATTTGAACAACACAGCATGTGTTTACAAACATGAAGAATTCCTTTTATTTACTTAAAACACTGTATCCAAGCTCACATTGAAAAGAAGTGAATTTTTATCTTGTGTAGAATGGCTACAAGCAGATATCTACTTAGAACAAGGTATGTTTGTTTTTAAAGATAGTTCAATGGGTGGACATTTTTAAAGCATGTAGGTGTTTAATACTGCACACTTTCATGAATGTGTTATGTTTTTAACTTGTTGTTCTTTTAGAAGTCTTTCCTGTACTAATGCATCATCCTGTGTTTATTTATTTGTTAAGAATTTTTTGTAAATTCTAGTGCAATGAATTTTTCAAAGAGTGGAGCTCTTTAAAGGGCATCTGATAATAGTTTTTTTCTGTTTAATACATTTTATTAAAATTGGTATGCCTATTTTATTTAGTATTGCCTTTCCATCAATCACATTTGACATATGAATAAGGTGCTTTGTCTATGTAGGCAACCAGGGACCACTATTGTGTATTGCTCTTAATAGATTTTTGTTCTAATGAAACAGCAGGAGAGTCATGCATGAGCTTGAACTGTGAAGCCTAGTCAAAGTACATAGTCACTTTTCTTACTAATCTGATTTTTTTTTTAAATATTACTTAATTGTATGAAAATATCTGATTTCCTTTGGATATTTATGAAAATGCATTGATCTGAGATATATATGGTTTTCTATCTCTCTCTCTCTCTCTCTTTATAATAAAAACATTTAATGTGGTCCAGTTTTCCCAGAAAGACCTTTAAGAAGGTCATTTACCCTTATATGGTGCTCCAAGGTCACTTTGACCTATAGAAGTTCATGCGATTCCCCTTCTCTCAGGGGACATTAAGCACAAATACCTTTTCACCTACAAGTCCTTCTGGAAGGTGACACTCTCATATGTTTAAACTAAGCCGGATGCCTACTTGAGTGCTTCAGAGTTATATTGTTCAACATTTGTCAAACTTTTCTTTTGCAATGAGACTGACTCATTCAAAGATATGGCTGTATATTCTAAACCAAGTGGGATCAAAATCCCATATTTATTTTAAAGACTGTTTGAATTTTTTTTAAAAAAGTCCCACAACCATATCTATCATTTGAAATTTTCGAAAGTTATTTTTTATATTGCTAACTGAAACCAAAAGAGTGCAAACTAAGCTCATGTAGGCCTCTTCATTGCTGATCATGCATTTGAGATATTCCTTATTCAAGTAAAGATTTTTAAGCTAAAAATTTTTAATCGTATAGTTTGCAGGGTTACATTTATTAATTTAAAATTTCAATAAATTGCATTTAAAATTTGCAAGCATTTGTTTTTCAAAATATATAAATTTGCAGAATTTTATTTGAAATGAGCTTTGGTATTGTGGATATTCAGTTTATATCAAGTTTTTTCTGTTTTTACTACTGAATGTTATTTAAATGTAACTAGGATTTTGATAGTGATTCTATTACTTTTGCCCTATTTATAAGGTTGACTATCGAACTTTTTTTTTTTCTGTCAAAAAAAATTTTGTAATAAATTTTTTGATTTTGATCTGTATATTTATTTGCTTTGTTTGTTAACATGATCTTTGCATCTGTTGAAATCCAATATATTGGAAATGAAATCTGTTCTGTTTTTGTTATCTTATTCTGTTATATCAAGGCTTTATTGCTTGTTGCATTTGGTGTAATTTAATAATGAAAAATTCATTATTTTATGCTATTTATATTTTATTAGGAACTATAAAATTTTTTGTCATAGTTTTAAAAATTTGTTGAAATTAAAGGATATCTAAAAGCACATTTAACTGTTTAATGTCATTTTTGCATATTATATGGTGATTTTCTATCTCCGTGACGAATTAAAAACATTTTAATACTCCTAAATTTCAAATTCTTAAATTTCCTAAAGAATTTCACACTATTTCTTTCTTTTGTTAAAATGATGCACTTTTTTAGTTATCAATGTATATCTGTAACTATTGAATATGTCAACTCAAAACTAATTTAAGAGATTTGTAAGATCTAAAATGTTTACTTTTTTCCCCAGTAGTGTCTTTTTTAAAACTGTGTTTATCTGAAAAAGAGTGGTATGATCTGTAATGCATTTGTATTTTGTATTCTGTTTGTATCAATGCTACATTTTTATTGGAGGAGGGATGGCATTTCTATCTCGAATGAAGAAAAATCCATTTCTATTATGATCTGTTGCAAAATAACAATTTCTTTTTAAAAGTAGCTACTTAAGTCTTTTTTTTAATGAAAATAATTTAAAATCATGGAATTTTGATTACTTAAAAAATATTATTCATCACTTAATTTATTTTTTTAAAAAATGGTCTTGTATAATGAATTTTCAAATGCAGATTTTGATTTTAACTGTTCAAAGCAGGGATAAGTTTAGCATTTTTAACTTTTCAGGATTGTGTATGATTTTGTTCACTAATTATTTTTTTGATTGTGTGAATATTTTTTCCTGAATGTTTTCAGATTGCATGTTGATAGCATTATTTGATCATTTTGATTTATTTATATTTAATCTGTATTTTACTTATTTCATCTTTCACTAATTTGTTCACTGTTCATTTGTTTTTAAATAAAGAATCAAAGCACAAACTTTTTACTATTGATTACTGTCAGATCTGTTTTACATTATACATCTTTATTTGTGTTGAAAAATGCTGTTAATTTTTCCAGACTATTTCTTTGAGTAGTCTGAATAGTATTTGTGATGTAGTTGCATAGTTGAAAACTTGCCTACTGTTATTGTGCTTGTTGTTATCTTAATAAAAAATGTGATATTAGAACTTTTGGTCTGTTTAATTGAATTTTTAGTCATATTTGGCATATTAATATTTTAGTCATATTAATATTTAAATTAATAGTTTCAGTTCTAATGATTAGCTGGTACATCAATGAATATATTGTGGGAAATCTGACAACAGTGTCTCATCTTTTATTATTGATTTGTGATGCACTGATTTTATAAAAGATGTTATATGTCAGGTTATTAAATTTAAAATCTGTGCCTGCTCAAATTGCTCCTGTTTGACCCACAAACACTCAATGTCCTCATTTTAGAAATCTGGAATTTTATTTACCAGATATTACATTATCTCTCACTTTTTTTTCTTTTCAGATTTCCAGTCAGCAGATTAATATACTATGTGGTTACAGTTAAAGTCACACTTTGAGATGATCATAAAAGGAAAAACTACTGGACCAAATATTATCAAACTTGGCAAAAGTTTAAAGCAGGTGATGGAAATTACTTTTCTGCAAAAAATGTTTGGAAATGCACCATCAGGGAGAAAATGATGCTGTATTCAATATTGTTTAGCAAAATAGGTCATGAAGACGTCGGTTTCAAATGTGCTAAATCATTTCTGAAACGTGTTAAACACATTTTCAGTGTGTATTATCTTAAAAGTACTGCTTATGATGATAATCCCCCCCTCTAAAAATAAGTTTTCGAACTTTTTTTTTAATGAAAAGAAATTTTTATGACCTTTAAACCATTATCAAGTTGGATAAGATTAGGTCCAGTGGTTTTCCTTTTATGGTCATTTCATTTTTATTGAACTTAAATTATAACCAACCCTTATATTTCAAAACTTCATACCAGGGTTCAAAAGCAAGCAAAGTAATTGTAATTTATGCTGCATAATTATATTTTTAAAAAAATCTTTTAATTTATTTAGTTTTTTAAAGTGTTTTTTAATCAAAGTATGCCCCTCTCCAGATGTGCCATCACATTACTATTATCTTTTTAAAGCCGATTTTAAACTTTGTCTTGCAAAGTGAAGTTCTAGAACTACAATAATTGCACAATTAAGTATATCCATTATCTTACAGAAATAATTTAGCTTTATTATTCACAAAAAATCGAAAATTTCGAAATAAATATAACTATGGATTCAAATAAGTTGTTTGTTTTTCATGGTAAAACGAATTAAACTGAGGTGTTAGTTACTCGTAAATATGCTGTTGATCTTTAAAATGATAAAATGTTAAGAAGCTATGCAGCTTATAATTGAATTCTATTGAAAATTCACTCTTTTCCCACCAAGAATTTTTCGCAAATCAAAGATT
Organism: Argiope trifasciata; assembly: GCA_026543055.1. Taxonomy (NCBI): domain Eukaryota; kingdom Metazoa; phylum Arthropoda; class Arachnida; order Araneae; family Araneidae; genus Argiope; species Argiope trifasciata. The sequence continues at coordinate 8,666,195 of JAPMOQ010041062.1, read as the reverse complement.
AATTTTTCTAAATTACAAATGAAGAGTTTCATTAGTAGAAGTAATAATGACAATGGATTTTTTTTGTTTGATATATTATCTGTGTGTTAGACTTTACAGAAGAATAACGATTTCTTGAACAATTAGATACTAAACCAATAAACAATAATTATTGATGGATGTGACATTTTTTAACTAAGCATTATTAGTGCAAAATAAGTGGATAATCATTGAATTGAAAGGAAATTAACGTGTAAATAAAAAATTTCGATTTCCTGCGAATTGTTTAGTATGTTATTTTAAATATTGCATGCCTACATAGGAGATTTGTCTGCGTACCCATACTAAAAGCTGTCTTGAGCTACTAGCTATGCAATAAATGTAGACAAAATTTTGAAAGCTCATTTAATTATTGGTTCAGCGAAAGTAATTGATCTTCTCGCACTAATTGTCATCAATGGCTGAGTAAGAGTAAAATGTTGTGCTCCTGGCATAAAATGATTCCCCTCCCCTTCCCTTTCATCGTCAGGAGTTTAACAAATGTAGAGGGCGCTGGGAGCGCAAAAATATTATTTAGAAGTGGCATTAAAAGCATTAATGATTTATTTTCTTGACTTCTAAAAATCATGACCTGGACATCTATTTCCTTTTGCCTTCCAGTTCCCTATATGCTGTCTTTACTCTTCTAGTCATACTTTATGTAATTTTATTATTTCTTTAAGTTTTGAACTTGATTTTATAAACATTTTAAGCACTGCAGTGACAGATGATAAATTCTTTGTGAGAGAAATTTTTACATCTCGATTGTACGAAATATACGTCATTCGTCAAGCAGAACGATTTATGCATGGTAGACTTCATTCAGAATTTACATCTCCTATAACTTCACCTAGTTTCAAAATAGAGCACAGATCTACTTTGTAGCTGATCTAATAAAAGAATATTTTGTTGCTCCTTAGATGCATTCACATTTTAGGCAGTAGGTTAGGTTTTATTGATTGACTCGAAGATATTTTATAAATTTCTGACTCCGTCATATGTTTTACTGGGAACACATCTACAGGACTAAATTATCAAAAAGGCAAAGTAGGCAATTGCCTAGGTCTTAAAATTTGTAGCTTAAAATTACTTTGAAGATGAAAATGAGTTTAAAAAACTTCATAATTTTGGAACGTCAGGAGAAAGAAATGGAAGCCCTAAGAAGATTTATTCCATATTAACATATCTATATAAAAAGTTTTTTTGATATTAACATTTTGCAATTGCAATAATTTAGTGATATAGCCGTCATTTTACGTACCAACCACGCATGCTAATTATTATACTAAGTTAGAAAAACTTTCGTTTTTGAATGCTACTGCGGAATGATTATAAAAAATAATTCTATAAAGAAAAACAGGTTATTCGGAGGAAGGAAGAATTTTTCAGGTGCTTATCTTTGCTATAATCCAATATCGTTTTGGAGAGATGTGATTTTCAAATGCATCACTCACACATTTATATTAGTTTACCAAACTTATTAAAAACTTGGAGCTTAAATCTTAAAATTAACAATTTGACTACATTCGAATTATGCACACCTTCTGTGGAAACATTCATTGAATACCATGGAAAAAAATGATATAATTGAACTATAAGCTGCACCAGCTGAAAAGGCAGGTTTTTGAATAATGAAGCTTTTTACAAAGATCTCTATTAGTATCACGTTCGTGTTTTTTTTAATCATTGCAAAGTATACATCATTTTTGTTAATTCAAAGTATTTTATTATTGTTGATTCAAATTAAAACTGCTAAAATACAATATTTCACACTTTCACATACTTCATTGATTGAAAGGGATTTGAAAAAAAAATTATTTTAAAATGAAATAAAATTGTGGTAACCTATTAAATATATAAAAGTTATTTTGTGCTTTTAAAAACTATAATTCTAAAATTATTTATTATTAATAATAAAAAAATCACGGACATTCTTACAATGCTTATTTAATTTATGGTGTAAAAGAAATTAATGTATTTTTTTTTTCCTCTGACAGTTAAATATCAAAATACGGTTCTACTCTATTTTTTTGTATTTATGAAAAACTTATTTAAATATACTTTCGAAAATTCAATGAGATGTTTTAATTTATCAGTCCAGCAAATTAAAGGTAATACAGTGTTTCTCGGAGTGTCTACCTGAGTTTTATAATTGTCAATGAAAAGTCAACTGTGCATGCAGGAGCATAGCTATACTTTCTGCCCGAAGGGATGGTGAAACAGGTGGTACGCACACTGCAGCCAGTCCTGTGAGAGGTAACGGAAGGGCACTGCAACCATGAAGACTGATGTCGTTGATGACAACCATTTCGTTTTTAGCTACTGCACTCCATTCTTGACTACTCACTCCGCCGAACACATAGACACAACTCTCTGGAAACAAATAAAAGTGTGATAGATAACAAAATAAAGTCAAAAATGTATGTAGACAATGCTCATCATTCTGCAAGTAATCTCTTCATTATTTTTTTCACTCATCAAGTTTAGTTTAGTTATATTAAAGTCCCGTTTTAAAGCAACACTAGGGCTATTTTGGGACAGACCTCGTGATTTTGAACCCCGGTCAGACGACGAGGACGACACCTAAACTGACATCCCCCTCTCCACACCACACCAGCGGGAGGACGTTTGATCTGACAGATTTAGCGTGAAAGATACCCCCTCACACGACGGTTCTTTGGTGGAATCGAGTCTCGAACCTGAAGCCTTCCGGTTCCGTAGCCGAGACTTTACCACCAGGCCACCGCGGCCCCCTTCACTCATCAAGTGTAACTCTCCCAGAACTGCTGGGAAAGAATTATCATCCAAACATCTTTAAATTTTTAATTGATTTACACTTTTTACCATATATTTAACTGAAACAATTTCTTTCTTTCTCTCTTTTTTTAAAGTCTTTGTCTGTTTTAGCTTTTTTTTACATTAATTTTTTTGCCTCAAAATATAATTTTATACGAAGTTTCAAAAATTAACAAAGGTTTTTCTTTTTACCTTAAGAATGGCCCTAGTGCCAAAAAACCCAAATTAACCAACCAACCATCTGCAAGTAATTATCGCACAATAAAGTACCTGTCGATACAGAAATATATTTCCTTTAAGTTCATAAAAAATATTTTTTCATGAAAGGAATCATCTTTTTATTTAAATTTATAAAAGCTCATTTTTTTTTTCCTTTCAAAAAGCAATACTTAGTTTCAAACATATATCCCAATTATCCCGATAAAAAACGCTAGAATTTTTTCAACTTTCTAAATTTTAAATAAATATTGAATTGTAATTTTAAATCTAAAATGGTGAAGGGGAGCCCTCATTTTTTCAATATATTTCAAGATATGATGAATCCTTTACAATTATTCTTATTTTACATTAAACTGTTTAATAAAAAAATAAAAGTCGTGCATTTTTTAAAATATAAAAGTATATATTATATTTTTATTGATTTTTACATTCTTCATTAAAATTTTTTAAATAAACATTCATAAAAATTTTGCCGTCAATCAAAGGAGCAAAACCTAAAAACCACCTTTCCAAATTTTGCCATTTCTGTTAAATAGTCTTTAAGATGTGTAAAGAAAAAAAGAATTAAAAATTTCCAAAAAGTATGATTTTTGCTTAATGCTTTCTGATGTATCTTAACTTTTCAAAAGATGTTTTAATGGTTAGACATATTCTGCGTGAATGCAGAGATTTTAGTATACAACGAGAAGTTCATTTTGGAACAACTGCTCTTAACTTAAATACATTTTAGGAGATAACTCTCATTCAAATATCTTTACTTTTTAAAAAGATATTCAAATTTTACATGAGATTTAATTGTATGTTTTTTTTAAATGCTTTAAATTTTAATACGAAAACCATGTTTAACAAATGTTTGGCGCAGTATGATCAGATCTGGTCTTTGCGCCATAAAAAAAACTATCTGTCAAAAGATACTATGGGAGGAATAAACCATTGGAAATGGTCTTCTCGAAATTTCTCGCATGTTCACTAATAAAGGCTCTATCCTCCTTCCACCATGTAAAATTTTGGATCTAAGACTGCGAATACCTGGCAAGATATTGGCGAAAGATAGTTATAAAATTTCCTTTGGTGAGGAAACTAGCATTTTTATTGATTCCATGGATAGAATATATATTTTAGAAGCCATTTTACGTGCCGGTTGGCATTAAAATTTGAAACGAAGCTACAAGTACAGTAATAAAGTTATATATCAAATTTCATTGATTCAAGTATATGACAGAGAAAGTATTATAATAAGAACAGGGATAGGTTTTCTGGTTTTCCTAAATTATTTTAAAAATATGCATTACAAAGAAGCTTTGCAGTAAAGTTGCACGATATAGATATTGTCCTATTTGTGTCCTCTGAAAATTTATCACTAGATGAGTCAATGATCTGTAGAAATGAAGTCAGTTCACATGACGCCACAGCCGCTGATAAGCATAATTAAGCCTGCCATCTAATTGCTTTTGTCTAATGCTGGGCTGTGATACCTCATTTTTCCCCCTGAAGTTTTGAAAAATTGAATTGCAGGTGGCATTGTTTCAAGTGACAATGTTTTGTCTCTACTGGCTAAAACTATTGTAAACATTTCCTTACCAACAGCAACAACGGCTGCAGAGTGTCGTGGAATATTCAGTAGTGTTCTCCTCATCCACTGAGCTTCCTCTGGGTAGTATTTGTCGACGGACGCCATGCTGATCAACGCATTGTTGACACGATCTTTCGAAGCGCCACCCAGAAGCCACATGGTGTTATTGACGACTACGCATGATGCATAGGCTCTCGGACATCGTAGAGGTGGACGGGAGAGCCATCTAAAAGCGGACGAAATTCAGACTGTTATGAATATTTAAAGGCCTTATCACACGGCAAAATATCTTCGGCACTTTCCGTCAGTAAACGACAAGGAAAGTGACGTCACTTCCAAGTTTCACATGATTGATTAAATTTCGTTTGCAGACAATATTTTCGACAACATTTTCGAGCTGGTTAGAAAAAGTTGTCGATCATGAAATTTGCTTTTGGGGGTAGAAACGGAAAAGTGCTGACGAAATTTCACCGTGTGATAAAGGCCTAATATTGCTTCGCTGCGCACTTAATTTCATAGTTAAGAAGAAATTTTACAGAGAGCTGAAATGGATGTTGAGCCTGGCGACAAAAATGAAGTATCCCAAATGTCTTGGCGATATCTCTTTAAGGACAAGAGTCCCGAAATTTTTTCTTGAACATTTTATGTTCGGTTATGGCCGCACCAAGAGACGAATCGAAAGAGTCATTAATTGAATGAAGACTCTCTTTAGAGTATTGATCTCCAGTGAGTTTTCTCTGAACACTTTGTGCTATTACGATTGTTAAAAAGACACTCTTGTGTATGTTTCGTTGTTTTTTGGTAATATGTATTTGTGTTTTCACATAGAAAACACGAATTAGGTTGGATTTTTGTAATAATATCGGGATATTGAGAAACAGCTAATATTTAATAATTTGGTTCATTATAGTTCTTCTTGCATACAGCCGACCACCCCGCCACCACTGAACGTAGCAGTATCGACAGGATTTGTTGTGGTCGACTGCTGAATAAGGATTGTCCAACCTTACGTTGACTGATCAGTCAAACTAACATTTCTTTCGGGGTAGTAAATAGCTGTTTTCTTCCCCATCTGCACTCTCTCAAACAGTTGGAATGAAACTGTCAATCTTTGACATCATATCCTTAAGGGTTTTGAGATTACATGGTTCATGATACTGGAAGTAATTTGATAAACAAAAGGCAAAAAACTGTCGTAAAGCATTTAATTTAATATGTTTTAGAATATATCATTCCTTTTTGACAAAATAAAGAAAAGGCAATTACAAATAGAGATAACTTATTACTTATTTATTTTAATTGATTAAAAATAAAATATTTCTTTCAATTTGAATTAATGATATTTGAAATCTCGGTAAAATTTAATAAAACTACAAAACTGATTAAAAATTTTTAAAAAATTTATTGAATTATCCCTTAGTAGTAAACATATATTGATTGTTCAAACATACAATGATTTGTTCTACCCAACTCTTTAGTAAACAAAATATTTTGTGACAAATAGATATAATCATAGCGTGAAACAAGTAATTAAATTTTTTATTCCATTCCTATTTATTTGCTTATATTATTTACATATGTATTATATTATTTATGATCCGGTGTCCCGTCAATAATCTCAGAGCTTGGCGACACACTTTGAGACCATTTGGCAACCAAACAGAAATTACTCGAAAATTTTAATTAATGAATTAATTGTTTCAAAAAAACTGTATTAACGTCGAGTGCCATTGACTACAAGTTTAAAAAATGTATTTGAATTTGAGTGAATGAATAAAAACTATTTTATTAACGATTGAAAATATGAACAAGATAAATAAATTTACTGAGACTGTGAACTAATGGTAGGAATCGAAAAACATTTCGGTACAAAATTTCAGTTTCCCTTCTCATATAAAAACTAATCACTCGTAGCAACAAACGGTAACTGAAAAACTTGAAGTACAGCAATATTATAGTGTAAGTTTTCATGACAATTATTTTTAAATACATTTGGGCCATAATTAAACTGACAGTGCTCACAGTGTTCTGTAGCGCGATCTATTTGCGAGAATGACGCCACATTTTGTAGGAAGATTAAACAAGACAGAGGACGAAGGATTCCTCGAAAAAAAAAGTTCCAAAAGTCACCGCTTGGGAAATATGTGGCGCTGTGTAATAGAAAATAGAGTGTTATCAATACGGAAATAAAATTACCTTTTGTTTTGCACATTCAAATCATTCTGCCGTGTTTGTGGACCACATATTGCATTATGTGCACAGTATTCACAACAGCAGAAAGTGACATGTCTGCAGGAATCTCCCGTACAGTCCGTGATATGTTATCCTTCAACTTAGCCAGGTCCTGGACAACTCCAGAAATTTAAATAAAGAACTTCTTCTTCTGCTCAGCGTTCTCTGTTACCCAGTAAGTGAAATTGCGGATGAAGAGACTTTATCGGTGTTTATGTAAATTTTTCGCTTTTTTAAAAGTGTTGCCATATTGCACTTGAATTAAATCAGCAAATGTGCAAAAGAAAAGGTAATTTCATTTCCGTATTGATTTGCATTTGTTAACACTTTATTTTCTATTACACAGCGCCATATATTTCCCTAACGGTGACTTTTGGAACTAATTTTTTTTTTTCGCGGAATTTTTCGTCCCCTGTTTTGCTTAATCTTCCTACAAAATGTGGCTTCATTCTCGAAAACAGATAGCACTACAGAACACTGTGAGCACTGTCAGCTTAATTATGACCACCCTGTATTTTGTAAAATTACTTGGAAATTTACTCTAGACCAGACATTATCATTATTTTTAATCACTTCTATTATCCTTTCTCACAAGGATCTTCAAGAATTGGTACTTTTAAAGAATATAATTTGGTAGAGTATAGTGAAAAAGAATTACGAGTCTTTTGCGACGTCATAGGATAGAACGCTTGATAAAACTGGATAGGAAAGTGCCTCTGAATCGTCAGATAGTCCAATGCCTCCTATGCACCAGATGCTTTCCTGGTATACTGCGCATGCCATGCCCATACGAGGCTGTGCCATGGCTCTTTTTAAAGTCCATTTGTCATTTTCAATATCATAAGCTTCTATAGATGCCACTAATCTGCAAAATGAGATTAAAAAAGACCATAAATGATAAACATGAGATAAATCAACTTCTGACTATGAGAAAAGTGACAGAATAGAAATTATATTCGGAATGTCTATTTAATTGATTCGTGGCTATGGCTGCTAAAATAATTTACGGCAAATAATTAATCTGCATTAACTATCAGAATTTTTAATTTTGACTAACCTATAAAGTGAAAAATAAAATTCAAACCTACAGAGACCACCACACCCTCCCCTCGAAAAAAAAATTAAGAAAGGAAGGAGAAAAAATTAAATTATTAAGATAAGTTTAAAAAGCATACGTTACATCAAAAGTATATAAATAAATAAATAAACAGAAAAAATGAAATAATTGATCAATATAGCTAAAGACTGATACAGAAATGAAAAAGACGATTTATGTAAATTGAATGCTAATTGATACAGAGTGATCAGCGAATAAGCCCTGATTTTAAAATTAAATATCTCTACAAAAAAGATCGATAGAGTTATACGGTAAATTGTACATTTATTAGCAAAACTGTAAAAATAATGTACAAAAGTTAAAAAATTTAATTACAAAAATTGTTAACAGATGGCGCTCTGCTCTGAAAACAGTCTTAAAAAAAGTGATGTGGTTTTTGCAATCAAAATGTAATTTTTCAAAATGTTCACCTTTCGATTCAATGAGGTGGCGTAATCGAACAATGAAATTTGACATCACGCCTTGCAATGTCTCAATGGAAATGGAATCACATGCAACACCAATCAACGATTCAAGTTCATCTAGAGTGGTGGGATTGTTTCTATAGATAGTGTCTTTCAATGCTCCTCACAGAAAGAAGTCACAAGGAGTCAGATCGGAAGTCATTTTTCATTTTTGACGTCACACTGAAAGCGTCTATGGGCATTGTGATTAGAGCACCATCTATTAACGATTTTCGTAACTAAATTTTCTAAACTTTTGTACAGCATTTTTATAGTTTTGCTAATAAACGTGCAGTTTACCGCATAATTCTATCGATCTTTGTTCTAGAGATATTTAATTTTAAAATCAGGGATAAATTGCTGATCACCCTGTATATTCGACGTTGTTTCCCATGTAATTTTCACGTTCGTTAAATTAAAAGTTCATCTTTTCATTTACTGTTCGCAGTTGTTTTTTTGCAAAAGTTGGAGCATTTTTAAGGTAACATAGGTTGCAGTTAGCACATATTAAATAAGTTTTTGATTGCAACGTGATGTAAACTTTAAATGTGAGAGAGTAAAAACATATTTGCTCCGCTGAGATGAACAGTTAAGCATATATATATATATATATATAT
>JAPMOQ010041062.1:8592001-8652429 GCA_026543055.1 Argiope trifasciata | reverse complement strand
ACACACACACACACACACACACACACACACACACACACACACACACATACATATATATATATTTAGAGATAAATTTTAACTTTGGTATATAAATTTAATGAAGAAAATATTTCAGGGGCTTCATATACAATCTACCAGAACAAAACATCAGAAAAAATCGTAAATATGTATTGAATAGTATATAAGTTCACAAAAAGAATTAAAAAATATTGTTTCCTAGATACAAGAACTTTTAAAATTATTTTCCTGAAAAGATCATAGCAAAATTTTTCATTTTTCTTTCTCAAGCCGTTAGAAAGGTATGCAACTGGAGTTTTTCTATAATCCGAATCTTAAAAATATCTTGATTTCAGGAAAAGAAAATTGCATTCGTCAAGTTTTCTGTTTCATAATCGAATGTTCAGGATCATGATTCATTTAATTTTTTATAAAAGGAATGCATATTCTCTTTTTGATCCTCTTTGTTTTCTCAATATTAGATCTCTATTTTATAAATGATGCAAAATATTAACAGCACTTTTTTAGTGGTATGCGATAGATTGATAACATATATATGCAATAGTATATCATCCAATTAGTATGAAGCAAAAGATGACTTTATGGAGACAGAAAAAAGTCTAATAATTTAATTAAAAAAAATGTTATTCTCAACAAATAGTAGGGCTTTTAACATAGTTGAATTTTTTTCATAACTAAATAAATTTTTTATATTTTCTTATAATATAACAGTTATTTAATAATTGCTATTCAACAACTACATTAATTAACCAACTAATCTTGTTAAAAACTATCTAATATTATCGATATTGCATGGCTAACTTGTTTAAACATTTCATCAAGATATTCGCAGTTTACTTGAAGGGGAGGGGGGTTGAAAAATTAATCACATTAGATAAAAATTAATTATAATTATAGTAGAATTCTACAAGTAGATGGTACTTAATAATAAGCAGTTTCGATTTTTTAATAAGTATTTGATGGATTTAAATAAATGTGTAGCAATTGCAATTAAAATAGGGGATTTGAAAAATATATATTCAGTGAATAAAGTATTACAGAAAATAAAATATTTTTGCATCGGAGGAGTTGAAAAAAAATTAACTCACATCAATTTGAACTCTTTGGAATAATTTCCATTTGTCGTGAGGAGATTCGGAAAGATGGTAGCATCGTAATCTTTGAAAATCGTCTGAATTGGAAGAGTGGATCTAGAACATAAGTAAATTATAAGAAGATAATGGAAAAAAAAGAAAGAAAAAGAAAAAGAAAACGTAAGAAAATGAATTATAAATGTGCAAATGAACATTGAGCAAATAATTTTTTCAAAAAATTACTGATTTATTTATATTTTGGTAAGTTGGCAGCAATCTATTTTGACATAAGTCGAATACTCTGGAATAAATTATATTCTGATTAGAGGAGTCCTATTATTTTTACAGCTTTTCGTCTCCAAGCCATTTCAGTCTATTCAGCATATTCTAAAGTAAATAATAGATATAACTTTATTATGATTAAATTATTTATGTAATAAATTTTGCGTTGTTTTGCATCTGAAAATCTTTTTCATAATTAATTTCTCTCTGTAAATATGTATGCTATTCAACGTTTCCATATTTTCTTGAATCAACCCATTATATTTATCCAAAACTCAATATAATAAATCTGTTGCTAATGCTTTTTTTGTATTAAAAAAGGATATTCTTATAAAAGGGATTGTATGAAAATTAAGTCATAAGACTGATTAGTATAATCTTGAAAGATAAATTATTATCATAAACAATAATTTACTTTCAAAAACACTTAATGATACTGGCCATATTTTTGAAAAATCTTCATGCAAAATAGAAATCGATCGTTAATATTTAATATTTTTACTACCGACATTTCACTATGGTTAAATTGCCAAAGAAAAGCAATTAATTGATTAGTTAGGTTTAGAATAAAAATCCTAGAATTGAAAGAGTATCTAATTATGTAGTTCAAGAAGAAATAATAATAACTAAACTGATTATTCATTGTATGTGTTAGAAAATTTTCATAAATTACTGTGTAATTGGATAATACTGAATAACTGTATACTAAAATAACAATAATAAAATAAAAAATACTGGAAAAACAGTATAATCGGAAAAATATAATAATGAATATAATTTCTGACGAAATTGATGTAGTTAAAATGAATGATTAAAGTATATATAATCGAATTCAATTAAGGTATCTGGCTACTCACGGGAAATTTGTTTGTAGAGAGTAAACTTCTTGCCCGATAGCCACGGTAAGCTGACTGTATTTTGGTGGCTGCTTCATTCAATACTGAATCGTTTAGATTATCCACATTCTAAAAATAATTTGAATTAAATAAAAGAAAAGAAAAATGGCTGAAACAATGCATAATCTTTATGTAAAAAAATTATTTAAAAATTCCAAACTTAAATTGAATCAGTTTTTCAAAAATTTGGAAAAAAAAGCCAGGCGAAAAAATTTATAATTTTTTCTATAATTAAAAGAAGTATTGATTTTTTAAAAATTCATTATTATGATTGTAATATAGTAATGGAACTGTGTAAATGTCATCTCATAAAACTGTAAATTACTCTTTCCTTTCGATATGCGCATTCTCATAAAAATTTATAAGTAATTAAAAACTTTTTAGTACAAAATCTAGAAACGGAGATTTTTCCTCCAAATGTAAGAATGGAATAATTTTTTTTTCTCTGTATATTAACGAAAACCTTCGCGTCTACATTTATCTCCTATTGGGAGTCGAATTGCTTGTATGAAGATTGTATGAAAACCGGCTATAACAGAAATGAAGATTACTTATGCTCTATGAACTATATAAGTATTTTAGACAGATTGAGCTGATTCTCTTTATCCAGAGAAATCGTCTCTAGAAAAATATTTGTTACATATAAGAAATTTAATTCATTAGCTATTTAATATTTCTCTGGGCATTTTGTTGATTGAAAATAATCTCTACTTGATTGATTTCAGATTTGAATCAGCTTTTTTCTGAAGGGAGAAAGTATTTAAATAATAATTGATTACGAAATGAAAAATTTTCCAATATTAAATTCCTACTGGTCGGTCGCGCTGAGCGGCTCACAAATGGTTTTCATGTAATTCCATAATTCATTAATTTCCTCTTAATATAAATCCCATTAATGGGATTTATATTAAGAGGAAATTGTTCTGACTAATATATATATTAGTTAGACAGCTATATTTTATCTGCTTATATCCATAGCATAAATTTCTTTCTGGTTGGCATTATCCATTGCTTAAATAGAAATATAATTCAATAGTTTTCTGGAATAATTTGTATGAAGATTACTTGCCGGTAGAAGGCAGTGGCAATAAGTTTATAAAAAATGTAATGCTCAGATTTCTCAAGAAGCATAATTTTCCCTATGTGCATTCTTAAGTTTCCAAAACTTTCTTTCCTGGATCTGGTCCCCATACGGACCTAACATTCATGACCTTAAAATGTTTTGCATATGAAGAAAGAATGTGATTTCACTGTTTAATTGTGCAATTTTTATGCTAATTGTTGCCGCAATCAGTCTGTGATCCGTATGCTTCTTTTGGCAAGACAGGCAAAATGGCATATTCGAGGAGATTTTTCCTTAGTCAACAATGACATTTAATATTTGGTTGCTTTATGCCACTGTTGAATAATACAGCTATTATAATACGCTCCAATGTTGGTAATGATCTGTCGATTTCTCTTACAAAACTACATAATAGTCACAGTTGCTTATTTTGTTGCTTTTATAACATTTAAGCTGTTTTATCTCAAATATAAGTGTTTCAGAAGATTCTCCATGTATGAGAAATTCTTTAGTAGGCAAAACTTCTCCCATAGGTCTTATTTCGCAATATAATAATTTGATATAATATTGTGAAATAAAACCTAATGGACACTCGCATAATTCGCAATACTTTGTTATTTGTTTGCAAGCATGCTACTTATCTACACGACATTAAATTTTTTTTTGTTAATTGTTAAGCTCCATTATATCAAAATTCAGGGCTGTATGTAAATGTCATCCTTTGTTTTTGTTGAATTACGAAATACATCAAAATTTCATTTTTATGGCATGCATTTATATATCATATTTTATTTTACAAAATTAAAATATTCAATGACTGTATGAAAATAATTATTGAACACTCTATAAAACATTAAAACCCATACCCATTTCGGGTCACTTGTTGCAATGTAGTCAATTGGCAAGGCAGTCGCAGCTGCTCCTGTGACTGGAAGAGGTATAGGTGCACCTTCTGAATATCTGTCATTCTCCCTGTTGTAGTAGTCATTCTCCACCAGTACTTCTTTCGATCCAGAGACGTTACTCATCCCACCCAGAAGATACACTCGCCTTCCTAGCAAAAATTATGCATTTAAAGCAAATGAAAAAAAAAAGTATCGATTTATCCAACAGTTTTTCGAAAGATGATCTCGATCATTATCTGTGAAATACAAATAACTTACATAGGCAAATCATCTTTATTGATTAGTAAATATTTATTTGTCTTTTTTATAGAAGAAGATGAAAATAAAATTTTTCCTCTGCTTTAATATTCCATCGATCTAATGGGTGCCTTCGTGATTTCAGTATGAAACACATTTTGGTTGAATATCCATAATTTAATTGTCATCATTATTGTTACTTTTATTCATCATCTTGTAATATCTTGATCTCGATAGATCAAAGAATACCCAGAATTTTTAGATACTTCTTTATTTTACAGCCCTATATATATATACAAAGAACAACTCGTTCTTATCTTGATTAAATAGTTGCTGTTTACACCACAACAGTTCAAGTTGAAGGGTTTTACTTGAAGATCAGTTCTCCATTAAATAGTAAACACAACACCACTAGGAATTCACGGGTTGGTCAGTCAGCGATCATTTCAGGCGACGCTCCAAAACTCCCTGACTCGTGGGCGTACTCCTGTAGTCTCCCAGAAACTCTTCGCCCCTTTCCAAAACACTCTGCGTATTTTATCTCAGCGACAGTCTCCGCCTCCTCTTCCTCAGTGGCTACTGGTCCTCTCTTCCAGACAATCACGTCCAGCAATAGGTCCATTTCAGTGGCGCCAGTCCGTCGTCGGAAGGTAATTAAGGCGCACTGAAAAATCTGGAACAGGGGGTCCGCTTACAATAGAGAATTTGGCATCCAGATGTTTGGATGTCCTATTGTCTCTGAAAGCACTATGACTGTCTTCTGAGTGAGGAATTTCCACGTGTGTTCTTTCGGCTATAGACACCTCAGGTCCCGAAAGGTGACCATCTGCAAAGTCTGGTTATCTCAAGGTGTCTAGCAAACCCAAGGGCAACACAGCTTGAGGAAATATTTTATCACTAATGGGGACGGGGAATGTTACAATCTCTAAACTGAAAGGTTTAGTAGGTAAGACATATCACTTAAATACTTTTAAATTCATTCGGTTTTTTATTATTATCATCTTTTAACTTGGTTTTTTCTATTTCTGTTACATTTTGTTCATACCGATTATTATGTCTTGCATCCCCTTTTAAATTAATTTTAATTTTGTGAACGATTATGGTATTTTAAGAATTACATTTTTATACCATTTTGTTTGAATTAAACATGGATTGGTTCTTATAATATAAAAAAACTAAAATAAAACAAACCCATCTGATTAATATGGAAAATGTTTTTTAATAATTTATTGAAGCATAACCAATAAATTGATATTTTTGGAAGAATTATCCAAATCAATTGCAAAGGATGTTCATCGTTACAAGTGTTTTAGTAAAAGGAAGCAAATTTGGTATTATTCAATTGCAATTACGATGTCGGCGCCCTGGAATAGGGGTAACTCGTCTTGTCTGTAATCTGGGCTTTCCGGGTTCAAGTCTCAGGCATGGATCTTTTTACCCTGTGAGGTGTGTGAAAGAGCCCCCGCCGTGTGTGAGAGTAATTTTCATATGAGCTGTCGGGTGCTCAGGGGTCTTTTCCCTAAGAAGCTTCTGCATCCCTCTTTCCCTGTTCTCTTGAATTTGGTTTGAATTGGTGTTCAATCCAAGAGGGATAAACAACAATAATTACCATTACTACAGCTAGAAATTGTACTCAGGGAATCTATTTTTTATTTGAAATTATATTCTGGCTTGATTTTTCTATGGATATAAAATGTAATTGAATAATTTATTTCCATAGTAAGCAATTGTTATTCAGAAATCTCATTTAAAACATAAAACTCAAGCTACAGATAAATTAAAAGTTATTAAGCTATTTATCATATTAAAAATTTTCAAATACGGGAAATAACCATGTTTTCAAGATGGTAAAAATTTTGAAGTAGTCTATTACAGGGGAAGAAAATTTAAAAGCATTTTTTTTTAGAAATATCAAATAGTTTTTCATGTTTTCCTTACCAAATTTTGCTAAAGCTGCAGCATGTTTAGCTGTACCAATAGCAGAATGATGTTCCCATTTACCAATTTCAGGATTAAAAACAAACACAGTATTGGTGCTTGTCAGATAGCCATCATCACTTAATGCTTCTTTAACTCCACACCACAGCCAGATTTCTCGTTTCAAACTTGCAGCACAGGCGTAAGCTCGGGGTTCAGGAAGAGATACCTTATGATACCAACTAAAAATTAAAACCATTTAAGTTTTAACATGAGTACATAAAAATTTCAATTAGTATTCTGTTAAGAGCTGTTCGTGAAATAGCATGATATGTGTTAAAAGGTCATAAACTCTTAATACATGCTAATTTTATTTAATATACTTTGCAATATATTAAATGCTAAATCATATATATTGTTACCAATATTTGATCAGTATTTTAAAACTTTACAATATGTAATGTACAATACTGCTTATTGTTAACTTGCTGACTCCGAACATTATTTCAGATTTTTTTAAATCTAAATTATTAAGAATATATTACTCATATGCTTAGCTAGAAATATGAAATTCATACTATGGCTATGAATGAAATGGATTTAATGAAAATACTGCGTGTATTTAAAATTACAAAAGACTTTTTCTCTTTCGGTTGAAAACTGATCTTAATCATATCAATAAATCTTCGTAAGTTAAACTAAAATCCTTTTGTACCATCACTTACTTTTGTTGCTCTACATCAAAAGTGTATACACGATTTGACACAGAATATTTCGCATGTCCGTCGTGAACGATTCCGCCAATCACCCAAACGCAGCCATCCATAACTGCACAAGCCATTCCCATGATAGCTTCTGGCATTGGTTTCACCAGACTCCACTGGTCCCTTTTGGGATAGTAAATTTCAACTGCCGATAAGATTCTGTAAGAGAATTGAAAGAAAACAAAATAAATTCAGAGATCCGAAGGCAAATTTATTTCTTCTAAGTATAAATAAATACGATATAAAGATATTTTTTCCATTCGCTACCTATAGATATATGTATTGGCATGAAATATAAAGTTTGTGTCATATTAATAATCGCCAAATCGTACGTAAGACCGCCAACAACATTCTTATGATTTGAAGTAAACGAACAAGTCTGCATTTTCCTTCTTTAGATTGTTAAGTTTTGAAATTTACCAATAATTAAAATTCTTACAAGAAAGCAATCGATGTACATTGAAAGCATCTGAAATACTTGTCAAACATACTGTATGCGTTTGACAAATATTTCAATAGCTATCATATATAGAGACAGGATGCAATGACTCAAAATAATTGCCGCTTGTTTTTCAGCCGCTATGTTTAAAAATAATCTGCAATCTTTACATTTACGATCATTAGCAGCATTACGTTTCTAATTATTCTTGTTATAAGTGAAATGCATAGAAGATAAATGGTTCCAATGGTAACGTGTTTTCACCTTTTTTTGTTTCCCTTTTAGTAGATAATAAATTTAGCTGATTATAAATTTTAAGAGCTTTAAGATATTTCATACATTTATGTGTTTTAAAATATAAACAGAAAATATTATCCGACCTTATTGAATCGTCAATGAAATAAAATGTTAAATGCAAATTCTAACTTTTGAATTAAAAGTCCTGTTTAATAAAAAATAATCTTAAATTAATTTCATAGGAACTATTATTTAAGAAAGTTGTATCATGGGACTACTTATTGAGGAATGATTGCTCTAATACATCTAAATCATCATTATTTCCTAGTTCTTTGCTGAGCAGTGTATTCTCTTCTACTCTAAAGAGAAACTTGTATATTTGTCGAGTTCGTTATTCAAGGGCTGAAGCATCATATTGAAGAGATTAGAAAATACGGGCATGTAAAAGCGATTTAAACAGGCACTTCCGGTGTTCGTACTGCTAAAAACACGATACCTAATAAACTGAATTTAGTTCCTAGAAGAGCTAAAGGAGATAAAATGAAAAATCTACTTCATGAGCCAGAATTTTAGAAAAAAATATATATACCAGAAAATGAATCTTAAAAACACTTATACTACTATGATGTACAAGGGACTTCAAAATACATGAACTTTTATTTCGAAATGGTGTCAGAAACTGCTAAAATATATGAATATTGTAACTTTCAGATGATTTTATATTTACTTGCCTTATTATCACTATTTTTGATATCCAAAAGGCTGGTTTTACCCATCTTCCTTCCATTTGATTTATTGATTTTAAAGTATAAAAACACAAGCACCACAAAAACAGCATAAGAACTTCTCAAAAACATTCCGGCGTTTCGTTTAATCTTTGCACTTTGTTTAAATGAACGCTTCGTGCTCTTCAATTTTGAAAAAGTTCGTGACAAAAAATGGCATGAAAGAAATTACATGAGAAAGATTCCAAAACATACTTCCCCGAGCTGTCTCTACCGCCCAAAACCATGATGTTCTCTTCAATTACGCACGTTCCGTGGCACGCTCTTGCTTGGTGCATATCAGCTCTGCGTCTCCAGCGCTTGGAACGAACTGTTAGTTGAAACGTGGTTTGAGTTGATACCATTTGCCCGTGGTGAACATGCAGAGGACTGTAACCACCTAACATGAAATACATTGCTCATATATGATTTGTTCAGCTTACTTACGATTTCATAGGCAATGGTAAAAATTAAATCGTGAAAAATATGTGTTAAATGACTGAGAAAAGTAATTAGCCAGAAGAAAAAAAAAACATTTAGGAAAAATAGAATAAGAGATGATTTATTAAGAAACAGCAATATAAATTTATGTTAAATTTCTTAAATATTTCATATTTTAAAATTTAAAATCTGTAATAGCATTCGAAACATTTTTCGACAGTTAAATTTTTTTATAGCTGATACATTTTATGACAAAACGACTGCGAATAAAACCATGAAAAATTAACTACATCCCTATATAATAATTTTTAATATTAACGATATGTAGATGCGATTTCTCGTTTTTCTTTTCTTTAAGTATTCGAACGTAATTTTTACGTTCTTTTCCTACGGAGTTTTTGAAGATGAAAGTTACAAGATTTCTATTTAAATTTAATTCATATTAAAGATGATTTATGGTAATAACACTTAACATTTGAGTGAAAAATGTTTTTACTAGCTAAACAGTGAAGACATATTAAAAATTTAAAGATGTCCAAAATTTCTTATGAAAGATAAGAGAAACTTTATAAAAATTACAAGAGGTATGATTACCAAGCATTCCAATAAAGTTTTTAAATTTTGCTAATAATCAAAATGGAAATCAAGAGAAAAAGAGTACCAGTAATATAAATTTTTCCATTTAAAAAAGCAGCACCGTGATAATTTCGAGGCTCGGGCATTGTTCCTGCGAACAACCACCGATCCTTTTGAACGTTGTAAACAAACATAGATGATCCTGTAAAAGGAAATTTGTTTATTAGAAAACTACATTCTAAATATTCGTAAATATAATCAAAAGCATACATTCTAAACATTCATAATTATAATCAAGTGCATCTAAATTGCAAATGAATAAGACAAAATGTTTATTTCTATTCAAATCTTACGTATCTCTTAGAATTTCTTATTATATCTAAATAACAGTGGCAACAACTCTTACAATTGATATTAAGTTGTAAGAAAAGCTCCTTTATAGAACAGAAATAATCTAACTAATAAAATATTATAGAAACTGGGACCAACATCTTTTATGTTATCATAACCTTATATATTGATTTCTCATTTATTTCCAAATATCTAATATTACATTCCCTTTCCCCTTCTGATTTAAACAATATCAAATCGTTTAAACTATAATTTCATGCAGTAAGTTCAAATAAGCTTTGAATCCTCTATACAAACTTAATCAATTGTTTTTTAATTGTGTATATGTTTTTATAGTAAATTATTTTCATCACTTTCTCCCTAATTTTTTAAACTGATATGTTTAATTTACATCACTCAAAACATATGATCTAAATTTCTATCTTCATAATTATATATTCTTAAAATTAAAGCTAAATCAATTTGTCACATATTTGTTTCAGATTGAAATTTACATTAAAATTGGGTTTACAGATTATGAAAATCAAGTTACTGTTCTAATATTTAATCTTTATATAATTCAAATTTTTTTTAATACGTTGATATAAGTTAAAAATATAAATATGAGAAACGTTCTTGAAATTAATTTTGATGTAAAGCAAAATAAATGCAACAATGCCAGAAGAAATACAGTTTTCTTCCTAAAATAAGTCTTTACTATTTACACAATATAATATAGTATCTTGACCATAAAATATTTTAGAGAAATTAGATATCAAACTTTACCTAGAAAATGATCTCCAGCTTTGTGGGGATTTATTCCGCCAAGAATAATTATGGTTGGTGAGTGTTCTGATTGCAGTTGACTAGCAGTTGGCATTTCATCCGAAAAAGTCAGTTTAGATTTAAGGTCTCTTAATATATGATTTCTGAAAAAGACGAAAGAAAGTGTGGTTAAAGATACAAGCTGAAGTTGCTACATTGGTGGCAAAAGATCAAAAATAGAAACAATATTTAGATGTAGAATATTTGTTCTCATTATGGGGCTTTGACTTTTGAATCAGAAGAAGGCCTATTGATAAATGTATGTTATCATCACGGGAAGATTAAACTTCCAATGTTTAATGAAATATTCAGTTACATTAGACTTGCTAACTGAAATTGACAAACGTCGAGTACAACATCAGACAACATGAAGTTGAGAAGCGAAACATTAGTGTCTAGTAGAAACATTATTTCTGTAAAATACAATATTTCCTACTTTCATACAACATTACTTGGTTCATTGATTTTCTTATTTAGTATTTTATGGATATTTGCAATTGGTAACTATTATCAGATTGAAAGCATTCCATAAGTTAGTTGCGAACAATCGCCCGTTCATAATGAAACTGTACAAAACTATACTACCATAGACTTTCCAATCAATCTTATAATTTATTAGGTAATTACAATGTATTAATATACTTTATAAGAAAATTAAAAAAATTTCTTTTATATAATTTCTATTTTTAGAATTTCTGACTTTCGCTCTCTAAACTGGCCTATTAGCGAATTCCAACAGGATCCCGGATTCTATTTAAAAACCTATTTTGATTTCGACAAATAATATAATTATGATGGTTATTTACTATACAAAGACTTGTATTTCAATTCTTCTATTAAGTTATTAGTGTGGTATGAGGAAATATATTTAACGCTAAATTGGTGACAGCTCACATTTCTGACATTATTTTTGACCTGATTTTATTTCGTTTTTTGGAATATTGCTTTAGATAATGCTGCCAACTTCGATTATTCATTGCTAGAGGGATTGCATTTTAACATGATTACATATAATCATTTTAATTTTGATTATCTCTTTACTGATCATTTTATCAAAATTCTTCAGTGTCACAGTAGTTTGTTGGGATTATTGATCATGTTTAATTTTAATTAAATTGCTTATGCATAATTTTTATTATGTTAATGATTTCCTTGCTTTAGAGACATGTGATAGACATAAAAGTCCTATGACTTTAATATTCTTCAACTTGTTCTTTTTATTGTATTTATGAACATTTAGAGAATATTAAAGTTTAATAATACCAATAAAATGTTCGAGAAATCTATCTTTTGATTTTTTCACAGCTTTTCGCTATTTATTCCCCCATTCAATCTACGGACACAATAAGCAAAATATTTTTTCAATTTTTAACAATGGATAGAAATCGAGCGATAGCATATTTGATGGAGCAATTAAAATAGTTTGAATTTCAATGCGACAATAAAATATATTGTTGAAAATTATCAAAATTCATCGAAAAAGTTGTGCTACATATAAATTGGCACCATTAAAATATCTTTTCTTAAATATTAAAAAGATGTAAACATAATTTTAGGGAATAATATTTTTAGAAGTTCCCTTGGAAAAACGATAATATCTTGTTTATTTTTTTTATTAATTAAAATTCCAAGGACAACATTCATCGGGTATACATTCAACTCTTCCAATATATATTTGTATTAAAGCCTTATCACACGGCAAAATATCTCCGGCATTTTCCGTCAGCAAACGGCAACGAAAGTTACGTCATTTGTGTGACATCATTTCAAAGTTTCACATGATTGGTTAAATTTCTTTTGCAGACAATATTTCGTCGGCATTTTCAAACTGGTTAGAAAAAGTTGTCGATGACGTAAAACTTGTTTGACCAGTTCTTGAGGGTAGAGACGGAAAAAGTGTTGACGAAATTTCACCGTGTGATAAGGCCTTTAGGTCCGTGTCAAATTTTCTGGTCCGCAGAGGTCGAAATCCACACACACATTTTCAGTTATTATTAATAGAGATACGCATTGCTTCTACTACACTTATGCATAGTTATCTTTCTTAATACAATTTTATAATCTGAAAATATAACTAACACACAATATAAATGATGTTGCACATTGGAGAGTAAAAAGAACCTCATTTTTTCACTAAATATTGTTACGAGTCTGTGATGCTGCTTCCCAGCATGATTGGTTCCTTCACTGAAAAAATAATTTGCAGTATTCTGTACTGGATGCTCTTAGAAATGTTCCCAGAGCTTGGCGACAAACTTGGTGACCATTTGGCGACTTGGCAACGAATTTGGTGACTTTGGCGACAAAACGGAGAGTACCTTAAACATCGAGAATTTTCCTGATTCGTTCATTAGGAACCGAGATACGTACAGATACGCCCTGATTGGTCGAGACATTTCTAGCCACGTCTCTTGGGATTATATAAGGGCCACAGTTTAAAATTTAGAGAACATTATTGCCTCAGTCTTACTGGGATTAATTGCAATTTTCCATTTAGTGAACCAGTCATCAAGAGTAGTCAGGTGTCTGGTGAGAGCTATGGAGATGAAATTTGGATTTTTATTTCTAGCTAATATTGCAGTATCATCCGTGTATGTACGCGGATGATACTGCAATATTAGCTAGAAATAAAAATCCAAATTTCATCTCCATAGCTCTCACCAGACACCTGACTACTCTTGATGACTGGTTCACTAAATGGAAAATTGCAATTAATCCCAGTAAGACTGAGGCAATAATGTTTTCTAAATTTAAATCTAATAAAACATACAGGCCTATTAAAATTAAAAATCAAAATATCCCGTGGTCTAAGGAATGCAAATATTTAGGTGTTATTTTAGATCATAAATTATCGTGGAGGCCGCATTTTATTTATCTTAAAAACAAGTTTCGAGACCTAACCCGTAAATTCTTTCCCTTAATTTCTCGAGACTCCAAAATGCATAGGGACTACAAAATGCTTATTTACTCTGCCTACCTGCGTCCAGTATTAACATATGCTTGTCCGGTGTGGGGATATGCTGTTAAATCTAATTTAAAAATCATTGAAGTTCAACAAAACAATTTAATTAGAAGATTTTGTAAATGCCACTGGTACATGCCTAATACTAATATGTACAAAGCTCTTAAATTCCCCCCCCCTTAAAGAGTTCATTAAAAAACTGGCCAAAAACTTTTTTCAAAATCTGGATTCGCGCGATAATCAAACAATCTTAAACATAACTAAATACTCTCCAGATCCTAAAATTAGAAGACCCCGTAATATTCTGCTATAACTACACCCATTTTAATAGATAACTTTGTTTGTAAAATTAATTGCTCATCTTTTATAAATCACAGCATATTCTCACTCCACGTTGTACTTTCCCCATACATCCTGACTGCTAACTGAGGCCTCTACTACCTTCCCTGTGAGTAGCTGCTCTCTGATTGGCTACACGAAGTAGCACTTTCGATCCTGAACCCTGACTGTTCCTGAACTTTTTGTAGACCATTTCCATCTCCCAGAGGCATCTTCAACCTGACCTCATCTGAACTCCTCTGATTGGCTCTCAGGAGTTTGCTCCAGAATCCTGACCTCACGATTGGACGAAGCTTCCCCTGCACCTCCGACCACGACTGACCTACAGTTCTCTTTCCTCGGCTTGCTTACTTCATCCCCGGACATCTCCTCACCATCAGATGACATCTTAGCTGGTCACGGCATTCACTGAAAGTCAGGCCCTTATCCATTCTTTTCAGTAACGGAGATCAAGCCCCATACCTGTTGGGCTAGGCGCTCCGGGATCCATCTCGTTACGTTACGTTACGCTGAGGGCAGAGTAGTCGGAATCGACATTAGATAACGAGTCCTCCAGAGGAGAAGACTAGAAGCGGCGGAGCCAAGCAAGTGCTGAACTGAGCTGTGTGCCTTGTAGTCTGTTGAGGAAGCAGCGTCGAGTACTGCAGCCAGTGCTGCGGGTATTTTTACTACTTGTGAGCTACTGTTGTTACTGTGTACTGCTGTGTGTTCGTCTCGGCTGTAAATAAACGTCTGTGTTGTGTCTTCTACTAAAGGACTGATAATTTTGTGTTCATCTCTTCTCACACCGTACACACCCACTATTCAGATGAACGAACCCGACGGATTAGGGTAGGAAATCCGTAACAATATATTTTCTAGAAATAAATAGAATCATTCTGAATTAAAAATGGAGAATTACTAATTCTCCGTGATATTATAAAGAGAGAAAAGGGACATAATAGAATAAAGTATCTCACCTCTGAGAGCTGTCTATGGGCGTTAGTGGGGTGGTTAAACCCAAATTTGGATCAGCGTTTGCAGCCAAAGCTGAGACACTGCTGTTGTCTACGATAGATGTCATACTGGGAAGACTGTATTCATCTTGTCTATAGTGAGCAGAATGGGCTTGACTTTGTAATCCTCTATACCGTTCCTGCAAGAAAGATATGAAATAATTTTTAATTGCAGTAGTTTCCAGTTGTTCAATATACTGATTACAGCAGATAAAAAAATTGTATATAATTAAATAAATATTCAGCAGATCATTTTTATAATTCATACTTATATAGATACATTTTAATTTATTTATAGAAGCATGAATTATAAAAATGCTTTCTATATAAACGTATATCATACAGATATCTTTAATTCCTATAATTTTTATTCCATAATCCATCTTCTTAAAACTCATTTGAATTTAAAATATTTCGACATCGTCAATGAAATATACTTAACGCGTTTTAGTAGAAAATTGGTCCTTTGTATACAGTTAGCACATGTCTAGAAAAAGGGAACTAATTTTTATTAATTGATGATAACAGCCAAATAATAATAATAATAATACCCTTTGACGCCAAAATTCTTTTCTTGTCATATAACCCCTAAAAGCAGCTTGAATCTTCGTTGCAGCTAAATTTAGTAAAGCTCTGTCTCGGTGGCGATCTCTTTGATTTGACTGTCTTGACTACAAAAGAAAAAAAATGAAATTTCTGAAGAAATGATCTATTTAATTGTAACAAAATGCATATTTATGTGATCACAAATCATGGCGACATAAATTTGATAATTCTGTATCGAAATTCAATTTTTTTATATTTAAGTATTCATTAATTAAAATTTTAAATTTTTTTAAGAAATTTTTTCAAACATGAATAGTAGATAGAATTTAATAGCGCGACAGTAATATATAGTTAAATTACGTTGAGTGTTAAAATATTAGAATTCATGAACAATGAAAATCAAGGGCAGTAAGAGAATAGATTTTTAAGGTGGTGTGGCTTTCTCGCATTTATTTGGCCACTTTTTCATAAATGGTATCTGTCTTCAAAACACAATATTCAAGATATGCTCATAATTGAAAGAAATCAATTGCAAGAAAAGAAAGAACCATCAGTGTTCATGATTGAAAGTCATTTGAAAGAAAGAAACATCAAAGTTCATGATTGAAAGAAATCACTTGATGATTAAAAGAAACGAAAAAATATATTTAAGAAAGAAATAGATTAGTTTTGCTTTTTTTTAAAAAGTAAACCAGTGGATTGGTCTCCCTAAAACTTTCTTGCCTACTTTCAAACAAAGGTGTTATTCCAAAGAACGCATGGTAATGGTATTCAATAGTCATGTAACATAAACTTTTGGCATGAATGTACTATTTTTACAGAATCTATCACGTCACCCTTGGCAAGATTTCTGACAACTAATTTCTGGCATGCAGTTAATTATAGCTGAAAATCAAACATGTGCTTTGGAAGCGTTTTTTCCAACCGATGGAAACACATATTTGTCACAGAACTACAATTGTAATTATGAAATTCCTTATCAAATTTGATATATTTTTGTCATTCCGTATTTTAGCTATCACTTTTTTATGCTACCGAAAGGATAGACGACAGGCGATTAATCTCTTGCTGAATTTGATTCAAAATTTGATTAATGAAGTCCATAGATGTTAATTCTGTGTAGAGAATCTTATTTACCACACTCCTTTCGTTTTGTGGTCAACGTTTTAAATTGCAATCGAACAACCGAGCAGATAGACTTTATATGAGAGAATTTTGCTCAAAATTTGACAAAATCTACAAATTTGATATAAAACCGTACACCAAATTAATTTAGTTTAGATCAATGCGTTTTTGAATTGTCTTTGTCATAGACAGAGAGATGGACATTTGTCAGATTCAGAGAAATCTAAAACTTGGGGATTATGTCAAAATATAGAGTTTGAATTTTTTAACGATTACTAGCCGCCTTTGGTGACTAGCTTGTTCGCCATGAGTAATGCGTTCGAAAATTTTCAATTAAATACTTATGTGCCTTTCTCTCTTTATAACTTATCAGCCAAATATATTTAAACTTCAAACTCCGATAGTCAAGTAACTCATATTATTATAGAAGCCTTACGATTCTTTGTTCATTGTACTATATATCTCTCTGACTGCTTTTTTTAAAAATTTAAACTTCCGTCAATCTGATGGCAACACGCTGATAAAACCTAATTTTTTCCCCTTCCACGTGCTCGTGCAGATTAAATTTTATTGTTTTGTGCGAAATATATTGTTGAAAACATGATTAAAATATTTCTTTAAAAATTCGTTACAAATAGAAGCTTAAATTATATGTTAAAATACCATTAGAAAGTTAATTTTTTTATCTTTAACTTAATGTAAAAATCACGTTTGTGCGATAATATTTTCTGAAGTTATAGCCGAAAAACGTTGAAATTTCGCTTAATTTTTAATTAATCCAAATTCTAATTAAAAATTCGAAAAAAGGGCTCCGAGATATACATGTACCAAATTTGGTAGCTGTAGGTCCAACAGCCTGGCCTGTAGAGCGCCAACACACACACACATTAAGCTTTATTATAAGTATAGATTATATTTTCTCTATACTACGTATATGAGAAAGTAAAAATTAACGTATGCTCCTCACCTCATGGTACCTTTTTTGTGTAATTGATCTTTCAGGAGAATACCGTTTCGAGGGCGATTTCAGCCTTGAGCGCGTGTCTCCGTACGGAGATCTCAAGTAACTTTGGCTTTTATACACATAGGAATAAGTTTCAAAATCGTTACTGTCTTCTTCGGTCTCTCTGCTGTGTGAAGATATTTCTCTACCGTGTTTCTCTTCCCCTCGCCAAGGTTTCGGTCTGTCCCTGGCATCGCATTTATGGTATCGATTCCTCTGCATGCTGTTTAAAGCATATTCAGATGTCTGAAATATAATAAATTTTATTACCATACATAGTTTGCACAAAGAAATCTCAAAGTGAAATATCATTTGATTAGCATATTTCAATTTGAATTTCCTATGATCATTTTTATTCAGTATGTCCCTGAGTTCAAGGGCCAAACTTTTAGGGTAGGTAAAGTATGTATAAAGGAGCCTTTTTTGTACAGCAATATTGGATCGAAAATGAAAGAATTTGGTGGGAAACAAAAATGTTGAGGAAATTCAAAGAAAGGTCTTTATTTACATAACATTACAATAAATGCACAAATGGGTCACTACCAGCATCGATATAAGCCTGGTATTGTCTAAAAAGCTATTGGCATGCTCTTTGGAAGACACGTGATATTTCAGGATCAGTTGCAGCAATAATTGAAGGTTTTGAATTGAAGTTCTCAACAGAGTCAATTGGAATCTCATAGCCTTTACATCTCTCTCCCCAAAATATTCTCACATACTCTCTAATAAATTTGACAAGGCAAAGAGCACCTTATATGGCATTGGCGTACAATAGTCACAAAATATTAACCTTTGATGTGAATTTAACATATTTGCTGAAACTATCGAGCCATCCTAAGTAAGGTTTTTTTTTTTTTTTTTTTTTTTTTTTTTTGCGAGTAACTTTAAGTATGAATTTAATAGTATCCGGAAATCAAATTTCTGCTTTAAACACGATTTACTCAACAGTTTTAATATACTTGCTGAAATTATCGTGCCATCCTAAGTAAGGTTGTTATTATTATTTGCGAGTAACCTTAGGTATGAATTTAATAGTATCCGAAAATCAAATTTCTGTTTTAAACATGATTTTCTCAACAGATTGGAACAAAAATTTGACACAACACTGCACACAAAATCCGATAAAAGAATCACAAAATATGATGTTAAATTTGATATATTTAAGTCATAACATTATTAAATTGCCTAGCTTACCGGGATTCTGAAAGTATAAACATAAACAGACAACCAGTAACTGGGTTTTTCTCAACATTTGCCAATTGTTTGCACTAAAGATATTAAATCTGTGCATAGAATCATAAAAATATCTACCTCTTTTTCGTTTTGTATTTATCATGTATTGTATATTCGAACAGTGGGACAGACGAATTTCCCCTGAACAGATTTTACTCAAAATTTGACAGAAATCTATACATTTTCTGCAAAGACAACTTGCCAAATTTGCCCTAACTCAAAAAGTTTTTGAACCATCTCTGTCACAGTCAGACAGACAAAAAAAAAATGTGTTTTTTGAACTCAGGGAGCTCTAAAATGTTTAGATTAATCTCGATTTTGAATTTTGTTGTCAATTAATATATTTTTCCTATACTATGTATATGAGAGCTCGTAGTAAATTATACTTGCAGTGAAGGGGAAATATTTTTTTTTAAATAGAGAATCAACCTGAAAGATTCGGATAGATGAATCTTATTATTTTTTCTTTCTTTTGCTCATGTTTATGTTTTAAGTAAACATCTCGTATAATTAACCGTTGTAAATTATTTATTTTTGTTTGAGTATGCTTAATTTATTTAATATTTTTTTTATTGTTAGAGTTAAGGCACCCGACTACGTTTGAAAGAAAAATTTTCAAAAACTGGATTTCTTAAAAACTATTTATGGTTTTTAAATGTATTGTCAATTATAAACACTATAAATATAAAAACATTATTTGGAAATATTATATATTTTGAGAAATAGGCAGTACATTTTTAATAAAATTTAACCAAAACGGTTAATACTCTAAGCAAAATTGTAACGCAGCAATCCTATTTTTCTTAGTACAGAAGCTGTAGAATATAAGGATGAATGAAATGAACCAAAGTATAAGTAAAATCTTGGTATCCAAAGAAGTTAAGGGTAAAAATATACGTATACATACATTTTTTTCCTTAAATTCACAACTTAATTTTTCTAAAAGCTACTATAAATGAAAAAGGAGTGCCCCAACAATAAAAGTTTTGGTTCATTTCATTGTCCACATCATTTAAAACACTCTCTACAATTTTTATGTAAATACCTCTATTAGTTTTTGAGATATCTTGTTAACGGTGGAAATTTTTTTTATGAAAATTAAAATTGAAATTAAAGAAAATTTTAGTCCGAAAATATGTGACCCTGGATGGTAGAACAGGCCTTCCTTTTCCTAGAAAAGATAAACTGTTTTGGGAAGAGGAAAGTCTGAACTACAAGAAATAACAATTTTAAAAATTTAGCCAACGTGGTCTATAACCAGTGTTTTTAACGTAGTCCGAAACCTTAACCCCTTCCAGTAAGATTTAAGAATGCAAATATTATGGATGAAATAGCTATTTAATTTTTATTTAAGAAATCTTAGTTTATTTTATAATTCTAACGAATTTATAATTATTAATTAAAATTATATTATTGGTATGAATGTAATTGTAATTTGTAAGTTCGCATTCAACATTTCTTCAAAAATCTATTGTGATTCCGGATTAGCCCCTAATTTTCGCGTTTACTCTAGGCACTCCGATATTTTTTTTAAAAATAATTTTAGGCACATAATGTGTCTACGACTCCACAAAATTCACTTATTAGTCATTATGCGCATTTTCGCCTTCTTCGTAATATTTCGGCATCATTAATTTCAATATCAGTATCAGTTAAATGTATGCTTATTTTCTGAATCATTTGAACTTCTTGATTTACATAACGCTTATTCATTAAGGTGTTTATTTCACTGCATGTTTACCATTTAGTTACTCAGATGTTCAGGCTAAATGTTTATTAGAATAAAAGAATGATTTTATTAGAATGACTACTAATAGTTTGGACGTAATTTGTACCACGATATTCAAACGATATATGATATTATCTATGATATCAACATAAGTAATAAAAGTGGATACGTATTCAATACACTAGAAATTTTAAATTAAATTAATTATTATACTCAAAAGTATCTTTAATCGCATGGGGAGTATAACTCGTCACGCCATATAGCACAATGACGAGTATAGCTCGTCATTGTGCTATATGACATAAAAAATCAAAGACGAGCTATACTCGTCATTTTACGGTAAGGGGTTAAGCTTATTCTGCTGCAAATACAGTAAAAGTTCCTTATTCGCGCTTCCTTCATTCGCGGTTTCACTATTCGCGGATTTAAAAAATTCGACCCAATTCGTATATTCGCGGATAAAAATTTCTTTATTCCCTGTTCAAATAAGTACATACATCATAATAAAAGGATTCCAATAGGTATCCAACCCAATATCCTTTGTAAATGCCGTCAAATGGACTAATAAAAAAAGTAAAATAGATTTGATTACAACATTGAATAAAGTATGTTGTTAAATGCAAACTGCAAACATAGCCGAAATTGCGAATGGAATAGGACGAGATGGATTCGAACAGATAGAATCAAGTGACATTCAGGAATTGCTTAAATCGCAAAACTGAAGATGTGACTGAAACCGACTCGGAGGAAATGTTCAATTCACAGCCCATTGAAGAAGAGGCTTCAACAAGCACTGGAAACGTGGCATTTAATTTGAAAAATCTTAGTGAAGGTTTAAGAATGGCAAATGAGCTTTGCGATTTCTTTATGAACATCTATGGAACGAAGTCTTATTTTTAAAGAGGCAAATTGCTAATGCGACTGCTGCGTATCAGTCTGAATTGAAGCGACTTTTAAAAACTGCAAGCAAGAAAACATTTTAAAATTCTTCAAACCATAGCCTAAGTCTGAAGATAATTAGTCAAAATGTTCAAAAACTTCAATTAAATTCATTTTTTTTAAAATTTTGTCACCTAGGAACGTATCCCCTATAATCCCATATAAATTACCATTCCGTATTCACGGTTTCTGTATTCGTTGTATATTTATGGAACATATATTCCGCGAATAAAGAGCTTTTATTGTAATTCAAAGCCAGCCACCATTATATCTGATTCTGATCACAATCCGTTCGCAAAGCTCTTCGAAAAAGAAACGTCTTTAATCAGAGCGAAAAACATCTGCCTTGCCAACTAAAAACAATTAGCCTGAGTGCCGAAGCACACTTGTTTACGATGATGAGCGGCTATAATTCAGTTCGCTGCGGCAGAGATATTTATAGAAACAAGTGAGTTCAATGAACATCGCTGCAACAATCGATCGATATTTCAGGAATCTCTGCTTCAAATTTTATCTAATCTTTGCGCGGGAGATCTTTTATCATCTCTATATTAAAACATTAAAGAACGTATTATTTTTTTAAACAGTAATGCTATCCACCTTTTTAAAAAATAATTCAGTAAATTATTTTGGAAACATATTAGAAGATAATAAAGTAGTTTGTTACAATGATAATAAAATCTCCCGAAATTAAATGCAGCCTTATTAAAAGCTTCGTAAAATCGATTTCTGCTATATTTAGAATCTGGTTGATTGAAAGAATAAATAAGAAGGCGTCATCACCTTACTAGATGCTACCGTCTTTAAGAAATATTAAATTTTATGTTGTACAAAGAGATTTTAAACTACATAAAATCATACCCACGAAAAACTTGCAGTTTAATGTATTTATCTACTTTATATTTTATTTCATGAAGACTTCTAAAAAATTGTGATTACTAGAATTTCGACATATTTGTACCGAAAATAATGCTGGATTGATTATTAAGCTTGATCAAGACTTGGTGTAAGATTTGAAGTTGAAAACATTCTTTATAGTTTTATTTGGATACAAATGGCATTTAATGTGTTAATTAAGAATTTTCCTTTAAAAAATTTTGAAACAATCAATCTAAGATGAATATTTCTATCCCCCAAAATATACCTACATGATGTTAAGTAATTCTAATTTGAGAGACTAATTCCAAATGCAATGAAGATGTTCAAGTAAATGTGTAATTTTTTCTCATGTTATGTTGAATATAGTATATAATGTGCAAAATAAACAATCCCAAACTTCACATTACGCATCTAGTAAATGCTTGAATATTTAAGAAATATATATGTTAAAAGTTTATAAATTTATCTGCATAGTTTTCTTTGCAATATTGTCGAGTTCTTTTCATTTACAGTTTACTATACATTTTTTTTACACTACAGAAATGCGTAAGAATTAAAATACTAAATTCAAAATAAAATGGCTGATTAAAAAGGGTATAAAAAGAGAGTTTAAACCTCTCAAATGGAAAAAATACTTATTTAAATTAAAAACTAAGGTTTTTTAATCAAAAACCTTTTTTATATAAATAAAAAAAAATCTCAAAAATTCGAAATATTTAAATTTTTGGAACTATATCTAATCATACGTATAAGATACCACCCCATCCCCCACATTTAAGCTACCAGCGGGTGACCGAGCTCCGCTCGGAGAAAACAGGTATCGAAGCTAACTCGAAGATTTAAATTTCCAATTGTGATTTATCAAAACAATACATGCCATAAGAAAATTTGTGAAACCATTGGTGAAAAGATAACCGGTTAAAGTGCACCATTGTAAACTATTCTAAACAAAGTTAGAGTTTGGAAAGGGAACTATTCTATGCAAAGGTAAAGTAAAGGTAAAGATTGAAGTGTGTTGAAGTTCAATATTTTTGAGAAATTTATTTAGAAAAACCAAACATATATACATACATAAGAAACATATTATAAACCTATAACAGCAGAAACATAAAACTTTATTAGTTCACCATATTGTCTATAGAGGGCAGCACGTTACCGCTTGAAAATTTAAGTAGCCATTATGGCGAAATAATAAAGTTTGAAAATATCCTATCTGTAACTCCGAACTGCTCGACCGTAGCGCTTCAAAACCGGCGTCAATCGATTCCTCGTGGCCAAAAACCCCAGACCCCCAAGTTTACCGGAGTTTATTAATTCTGGGGCGATTTTCGACTTGGCAACCATTCCTCGTATTATAGTATTAGATATGTAGGAAAATAAGATTTTTATAGCTATGAATGAAAAAGGGTTTTTTTTTTTTCGTCGCATGCAAAAATTGGGAAAAGTTATGGATAAACGTAATATAAAGTATAGCAATCGTCAAAAGAATTCGAACTCGAGATTTTGACGGATCTTCACCTTTAGGAATTCTCTGAATTCCAAAAACGCATTTTTGGAAAATATCTATCTGGAACTCAAAAACGCTTTGAGCTAGAATACATTTACAGATTTCTATCAAATTTTGAGTAAAATCTGCTCCGAGAAAGTCCGTTTATACGGGTGGCCTAGTATAAGTTAACACAAATATTACAAAACGAAGATATCTAGTTAGATAAAACGCGGTACACAGATTTGACGTCCATAATGCAGACATTCGTCAAATTTTGAGCCAAATAATCCAACTTCGAGTTTACTGCCAGCACTTTCAGAAACAGGCAAATGAAATAATTCAATAACGCATACATAATAAATTAAATTTTGTATTTAATTTTGGGATTAAAAGTGCATTTTTGTTAAAATTTTGTTACAATGGATTGAAAAAAAACGCGCCTAAAACATAAATTCAATTGTTGGATATTATTGATCTCATGCCAAGAATTAGTCGCCAAATAACTCGGCAATGATGATACAATAAATTCCATAAAAATACTACATTAAATACACCAAAAGTAAATATTGAGTAACTATTGTACGCCAATGCCATACACAGCGTCTTCTAGGATAACACCTTTATTAGAAAATATGCAAAAACGCTTTGGTGAGGCCATTCCTCCTCATTATCAAAAACAATTTAATAAACAAATAAGGTTGATAATTGCTCCAAAGAATATTATTTCCTCATAATATTGTTACGAACCTGTGGCTTTGCTTTCCCGCTCTAATACTGTCATCGTAAGAAAGAGATATTTATAGTAATATGTTTTGGGTATGAACTGTCAACTGAAAAAACAATACATGCAGGTAATGCTCAAGGATCCAAGATCGGCCCAATCCTTTTCTCTATTTTCATAAATGATCTACCTAAACAATTTAATACCTTATTATGTATTTTTGCTGACGACACCGCGATTCTTGCAAAAAACAAAAATGCAAACTATATCCAAATCGCACTAAATCGGCACTTACAAAAAATCGAGGAATGGTTTAAAAAATGGAAAATTGCCATCAACGTTGATAAAACCGAAGCAATCATGTTTTACAAATCTCCTAAAGTCATTAACCACCCACAGCTTAAACTCAATAATAAATACATCCCCTGGTCTCAGAGCTGCAAATACCTAGGTGTTATATTGGATAGGAAACTCACTTGGAGGTCCCATTTCATTTACATAAAAAATAAGTTCCGAGAGCTAACTAGAAAATTCTTCCCCCTAATCTCAAGGAACTCAAAAATGCTTAGGGAAAATAAACTACTTATTTACACAGCCTATTTGCGTCCAGTACTGACATATGCATGCCCCACATGGGGGTATGCAGCAAAAAGTAATTTTAAAATCATAGAGCAGCAACAGAACCAAGTTATCAAGCACATCTGCAAAGCGTCCAGGTACCTCTCCAACAGCGAAATCCAGAAAGCCCTTAACTACCCATCTCTTAAAAAATTTGTTCGTATGTTAGCCACAAAATTTTTCCAAAACCTTGATAATATTGATAATGAAGCAATCAACAACATCCCAAGGTACAAACCCGATCCAAAAATTAAACGTCCAAAAAACATTCTCCTCTAACTAAAATCCTCATTAACCAATAGCAATGCTCCTTTCGCTCATCGCAGTTCAACCGACCAATCAGTAACCTCGCTTCACCAACTCCTCTGTAAAAGTTTTTCCACCAATTTTCACCCATTAAGTTAAACAGGTAATGACAGTTTATCAAAAACCAAGTTTTTAACAGTCACTTCATTAAGGAGATAGTCTTTTGCCAAAAAGACGGGTGCTCCGATAATAAAATCATTGAACTTGAACTTGAAGTGGGATCAGTCGAGTCGAAGTGGAGCAACGGAGAAAAAGAAAGGAAGACCCGAAGAAGAATCAACAGGAATCAAGTCGAATTACGACGGTCTGCTTTTCAACGAAAAAGACAAGTAGCGCTGTGGAATTAATCGAGAAGACCTAAGAGAGAGAGAGGTCTTGAACTGAGGAGTCCTGAACGGAGGACTGCTAATCTCTGTGTAGCATATACTGACGAAGCCTCTGTCGTAGCCCATTGTGTCGTCGTCGGGAACGGAGCTGTCCCGAACTGAGGAGTAGTCCCGTTGTGCGAAGTAGTGAGTCGACAGCAAAGGCAAGAAGAGGCATAGGAATAGTTTCAGCCTGTTCTGGAGAGACCAACGTGGTTTAAAGAGAATCCCTTAAAGATTCCCTCTCCTGCTGAACCCTGTATGGCCGCTTTGTGAGCTGTGGACATCGTCACTATGGAATTTCTGCCTGTGGGCTACTATTAATAATGTGCTGTCCTGTGTGTTCGTCTCGGCTGTATATAGTTAGCACCTGTACATAGTAGTTTTGTTAATATTTGTCGTCGGTGTGCTGTCCTGTCTTCGTCCTGTAAATAAACGTCTGTGTTGTGTCGTCTACTAAAGGACTGATCATTGTCTGTGTGTCATCATCATCTCTAACACCATACACAACCATTATACAAGAAAAAAAAAAGAACCCGACGAAATCCGTAACAATTTTTTTTTTGCTTCCCCAAAAATTATAAACCTTTTTCTGTTAATGCTAAGAAAATTTACTAAATTAAATAAAAATAGCGATAGTGAGTGCTTTCTTGTATATTCTCTTTTAAAAGGTTGGTATTCTTACAAAGAATTTTGAGCTTTTGCAAAATCGTGAAAAATATTAGAGCTCAGATTTTTATTTTCGGAATCCTGCTCAAGAGTACTTTTCTTTAAAACTATGATGAAGAAAACCGTGTATACATTTTGACATCTTTTTATCAACAAATTAAACTGAAAATTGACGCAGAAGTACAACGGCAGCCCCTAGATCGCACGCCAAACATTTTTCTTTAAATCATTTTGCTTTTGAGTTATTGTATTTATATGCATTTGAAAATCAAGTCCTTATCAGAATTGGTTTAAAATCGAAATAAAATCTGAACACTATATGCTAGAACTGCATACCAAATTCCGTTTATCTAATGTATCATTGAATTATCATGTTTACACGCATAAATATTGCTGCCACCATTCTGGCGGGCCACGGTGGCCTGGTGGTAAGGTCTCGGCTTCGAAACCGGAGGGTTTCAGGCTCGAGACTCGATTCTACTGAAGAACCATCGTGTGAGGGGGATCTCTTGCACGTTAAATCTGTCAGGTCAAACGTCCTCCCGCTGGTGTGGTGTGGAGAGGGGGTGCCAGTTTAGCTGTCGTCCTCGTCATCTGGCCGTGGTTCAAAATTACGAGATCCGTCCCAAAATAGCCCCCATGTTGCTTTAAACGGGTCGTTAATATAATTAAACTGAACTAAACTAAGCCACCATCCTGGCATAGGAGTAGCATGTCTTCCCCATGCTCTGGGCATCCCTGGTTCGAGTCCCTGTTCGAGCATGGTTATTATTCTGTGTTCTATCTGCTAGTAGTGTGAATTTGCATCCCCCTGTAAAAAAGGGGTTGTGCAA
Organism: Argiope trifasciata; assembly: GCA_026543055.1. NCBI lineage: Eukaryota > Metazoa > Arthropoda > Arachnida > Araneae > Araneidae > Argiope > Argiope trifasciata. The sequence continues at coordinate 8,624,911 of JAPMOQ010041062.1, read as the reverse complement.
GCGAATGTGAAGCATGATGTAGCCAAGTCGTGCTGTTGGCGCTACTTAATAAAAAAGGGACGCTAATTTAGGCTGAAATCACTGGCGGTTTTCTGTCAGCGGGCTTGTAAAGTGCCATAAGTAACAACGAAACTGCTAGACTGATGTTCAGTTCCTTGTCAGATTCGGCTCAAATTTTTGTGTAAAGACCGCATAAAAAATTTCATGCGTTACTTGAGAACGTTTTGAAATATCGATTTCATATATAGGAAGACAGAAAAATATAATTCGAACCAACTGGAATGATCACCCAAAAACTTTCTCGCATATTCTCTAATAAAGATAAATATTATCCCCCTCTCACCATATAAAACCGTATTTAGGTACGCTTCATAGCGTAATCAAGAAAACCAGTATTTGTGTATAAAATGAATGCTATTAGCAAACAGTAATTACAAAAAATCTTTGCTTTGATGTAGCATTTTTACTGAATCTACTGTACTCTCTATGGCGATTAATAACCGACATGCATTTAATACACAAGTACCAATTAATCAAATATATATCTTTGGAGGTTCCTTTTTTCACTTTCTCGTGTACGTAGATAGAAAAGGTATTGTGATCGTCAAAATATTTGAATATGGAGATTTCAAAAAATCTCAACATTTCAGACCGTCCTAAATTCAAAAAACACATTTTTAAAAATGTCCACCGGTTAGCCTCCCTGTGACAAAGGTAACTCAAAACCTCTTTGAGCTAGACGAATGAAATTTTGTACATGACCTTTTTACCATATTCGGATAATTCTTTCAAATTTTGAATAAAATTCGTGTTGTGGAATTCTGTATGTCGCTTTGGCTGTTCGAATATAAACTGAATAACTACAAAACAACTTGAGTAGGTGAGGTAAAATTTGGTATATATATTGAACATCTAGAGTGTAAACATTTGTCAGATTTTGACACAAATCCAACACGGGATTTATTTTTATTGACCTGCCCTTTCAGAAATATGTAAATATGATAACTTATAAACGTGATGACTTAAATATAGAAATTCGATATGTGATTATGTATATGCAAATGAAACATTGAGCTAAATTTTGATTTCAGTCATATGTGAAAAACGTGTTTAAAACACAATTTCAAGTTTTGATACTATTCACTATACACCAAGGATTAATCACAAAAGAAATTCGCCAAGGATCACATGATGGATTCAGTAAAAATGTTAAATTCATGCCAAAGGTTGTTTATTGTACGACAATGCCATGTAAGACATTCTTTGCCCTATCAAAAGTCTAAGTTTTTGCGAGGAATGAGGATAAAACTGAAGTTTTGAGGAGATCACACCCAGCCTCCGGTTTTGGAACCCCTGAAATCAAAATTTGACACTAAATTAAAATTGTAGAAACAAAATTGGCCCTAAATATTCATTTATTTATGCTATTGTGCTTTCAACTTATCGCGTTTACATGCAAGAGAAGTTAGTTAGTTAGTTAGGGTTTTTTGGCGTAAGGTCCAGATTTGGCCATGTTGCACCAATAGTATGGCACTACATGCTAGAGAAAGTACAAACCGATAGATGGTCAACTCTTTAACACATTAGCTTAAAAACTTGATAAGAATCTACCCTTCTAATTTCATTTACCTAAGTCGTTATATTTTTCATTTCTCGCCTTTATACACTTTCATAAGTACAGATTGATGCATCATCAACCCTTTTGACAAATTTGATTTCAATTTTGATCTAGATCTACATTTTAGATGAGAAATCGATAAAGTAAATTTTATCCATCTAGCTATTCACATTTTATAATTATTGGGTGATTTCTGTATATTTACTCTGTCAGCCAGATAGACAGAATTCCTGTGAATATATTTCGTCAAAGTTTGATAGAAATCTTCAAATTTAGTGTAAGGACCATATAATAAAATTTCAGTTTTCTAGTTCAAGGCAGTTTTAAATTATCAAGTTCACAAACAGGCTACAGTCCCAGAAATACATATTTTCGATATCAGAGAACTTTGTAATATGGATATTCAAAATTTTTGACAAATGCAATGTTTTCTTTGTATATGCGAAAATAAAATATATATAATCGCTTTTGTAAGCAGAAAGACTAATTTGGTATTTCTTTTGCAATAATCTTTAACAAGACTTTTCTAAAAATAAATTATTCTTTTCAGCTTATTACCTTTTTATTGCACAAAGTACTTCTTTCAAGAAATGCTCATTAATATTTTTAAAAAATATTCTTTTATTATTAAATGATGCCTTATTGTTATCGATTCTAATAATAATGTTTTGAATTTGAAACCATATAGATTCATTACTCTTTGGGACATGATAGAACTTGCAAATAACCCAGTTTTGATATCTTTAACGTTGTTACGTAGTTTCTAATTCGAAATATAATTGACAAAAGAAATAAAAATCTTAAAAAATGATGCAAGATATAGTCTCTAATGTCAGTTATGAGCCAAATATAGTTACAAGCTATATCCCTAAACATGATCTATTAATTTCATTTATTTCATCTGCTCTTTCTTTTTTGTACTATTTTTATTTGGTTGTCTCTTTATTAATATTTCATGATTACAGAGAGTAACTGTAAACACCGTGCATGTGAAAAACAGGTAAAAGTTATTTCAAATAATTTAATTATCTTCTTTTGGAAAATAGTTAATACACTGAAATGTAAACAGCTCTAATATTTCCCAGTCATTAACCGAAATTGGCCTAGTTGTGAAGAAATATTTTAAATATATTTCACGCATCACTGTCATTAAGGCTTCATAATAATGACTAAAATACTTTAGGCGTGGATATAAAAACTACCTGTAGATAAAATAGAAATGTTCTAAGTAATACTTATCAAGTAAAAAAGTAAAAAATTAAAGTAAATAAAGCATGTCCAAACGTTTAATTTATATTTTCAAACAGTAATAAATGACCTTTGTTTCTTGGAATCCATCAACTTTGTGATTTTTTGAAAGAATTTGATAAAACAAGTCTCAATCATAAATATATATATGTATTATAACTATAGAAAAAGGAAAAAATTTACTTACACGACAAAAGAAGGAATAATTAATCTGTGAATTTTAATTAAAACAAAATATTATGCTTGTATTTCAAAAATAAAATAAAGGATTCACGCGATTGTAAATATTTTTTCTTGAAAAGCACCATTTTAACGATGTAAATTTAATTTTGAAGAGAAAATTTATCTTTATGCATTCTTACTTTTGAATTTGCTTTCATCAATGATGTTTCAATGTATATTTGTTTTCCTTATTTAGATCAAAGTTTCTTTTTTTTTTCAGTTGTTCAGAAATTAATCACTGATTATGGACTTAAAAAGTTAAAGAAGATTCAAATTTCTAATGTGAAATATCGTTTCATGATAATGTTTCAATCTTAACTCGCCTATTTTTTTTTTTTTTTTTGTTTAAAAAATGTAATCTTAATTATATAGCAACGGTAATCTGCATACAAAATATATATCATAATATCATCATGCTGCGTGTGAATGCAAATTCAGTTACTTGAAGACTGCAAAATATTATTGTAAAATATGCTTTTAATTTTTTTTAAATATATTGAAATTATAGAAAAGATTGTATGGAAATAAAACTGATATCATTTGGAAAGCAACATTTTTAAAATTTTAAAAGTAGCGTAAAAATTATTTTTGTGCAATAATAGACACAAGTAATTGAGGATAGACATCAAAATTAATTAGTTCTTATTTAAAAATATTTTTTAAATTTTTTTAATGAGATCTACTGCGGCTTTGTCCCTGAAAGCAAGTAGGGCTTATTTATTTTTATTTAGGACTAGCCGCCTTTGGCGACCAGCTGGTTCGCCATGAGTAAAAAGTTCTAAAATGTTCAATTAAATCACATATTCATTAGCCTTGAAGTAATTACGGGCATTGATTGACCTGAAATTAGTATTTTCTTTAAGATGACGGACGGAAAGTTCTAAAAGTACACCTTTTCCTAATAATATTCTTTAATTTTATAAATCAGTCAGTTTTAACCATCGGTTATGCTTCCAAAATATTAAAAAAAATTTCGATTATGTTGCCAAAACATTAAAAATGTTTTTTTAAAGAAAGCGAGAAAGGGAAAAAAAGTATTAAATTAATGATACAGATATTGCAAACGGTTACATAAATATGCCATTAAGTCGGGATTTCAATGCATATCCTGTCTAAATTCAATCAGGTTTACCGTAAATAAAGAAGATTTATTGAGTTAATGCTATAGATATTGCAAATGATTGTAGAAACCTTTGTTTTGCATTTATTTTTTAAAGAAAATATCACATTTTATACTTCTTTTATTTTATCCAGTCACGTGCTGAAAGTACCATTTCTGTAGATTTATTTTGCGATGATAATTTTTTTTTTGAACTTCCGGCATTCTTTTATTTTATCTAGTCACGTGATAAAAACATGGTTAAAATATTTCTTTAAAAATTCATTAAAAATAGAAGTTTACATTATAAATTTTAAAAACTGATACCATTAGAAAGCTAATTTTTTTATCTTTAAATTGATATAAAAATCAGGTTTGTGCAATAATATTTTCGGAAGTTATAGCGGAAAAACGTCGAAATTTCGCTTAAATTTTAATTAATTCAAATTCTAATTAAAAATTCGAAAAAAGGGCTCCGAGGTGCACATTCCCGACATCCAAGGTATACATGTACCAAATTTGGTAGCTGTAGGTCCAACGGTCTGTCCTGTAGAGCGCCAACACACACACACACACACACACATTGAGCTTTATTATAAGTATAGAGTATAGATAATATTGCTAGTATTCATTCCTGAATTTGTATAATCGGCAAAATTTCTGTCTAACGTGTTACTCGCATTAGTCTTAGTAGTGAAGCTGATTGTTAAATATGGCATTTATGTTGTCGATCTGCACCATGGAGAAAATTATTGCAAATTCGTCTAAAGGCTTTATACCACGGCAAGATATCTTCGGCACTTTCCGTCAGCAAACGACAAGGAAAGTGACGTCACTTCAAAATTTCACATGATTGGTTGAATTTCGTTTGCGGACAGTATTTCCGACGACATTTTCGAGCTGATTAAAAAAAGTTGTCGATTATGAAGCTTACTTGACCGGTTTATTGAGGGTAGAAACGGAAAAGTGATGACGAAATTTCACCGTTTGATAAGGTTTTAATGCAAGCGCAATATGGTGACAGTTGTTATCGCGAAAAAATTTAAACGTCAACCACCAACTGGTAAGATTATGCTAGCACTATTCTGGGACATGGAATGTGCAGTTACAGTTCATTTCATGCCAAAGAGGTGAAGTTGGAAACAGTAAGAACTATTTTGATGTGTTGAGAACTAAATTGAAACCTACAATCAGACCCAAACGTCTTGGAAAATGCAGTAGAAGTGCCATCCTGCAGCAACATAACGGTCGGCCACTGATGGTGGAAACAATAAAAGAGTTGGAATTCGAAGTGCTGGAGCACTCGCCATATAGTCCAGACTTGGCTCCAAACAATTTTCATATATTTTGATCACTGAAGAAAGGGGAAAAAGACTTACAATCTATGCAAAAGTTATTGTTTACAGTTGTAACCAAAAAAGAACTTTTTTTCCGAAGAAATATTTAAAAAAAAAATCGCAATGTTGAAAAAAAGTGCGTTGAAGTCCAGCGGGGATAATGTAGAAAAATAATGTATGTTTCATTTTCTATCATTTGAATAAACGCCATTTTGTCAAATGTTCCTTTCGTAAACTGTTTCTAAATAAATGATAAAAATGTATGGTATACCGCGTTTACATGCATGCTTTTCTTAAACGTTAATATCTTATCTTAAACGTTACTTATTTTTGAAAATACACATTATTTAGCCCAAGTCATTCTAATCTCTGATTATTCTGCCTTAATATGGCACAAAACAGTCTAAATTTTCCCTTCTATAGACTCATATCTGTTTACTCCCCAACATCGCCGATTATTTTGTCTTCTTAAGTTAATAAAATCACAAAGACAGCAGGGTGGTTACGCTGTATATTTAATTCAGAGCGTAAGTACTGAAAGTCGTTACATTATCTCTCATGTTTTAATCTCTTATAGACCTAGCTTATTTTTCACTATCAATTCTATGATCGTTTTTTCCCCAAATAGCTTATCGGAAATAACATTGTTTCCTCTCAAGAAAATCGATGGATTACTTGCTTATACTAACCAAAGACGTGAGCATAGAAACTTATCAATGACGTATTGTTTAAATAAAGAATATCTCATTGGCTGGAGTATTACTTAAGTAAACTGCTGATAATTCATCTAAGTAAGATTTTCATATGATGAATAAAATCACTAATAAAAATTACAATAAATAAATAACATTTTCTTTAAGAGCTGAATAGAAATTCGAGCGGTAACAAAAGATGAAAAAAGATAAAATAGTAGATTTAAAAAATGAATACTTTTGTTAAAAGGACAATAATTTAAACACGCGTGGTGACATCTTAATAAGCCAGTAACTGCCACTAAACATTGGTGGTCATTTTTATACAGTGGATAAGTTACTCGGCTGCAAATCAGAAGATCGCAGATTCGATCCTTGGTGGAATTCAACCTACATATTGGCACGATTCCTCCAACACTTACGCCAAATTGGTGACCCGAATGTGAGGAATTTTCAACAGCTGTCGTGGCGCCATCTACCAGCTGCAAGCGCAACCAAAGCAAAGTCGTCAGACTCACTTGACGCAGCAGCAACTCTCATACGCTAGTCATAATGCTTGGCGCAATTAAGTCGTTCGTCTCTACAGACTCACTGGTAGGGGAGTATTGTGCTGACATCTTAAAAAGCCAGTAACTGCCACCAAACATCGGTGACTATTTTTGTATTGTGAATAAGTTACTCGCCTGCAAATCGAAAGATCGCAGGTTTGATCATTGGCGGAATCCAACCTACGCATTGGCACAATTCCTCCAACACTTACGCCAAAGGTGTTGAGAGGGAAGGGGTTATATCTTCAACTTTTCAGCTGGAGTCAACTGAGATCGTTCTATGTTTGGATTGTTCTTTTTGTTCTACGTTAGAGATTCGTTAAATTTTGAGTTAATTTTTTGATGATTGCAATATTTTGTCGGTATTTGTACTCAAGAGAGTAAAAATTAATTGGGATTTGGTCACTTTTCTTTATAATTCTCGAAAATATAATTTCGCAAAACTAATTTTTATAAAAATTTAAAATTAAAATATTTTTAATGAATAAAAGTTTTTTTAATTGATTGAAAAGGATATTCAACAAATTTTTATTGAAATTCAAATAGTCTTAATTGCTTCATCAATAATTTAACAATAATGTGTGTGAATCTTTTCCATTGATGAAAGCACAGGAAGAAAGATTTTGTTGAATATTTGAGTACTTTAAAATCATTTAAAAAAATTCAAATGTATTTTCACAAAATGCATATCAAGGATGAAATGAAATTCAAATAATCTCATATTACTCTTTTTTCTACTGTTGATGATCATGATATGAAAATTCAACTAATTTTTTCATGTTGAAATTATTAGAAACTCAATTTCACTTTAAGACATGCTTTTAATTATTATAATCCTTGTATTTAGAATTGATGCAAGCAAAGAGGAATTTTTTAAATGTCCTTTTCAAACATCGAAATGTTAGAAGATATAAGCCTATCATTTGAAGAAAAATACACTGATAGAAAAAAAAATATCCCAACACTAGGAAGGAGCTGTGCTAGATAAACGAAACTTGGTAGGCGTGTTTATACATCTGAAAGATGACGTCGATTCAAATTTCAAGCTACGTGCGTAAGTGTGGCGCTAGTAGCGACACTATGAACATGCAAATGAGGTTTGCTTTAAATAAGTGCTGTAAGGTTCATGATTGTTATTTACAGTTGAGATTTGACGTAGTTGGTTAATGTTAGTCAAGGATGCCTCTGAGAAGACGAAGAAGCCATTATCAACAGCTCACTGAGTTTGAACGAGGTCGTGTTGTAGGGCTACGAGAAGGTGGGTTTTCTCTCCGCGATATTATTCTTGGCAGGAATGTATCCACTGTGCATGAGTATTGGCGGCAGTGGCCAAGGGAAGGTACTGCCTCAAGAAGACCAGGTTCCCGGCGGCCCCGTGGTACTACTGAGAGGGAAAAATGTCGTATTCGACGTATGGCTCTGGCTAATCGTACTGCGTCTGCAGCTGAAATTCGAGCTGCAGTTGGCACCACAGTGACACAAGGAACTGTTACAAATCGGTTACTTCAAGGACAGCTCCGAGCCAGACGCCCCGTACAGTGCATTCCACTGACTTCAAACCCCTGCCGTTTGCGACGTGAGTGGTGTCAAGCTAGAGCTCATTGGAGGACGGAGTGGAGATCTGTTGTATTTTCTGATGAAAGCCGGTTCTGCCTTGGTCGCAGTGATAGCCGTTTGTTGGTTAGAAGGAGCCCAGGTGAACGCCTGCTAGTGACCTGTCTGCTGCCTAGACACACAGGGCCTATTCCTGGAGTTATGGTTTGGGGAGCAATTTCGTATGACAGCAGGAGCACTCTCGTGGTTAGCCCACGCACCCTGACTGCAAATTTGTACGTCAGTCTAGTGACACAACCTGTTGTGCTGCCATTCATGAACAGCATTCAAGGGGGTGTTTTCCAACAGGATAACGCTCGCCCTCATACCGCTGTTGTAACCCAACATGCTCTACAGAGTGTCGACATGGTGCATTGGCCTGCTAGATCACCAGATCTTTCTCCAATCGAGCACTTATGGGACATCATTGGTCGACAACTCCAGTGTCATCCACAACCAGCATTAACCGTCCCTGTATTGACCGCCCAACTGCAACAGGAATGGAGCCCCATCCCACAAACTGATATCCGACACCTGTACGACACAATGCATGCACGTTTGCATGCTTGCATTCAAAATTCTGGTGGTTACACCGGTTACTAATGTACCAACATTTCACATTTGAAATGGCTCTTCTCGCCAATGGCTCTACCTGTGATCTTGAAACTTTAATCAATTAAATATGTTACCTAGACAAATGTATTCCTAAAATTTCATTACTGTACAATAATTTTTTCTTGGTGTTGGGATTTTTTTTTCCATCAGTGTATGTTGTTGAGGAAGTTATTAAGGCCTAAGTGAAGTGTGCGTTAGTTGCGGTTATAATGACTGACATCATTTTGATGGTGTTATCCATGATGATGTCTTGAGGCTTGATTTCATTCGGATGGTTTATGTACCTTCTTAATAGAACTAAGGTAATGGTTAATAGAACTAAGGTAAGTCTATTAAAATAACGTAGCTTTAATGTCTATTATTAATGGAAGCTTAAAAGTAGTTTGTTGCTGCACTTAGGACTATCACGCTTGTGAGATTTAAATGAATTTAGATCCAACCAACATTCCCAATCAAACGACTGATCACTGGAGGCGACTAATTTAAAATAAAGTAAACATAATTATGCGAATTTGTATGAATGAGTTTAACATTGGTTACAAGAATGCTAAAAAAGGCATTTTCTCCATAACTGATGTGCGAAAATTCTTGACTTACTGTATTTAAAAGTTGGTTATCGTATCAACGCTGCAACAAATGGTGTAAAATGCTAACACAGTCACAGATAAAGATTGATAATGGTACAAAAACTATCATTAAGACAATCAATCAAACTTTGGCTCAATCAGGTCTTGGTTATCAATTCAATCATTTTTAATTTTAATTATTATTTTCTGCACACTGCAGAAGATATATGTGCCTTATTATAACATCATGCTAAAACCAATGTTCAGCTGCTACTCTAAGCCACCACATACAGATGTTATTTACTTTTAGTCTAACAAAATGTAATTTAATGCGTATAACCATTAAATTAAATTTTATAATTTTCCATCATTATAATTCCTTAAACAATTCATTAAAGTTTTCCATCAGTATAATTCATTAAACAATTATTTCTCCCAAAAAATACATAATTTTTTATTTAACTTAGTTGCAAAGTTTTCAAGTTTTGACAGCAAACAAGCAAGTCGCCATCTTTGAATGATACTGCTGATAAACATGGGAAGTTACTGAATTCACGCCTGCCTACATTCTTTTTATATAATAGCAATTTGGACACGAAAGCAGCAACGCTATTTTTAGTCTTAATCAAGTTTAACTCGTCGCCTTGAAGTTGGAGATTGACATCATTAAACAATTTATACAGGTCTGTTAAGTACACAATATTGTTGTTTGATGCGATGAGGTTGTCTCGCAATTCCGTGTCCTTATTTCCTAGGAACTCTATCACAGATTCAAACAGATTGTAAAATCGAGTCAAACAAATGCCTTTTGAAAGCCAGCGCCCCTCTGTATGAAGCAGCAATCGGTTGAAGTCTTCATCATTTGCAATGCAAAGCTGACTAAATAATCTGTCAGTCAACGAGTTGCTTCTGATTTTATTAACTACTCTTATAACACATTGCAGTGATATATGGTGGCGTTCCTCAAAATCTTCGCAACCAAATGCAGTCGATGAATTACGCGATACACAGCAATCACACAAGTAACTTTATTTTTTAAGCATGCTATGAAGCTTTTGTAACCCCCTGTTATAGCCGGTGAACCATCCGTAGCAACTGACATAATATTATCAAAAGGAAATTCCTTTTCGTCCAAAAACTTTTTCAGTATATCAAATATGGTTTTTCCTTTTGTATCTGTTTCGAAATGGGCATCAAGCAACATTTCTTGACATATTTTTTCATCTTTGATAAACCTTATGTATGACAATAACAGTGCTTCATTGGTTGGTAAAGTGGACTCATCTTGCTGAATTGAAAATTGACAAGTTTGCACAACGATTCTTCAATGTTTTAAACCATCTCATCGATTCGCCTTTGCACAGAATTATTAGTCGAAATAAGTTTTTGGATATCTGTAGCTGGTTTATGGAGCACGGTGGTTATTACTTCTTTAACTGCTGATAAATTTAGATCTTCCCCAATAGTATGTGGCTTGAATGTTTTCGCAATCAATAATAAGATATTGTACGAAGCTCGAAGTTCGTCATCGTCTTGTTTAGAAGCTGATGAGAATAATTTTGATGTAATTGACTGATTTTCAAACTTTTTTTAAATGTCTAGAAAATAGGTCACATCTTTGTCTTTCTTATCCGGATGCATTAAGATGACCTTGAAGCCTATAAGGTTTCATTGCTTCATTCGAAAATGTTTTCTAACAAATAACGCACATTGGCGATAATGGATTTGTGGGTCGTTCGTACTTTATCTAATCCACTCTATACTGCCGTCTTTCCTTTTTTGCATCCGACATAGGTTTTTTGTTACTTATATTTGATCCATTGCAAGGGATACTGTCGGTTTAAATAATATAAATTGAAGTAGCAAAATATTAAAGCACACAAACGGCGTTTTCATCGTACTCATACAGAGAGTGAGAAGGAGTCATCAGTTCCCTGCGAGAGAAAAATACTAAAAGAGAAAAATAATCTTCCCACCACCTCTCCGTGCCATATCAACGTCCCTTAATTTTACTGCCCCCCTGTCAGCCTCAAACACCCACGAGGGGGCGTTATCACCCACGATGGGAATCTATGTGCTGGCCGAATGATTATATAACTCCTTTGACATTTAAAAAAAATAATATTTTGAATTCTTTTCTCCAAATTTTCGTAGTAATGTAATATTACATCTTATATTAAATTTTAATTAGTATTTTCAATGTAATTATTGTTTGCATAATTAATTAATATCGCTTTTTAATTAGTCTGATACCATTTTATTCTGAAGAAAAACTATCATTATCATTTTATTACGGTATGACAAAAAATTATTACATTTTAGAGCATTTCTCTTTTACACATCTTCCGTATTCACACCGGATCCTTTAATTTAAAAACGACGTCTTATCCACTGGTTCTGCGAGGCCACTGCATATAAATGATTATGGCATTTGTGTATTTAGCTCGATGATAATATACATTTTATATCTAAATTCGAATTATCTTTCTAATTTAGTGTTACTTTTTTTTCTTCAATTTCTTACAAAGAATGCAATTTTGAAATAAAAAGGAATCATTTTCTTTATAATTAAAATTTTATATTAGAATAAACTATAGAAGAAATATTTAAAAATAATAGCTTTTAAATACATATAGGATTAAAATATCATTGTTATTTCCAAGTTATTTCAAATTTTGGCTTTATTTATGATAATTAAAATTTCAATTTACGAAAAAGGCAACATAAAGTTCTATGTTCAGCAAGGATTACACATCAAGCTCTGGATAATATGCTAAATCATGATGGCTTTGGTATGCTCTATAGTAAATGATTGCAGTATTTCTTCAATTGCATTTTGTTGTTGTTGTTGTAATTGTATGTAGCTCATTCTTTTTCTTTTCTTTGGATCTTAGTTTTCTTTACATATTTTCTTTATTTTTAACTTTAAATTATTTTACTTTAATAAATAATGTCCAAATAGGGCATTTTGTTGACAATTTTATAATTATAAACCCAGATAAGGATAACCTGACCGAGGGGTAACGCATCCACGTGATCCGGGCGTCCCGGGTTCAAGTCCTAATTCGGAGATGGCTGTTCTTCATCCTGTGTTCATTCTGTGAGGTGTGTGAAAGAGCAGTAAAAATGGGTTGTGCAACCGAGCGTGCCATCAACATATGACCTAAAGTCAGACTTCTGACCTCGGGTGCTCAGGGTTACTTACCCCTAGAAGCTACGGCGCCCCTCTTTCCCCTATCTCTCGGACATAGCTTGAATTGGAGCTCAATCCAAGTGGGATAAGCAGCAGCAACAACAACGTAAATCAAGATTCATAATGCAAATTTTCAAGAATGCATTTTTGTTGTTCGGTCACCTCATGTAACTCATAAATCGAATAATGAACCTTTATACTCCATTACTGAATATAGAATTTATAATCTTAGTAATCATAACAATGAATAATGTTTTTAAACATGTAATTTATCAGCTAGTTTCCACAATATTGAACAGCATTGTTCAATGTAAGATTTTAATATTTTTTACCCAATATTCTACATTATTTGATTGGAAATAAAAAAATATTCAGTACATTTTTCGGAATAAAATCTCAAATTAAATAAATTTTTCAGATAAAATTAAAAGTTTTATGCTAGAATTTTAAACTAGTATTGATTTAAAAATTTGTGGTATCTTTTGAATATTTTTACATATTTTAGATACGATATTTAGTATTTCTCATCACTCACAAATTGTCTAATATTATATGATATTGGAGAGATGCTATGAGTAATTACATCTGATGAGTGCTGTGACACTACACGAATTGTCATTTGTAATCATTTTTGGCGGAATTGTGCCAATACGTAGGTTGAATTCCGCCAAGGATCGAACCTGCGATGTTCGGGTACGAAAGCCAGTAACTTATAAACTATACAAAAATGGCCCCCAATGTTTAGAGGTAGTTACTGGCTTATTAAGATGTCACCACAATACTCCCCTACCAGTTTGTTCGGTTGAGAGATGAACAATTTTATTGCGCCAAGCGTTATGGCTAGTATATATAAGCGTTGCTGCTGCGTCAAGTGAGTCTGACGGCTTTGCGTTGCTGCGTCACGTGAGTCTGACGACTTTGCGTTGCTGCTGCGTCAAGTGAGTTTGACGACTTTGTGTTGCTGATGGAGAGATGGCGAAAAGAGAGCTGTTGCGAATGGCAGCGCCTCACCCAACCAATCAGAGCTAACCTGAACTGACGTCAACTGTTGAGTTCTGTTTAGAGTCAGTCGTGTGTTTCTCTTTTAACCTTTCTATGTAACTTTTATGTTTGTCCGTGTTTTGTGGAATAAAAGTCTTTGTGTGCCACATCCTTTGCCTATTCAGTATCTAGTTCGTTTTTAGCCAAAACCCGACATCGGGTAGATGTCAGCCCATAGTAATAATAATTATATGCAGCTTGACTACGCTACATAATTTTTGGCGCCCAACGTGGGGCAGGTTTTGGTTTCAGTTTGTGTTTGAAAACCTTTTCGATCCTGAAGGAAAAATGGATGTGGCGCAGTTAAAAACACAGCGAACGCCTCTTCGTTCAGCGTTCACAAAATGTGCAAAGGATATTGAAGGCGGGCTTGCAAAAGAAACTTCTAGAGTCAGCGAACTTTTAATTTTAAAAGCTAAACTTTGTGATAAGTTCACTCGTTTAGAGCAGTGCCAAACGCGACTAACAGATGCCATTCTGGAAAATGCCGATGAGGCAAAAAAGTATGAAGAGGACTTTTTGTCCGCAGAGAAATACCGTGATACGTACTCCGAACTCTGTGCTAAAATTCAAAGTTTGTCATTGAAAGCTGTGGAATTGAAAGAACTATCGGAGAAACGGAAGTTTAAGCTGCCTACGATCGAACTGAAAAGGTTCAGCGGGGAAGCAAGGGTGTACCTCACCTTTTGGAGTCAGTTCAAGAAGATCCATGAAGACCCAACTATTGCCGACGTGGGCAAAATGCAATATCTTTTACAGTCGATGCAACCGGGTTCAAAAGCAGAGCGATTGATCCTCAGTTTCCCGGCCACCGCCGATAACTACAGTAAGGCGATTCTTCAGTTGCAGCAGAGATTCGGTCGAGACGACTTACTGGTTCAGATTTACGTCCGTGATCTGCTCAACTTGGTGATGAAAAATGCGTCGTCTGGAAGAACAAAGGTGGACCTTCCTCGTTTGTATGATGAGTTAGAGGGAAAACTTAGGGCCCTACAGACTCTCGGGAGGACTCAAGAAAAGTACAGCGACTTCCTGATACCTTTAGTGGAGAGTTCCCTGCCGGAAGACGTTCTTTTAGCCTGGGAGAGAACCAAAAGCATGAAGGATGCATCGCAGGGGGAACATCGGTCCTTGGAGTCGTTGATGACCTTTCTGAAGCAAGAGGTGCAAGGGGAGGAGATGATGGAACTAGCGGGAACTGGGTCCTCATCCCCTCCCAATCAAAAGAAAAGAGAGGCTCCGAATAAAATGGACAATGTTGTTCCTACGGCGACAACCTTAGTAAGCACTCAGCGCAACAAAGGTAGGAGCAGTTTCATTTGTATTTTTTGTAACAAGAGACACCCTTCCAAGGACTGTCTAGAAGCCAGAAATATGTCCTTGGAAGATAAGAAGAAATGTATACTTAAACATAGAGCTTGTTTTAGCTGTTTTTCTGTTTCTCATTTTGCTAAATTTTGTAAAGTAAAAAATTCCTGCTTGTATTGTACTAAACCCCATCATTATTTAATGTGTGATCTTCCTACAGAAAATAGTAAACAATTGTTTAATAATGTTGAAACAAAAAATTCATTGTGTAATAGTTGTACAAATAATGTGTTTCTTATGACTCTAAATGTAAAAGTGTGTTATAATGGTAAAGTATTAAGATTAAGAACGTTAATCGACTCAGGGTCTGAAAATTCCTATCTTTCAAAACGCGCAATTGATAAATTAGGCATTAAATCAAATAATAAGATGCAAATGCGGCATATATTGTTTGGAGGTTTGGAGAGTAAAATTAAAAGTCATGACGTTTACGAACTGTTAGTGAGTTCTTTGGATGACTCATATAGTATCAAGGTTACAGCTTTCTCTACAGATATTATTTGTAGCAAAGTGCCAAGAGTAATTAGTTCTGCTGTAGTTAATGAATTACATCAAAAAGGGATTGTTTTGTCTGATCTCGAAAGTCAGGATTGCGTAATAGATCTGTTATTGGGAGCGCAGGTCGCAGCTGTGTTATTTATGGGAGAATCTGTTAGGTTGGATTCGGGATTGTTTGTATTAAAAACGCGCTTGGGTTGCATTTTAACTGGAAAGCAGGAAGTGCCTGGTGAATGTAGGGCAAAAAGTGATATTGTTTTAAATACTATTTCTTTATTAGTTAGAGATTCTCGTATCACTGAATTATGGGATCTCGAGAAAAATGGAATATGTGACCCTATTCAGAGATTAAATGAAACTAACGAACATTTAAAGGTGATGGAGGAATTTAAAAACAGTATGAAAATCCTGCCGGAAGGTAGATATGAGGTTTTTTTGCCTTTTAAGTCACTGTATTTGAGTTGTCTTCCAATAAAGAATTGGCTTGGAAGCGACACGGGAAAATGTGCGAACGCGCACAAAGGAATGGGCTTTTAAATGATTACCAAGCTGTATTTCGGGAATGGGAAGAGTTAAAATTAATAGAAAAAATTGAGGTTGATAGTAAAACTTCTCATTTCTTGCCCCACCGGCCAGTTGTTAAAAACGATTGTGTCACGACTAAAATAAGGCCAGTTTTTGACGCTTCGGCTCGCGAAACTGGTAAGAATTCTTTAAATGATTTATTGTATAAGGGCCCAAATTTAATTGAGCAGATACCAGATATAATTGATAGGTTTCGAAGCTATGCTGTTGGTATTACTTCCGATATTGAAAAGGCATTCCTTCAATTGGGGATTGCTCCTGAACATAAAGATTATTTGAGATTCTTTTACCCTGTTGTAAATGAACAAATTGTATATAGACATTGTAGAGTGGTTTTTGGTGTATCATCGAGTCCTTTTTTATTAGCTGCTGTACTTTCTCATTTGCTTGAAAATGTGTTTATAGAAGAATCAGAAATAGCTGTTAAATTGAAAACCTCATTTTATGTCGATAATTGTGTCACAGGTGTAACAGATGTTACACAAATGGAAGAATTTATTTTGAAAGCTAGAAGAATTCTGTCACGTGGCTGTTTTAATCTACGAAATTGGGAAAGCAATGTAAGTTGTAAATACATATCTAAGAGTACGGGAACAACCAAATTATTGGGTATTTTGTGGGATTTAGATAAGGATGTTCTAAAATGCAATATTAATGTAGAAGATCTAAAATTTGACTGTTCTGTAACAAAAAGAACTATTTTGGCGGCTGTCCCGAAAATCTTTAACCCTCTCGGAATTTTATGTTCTGCAACTCTACCACCTAAAATACTATTGCAGAATGCATGGAAATTAAAGTTGACTTGGGATTCACCTTTGCCAGATGAAATTGTGAAACCCTTTCTAAAGTGGTGGGGTGAAGTGAATAAACTTTCAGATATAGAAATCCCTCGTTATTTTGAAATTAATGATAGCACACAGATGCATGTTTTTGTAGATGCCTCTGGGGAATCATTTGCTAGTTGCGTATTTCCTAGATCAAATACTTCCATAGGTGTAAGGGTTACACTTGTTAGGGCAAAATCGAGAGTAGCTCCTTTAAAAAAGGTAACAATCCCCAGACTAGAACTGATGGCATGTTGTGTTGGGGCCAGATTGGTACATTCGATACAACAAGCACTAAATTGTAAAGAGATGCAAACCATTTTTTGGAGTGATTCCATGGTTGCATTGTATTGGTTAAGAGAAAAAGGAAGTTGGTCAGTTTTTGTGTCGAATAGAATTAAAGAGATAAAGTCCCTCTTTCCTGACAACGAGTGGAGACATGTACCGGGGAAAATGAATCCGGCTGATTTAATATCTAGGGGTTGCTCTCCAAGTCACTTGGTTAACTCGCATTGGTGGGAGGGTCCAAAGTGGTTATTGGAGTCACCGGATTCTTGGCCCGTGACGGAATTGGTTAATTGTAATATTTCTGAAATTTCATTAGAAAGAAAGAAGGTTAAGTTGTGTAATTTAAATATTTCAGAAGAGAATATCTCTTGGTATGCAGAAAGAGTGTCTGATTATGAAAAAATGATACGTGTATTTTCTTGCATATTAAGGTTTGTGAATAATTGTAGATTTGTTAATTCAAAATGTAGAGATTCTGAACTCTCTCAATCTGAAATTGAGAATTCTGAAAAGAAATTGATTCTGTTGATTCAGAGTTATTATCTTTCTGAAGCTAACTCTTACAATTTTATTGAAACTGTTGTAGATAATGAAGGCATTTTAAGAGTAAAAACTAAAATTGTCAATCGAAATGATGATAGATCCTTTTTGTATCCTTTATTGTTACCTGAAAAGTGTGAATTCACTAAACACTTAATTAGAGGTGTACATAGAAAAAAATTGTCATGCTGGAATTCATATGATGCAATGTTTGTTAAGAGAGAGCTATTGGATAATTAGAGCTAGGAAAGCTATAAAGAATGTACTGTATAATTGTATTGTTTGTAAACGGTTTAAAGTTAAATCTATGTCAAGCGAACCTACACCTTTGCCACCCGATAGAGTAACGGATTGTGTTCCATTTGAAATTGTTGGAATAGATTTGGCAGGACCACTGTACCTAAGAAATGGAGATAAAGTATGGGTGGTCTTGTTTACTTGCGCGGTATATCGTGCAATTCATCTTGAACCTGTTAATGCTATATCTTCTGATTCCTTTCTTTTGGCTCTTAAACGATGTATAGCTAGACGTGGGCGACCACGAACTATCTATTGTGATAACGGAACAAACTTTCGCGGCGCCTCCAGTGACTTGGCAAAATTAAATTGGACCAAAATTCAAAAAGATAATATGACTCCTAAAATATTTTGGAAATTTATCCCACCCACCGCCGCGTGGTGGGGTGGCTGGTGGGAAAGGTTGATTCGCACATTAAAAGATCTGTTAAAACGAACTTTAGGTAAGTCTGTACTAACTTATGATGAGCTGAACACTGCTATTTGTGATTGTGAATCTATCGTTAATCGTAGACCACTAACTTATGTGTCTGAAAATCCGGAGGAATTGATTCCCCTTACGCCTGGTATGTTCCTTGTCGAGAACAAAAATTCCAACACTGAGGATATCGAGGAATTAAATGCGAATAGTCTTAACAAAATATTAAGATATAGAAGTAAACTTTTGCAGGACCTGCGTCAACGCTTTAGAAAAGAGTACCTGGGTCAACTTGTTCAAAAACAGAAATTAAAGCATTCGCGTGATCCTCAGATTGGAGAAGTGGTTTTGGTTGGGGACGATAATAAAAAACGTTTGTTTTGGAATTTGGCAAAAGTTATTGAGTTAATTCCAAGTCGCGATGGTAAAATTCGAACGGTTAAACTTAAAACTCAGCATGGAACGTGTTTACGCCCCATACAACGCATCTATCCATTGGAAATTTACTCGAGTGAATCTTCAGTTAGCGAATCATGTAAGGAGGAAACAGTTTCTTCAGATGCATCTAATAATGTAAGTAAATTAGAATCTACTGCTGACGTAATGATTAAGAAATATACGTCCTCTGGGAGATGTGTTAAAGTGCCCAAGAGACTCGATCTTTTCAATAATGTATGCTATGTTCTTGAGACTCTTTCCGAGTCTCAAGGGGGGGAGGATGTTGCGAATGGCAGCGCCTCACCCAACCAATCAGAGCTAAACTGAACTGAGTTTTGTTTAGAGTCAGTCGTGTGTTTCTCTTTTAACCTTTCTATGTAACTTTTGTGTTTGTCCGTGTTTTGTGGAATAAAAGTCTTTGTGTGCCACATCCTTTGCCTATTCAGTATCTAGTTCGTTTTTAGCCAATAGTAATAATAATTATATGCAGCTTGACTACGCTACAAGAGCTGTTGAAAATTCATCACGTCCGGGTCACCAATTTGGCGTAGGTGTTGGCGGAATTGCGCCAATACGCCGGTTGAATTCCGCCAAGGATCAAACCTGGGACCTTTGGGTTTGTAAGTCAGTAACATATCCACTATACAAAAATGGCCACCGATGTTTAGTGGTAGATACTGGCTTATTAAGATGTCACCACACATTCTAGGCTAAAAATTATAGACAGATTATAGTGTGTTTTTTTTTTTGTCAAACATTTTTCAATTGATTTTTTAGCGATTTGGAGAATGATCCAACTTTTAACAAAGCAGAGCAGACAACAAAGCAGACTCAATCCCATTTCGGTTTTGTTTCAGTACAAATATTTTTCTAATGATAACCATGAAGCTTTACAGATAGGAGAAATAAATTAAATAACTACCGTGTTTCAACTAAAATTATTTAAAACATCATTAAATTTTTTTACATCAATGTAATTTTAAAATATGGAATATTGACATTGATTTCATGTATCTTGATATATAAAAGTATTGAGATGAATGTAGATTGTGAAGAATTCAGAATTTTATTTTATTATATACATTTATGTTTTGGAAATTTAGATAAAATGATGGCGGGAAAGTTTTTGGCATGTTTTAACATCAACATAAATGCTCAACAATGCCAAACAAAACAACCCAGCTCTCGTTCAATCAGCGGTGACCCTGATCAAATGATACGAATATCTTAACCAATCAGGATAAATCTCTTCCATTTTTACGATAGAAAGGTATCGTGGAAAGAGATATGTGTTCCTCTTTTTAACTACACTCAAAATTAAAACATGGCTTCTGAAATTCAAACGTACTGTTATGATGGAAAGAAACCAATTACTCTAGTCAAATGGAAGATAAAAAAAGGTGGACAACTGTTTTATAATTCCGTGATTCTTAGTTACAAACCAGAGGATGGAAGCACTGGTGATGGAAAAGAACCGCTGCTTAAGTACAAATCCAATCTTGGAGGCACTGTTTTTGAATTAGTAGCATCTGAAGGAGATGTTATTAAACCAGGGTAAGTTTAAATAATTTCATTATTTAATTCATTTGCTAATGTATTTAGATATATATCAAGAGATCCCTTAGATTTACATGTGGGTTGCTGCTTGGGGTATTTGTTTTCCGGGATTTGGCGGCAAAAAAGAATTACACACAGAAAATATTTAGTGTGTAAAAGTGCTTAATTATTTAATTTCGCAATTGTATGTTCTATTGAGGATTTTTTTTGTTAGTGAATGTCACAAAGATTGAGATTATTCATTATATGTTATAGTTATAATGATTCAAATTTTCTGTAAAATATGTAATGTTAATATGTTTGAATGCTCTGGGAAAGGTTAATTTAAAACAAAAATGCTTTAATTGTAAGCTTTAAATTTATTTTATCAAGTGAAATTTACACTTTATAAATGTATAATTAAATACAGATTTTGGTATTTTAAATATTAGGTAGGGAGCTGATATTTTGTACTGAATCTATTTAATGAGCGAAAATCTCAAACACATTTTTCTAAATCTATCTTTCTTTCTTCCGAATCATCGATTATGTTTTTGTCATTTTTTGGTGAAAGTTTTTTTTAATGTTCAATTGTATATGGCATAACTTCATAATATTAAATGCATTGAAAGAAAGGTTTACTCGAAAAAAGAAATTTTATTGGAAATTTCTGACTTTTTTATTATTTTTGCAGCACCTAATACGCATCGAACTTCATTAATTAAAATTCAAATGGGAAAAAAGAGCCTAATCTGTCAAGTTTAGCAACTGTATATTACCAAACTATATTCTAATGCTTAGGACACATATATTTGTTTATATATATAATATATGAATTTTGCATCGGAAAATCGATTTGACTGACCAAGTACTGATATTAAAATAATTTTTTTAAATGAAAAAGGAGCTTTATAAACAATATCTTTTGTGAAAAAAATTGAGAATTTTGAATTTTTCTTTTTATTTAATTTTTTGGATTTATAGAAGATTATTAAATTTTGATGTAATAGCATATAACATGTTATTAATCTGTTATATTTTTAATCTATCAGAATCATTTCTTAGCTCATAGAATTTTTAATGAAGTCTGGTCTTGTGAATGTGTAAGTGTAACTTAGTCTCTAATTTCAAAACAAATTTGATCAGATTAAAAAAAAATTATAGTATTGTACAGATTTGTGTTGATTAATCTTTTTGCAGGTAGAACTTTTAAGATTGCTGAATAATTTTTTTATTTGAATTTGCAAATGAAAAATGAGTTATTTATAATAATATGAGGCTTGTAGTTTGTTGTATAATCTCTGTACTTGTTTTCCATATTAAACTTTCCTTAAAAGATTATTGATACTAATGGAAACTTAAAATTTAGTTTGAAATGTGCCATTGATAAAATTTTTTGAAATATTCAATATTTCTGTTTAGGTAATGTATTATATAAATTGCAAATAAATTTTGTATTAAAAACTATTGTTTATAAAATGCTTTACTTCTTATAGGCTGCTAAAACTTAAAAATTTTTTTGTTGTTGTTTATGTTTGAATTAATGTGTTTGTTGATATAAATTTAGAAAATTTCATTAATTTACAGAGAAAATGAGAACTTATATATTCTCCCATTATTTGCTAATAAATATTTTGTAATAGATTTTTAATATCTTATGAAATGTTCTTAAATGAATTGTTGTTATTTCTTTTTATGTATTAAGAATATATTTCCTGTTTAGTGCTTCCTTACTGAAAATAGAACCATGCACACATCCAGTTATAATGAAGGACTTGTGTGCAGAATGTGGAACAGATCTTAGACAGTAAGATTTATATGTACAAATATATACATTCTTTCTAAATTAAATTATTGCACACTAAACTAAGATGTACTTGCCACCTCTATTTGATAATAAACAGGATTATCTTATTCTCTTATTAACAATTTCTAACAAGACCCTTATCATGATTTTTTTCTCCTTATGGAATGAATACTTATATATTACTTCATTTTATTCATTTCTGTTATTTTTACTTCATTTTATTTGTTTGTTTAAATTTTTTGTTAATTTTATTATAAAAGAATTATATGAAACCAATTTTACAATAATAAGCTAAGTAAAGTAAGACATCATATTTATTAAAATTTAAAAGGAACCTTAAATTTGCAGATATATGTATTCTGTAAGCTTATAAGGGAAAAATATATAAGCATTATTTTAAGGGAACTTTCTGCTTTTACGTGGAAGCATATTAAACAATAATGGGTACTTTTCCATTATGCCAGCGCAAATCTTGCCAAGCTAACTTTTTGGTGACTGTACACAGTCGCCATTTTGGAACAGATGACAAAATGGCCACGACTTTCTTTGAAAAATGTGGAAAAGGTTATATACTGATATAAAGGTTGCCGGCGGCGATATTCTGTTTGGCTTTGGTTGCATCATTATTGGCGACTTTTCGCTTGCTTCTGTATAATGGAAAAACACCCAATAATGTTTGATTTTGATTCACACACACACACATATACATATTTCTGATAAATCAGTATGTAATAGACATTAAATTTTGCATTTGAAGATTTGAAAGCAATGTTAAAGCTGAAATATTTCATTAGCTAGAAGTATAATAGGGGATAAATTAACTAATTTTTTTGTTTATATTCAACAGTAATTGACGATTTATTATAGTAGCTTTAAAAACATTAGAATTGATATCAATTAAGAAAATACTAAGGAGTTATGAAAAATGCACATGTTTTCAAAACGCCCAAACTTTCTACTTTTAATTAAATGAAAACTGATACTTCTGAGACCTGTTCTGGTGAATATGTCTTTATAGATATATTTGTATAAAGAATGTCAAATTTATCCAAAAGCAAAAAAACTGTGAACAATTTTTAAAACTGTAACAAATGTAGCTGTGGGATCTGTATACCTAAAATTAAGAAATCAATAATTTCTATACACCACCCTAACAAATACATTTTTTGATACATTAATTTCATAGAAAAAATTGTTGTGTAACAGTCTATAAATTGTGGACAGAATTAAAAAGAAATATAATTATTTTTCACTATTTTAGTTCTTTTTATGTTTATATATAAAGTCTATTTATGCTGACAAGTTAAAAAAAAATAAAAGATTTTTAAACATTGCATTTGTTTTTTTCATGTTATTGAAATCAGGAAATATTTTGACATTATGAATACATCTTGCAGCAAACTTTTATACTCTGAAATAATGGAATATAAGTTTCCTATTATAAAAGTATGCTATTTTTTTCTTGTCCAAAATGATTATACAATTATGTTTCTTAGTCTAGACCGTGACAATTTTGAAAAATTAACTGCTGCAACAACTTTTAGTATGGTGCATGTTGTTCCTGAATTAAAAGTCAGCCTTGAGGTAAAAATGACATCTTTAGTATTTGTATAATTTTATTCAGTTATTTTTTAAAAAACTACTAGTATTGTTATTTCTTTCTTTTAAAAATGTATTTCCATTACAGCAAGCAGAAAAACTAGGGCAAGATGATGAAGACAGACTTCTGGAAAATAGAAAACTTGTACTTTTAGTAGATCTTGATCAAACTTTAATCCATACCACTAATGATAATGTTCCACAAAATCTACCAGTAAGGAACTTATTTTTGTTTTAGATTTTATAGCTTCTTAATTTCATATTTCTATACATTATTAAAAGTTTATTTTTATCATTCTCTTAATTAATGTGCAGTTAAAAGTTAAAATATTTTCATATTAACTCTCAATATGGAAGGGCTGCAAATGCCTGTTCGACATACCTACTTTGCCTTCCTAGTACTAAGAGCATGCATGAGTTGCCAAGATATTTTCCCTAAGTTCCTCTCCCTTTGTGATTGATTGAATACCTATGGTGTTAGCTTAATTTCTTTGAGAAGCTCTTCCAGATAGGGAGAGACTTGAAAGACAGGGAATTTTCTAATAATACCCAAGACATGTCCCAACATTAATTAGCTTACTAGCTCTCAGTTAAGTAGTTCATTTATATAACAATTATTTCATAACATGAGGCATCATCTTGATTTTAAAAAAGGGATTCCAATACTCTGAAGTACAATAATCAAAAATAACAACAAAAAGATATTAAGTTGAATTTTTTATATTATTGCATCTTCACTAAATTGGTGTTGATGGAAATGGCTTTAGAAGACAGGTTTATTCCAACTGACAAACTGATTAAATACGGTTAATGACTATCTTGGTTAATTAACTACTATCTCAAAAAATTTTCATTATGAAAATCGAGATTTTTGGCTGAATCAATTTGTTTGCTTGTCATTCATTACTAAATAAAATTTTATGACGTTGTGATGATAATCAGCTGAGTTATAGAGTAATGTTTAATTAATTTTTTTCTTTAATGGCATTATTAAAAAGCTGAGTTTCTTAATATGTGATCTCCAATGAATTGCCCTTTTTTAGGTCGAGTTTTTAGAAAACAAATTTAAGTATATATAAGAATTACTATGAATTTTAGTGCAAAATTTGATACACAAACCTAATAAGGGCTGTTGAATCGAATTATTTAAGTTCCTGTAATAGAACAATTTTGTGATAATTAATTAATTATGTTGGATCCAGAAGGAAAGTTAAGGCCCAGATTAACTGTTTTAGTCTAACTATTATTTATTTATCAGTCTCAACAAACTTGCCCCCTTTGATACATTTCAATAGACATCAATTAAAGAGATGCTATATTAAATTTAAAAAATATTACATAGGTTCTGCCTCCCCTTTTTCTGTTGGTATATAATTGTACCGACAAGATAAGTAATTCTAAGATAATTGTAATTAAACTAAAATTATCTTAGAAATGGAGTGTTAACTATATTTTATAATTTGTTTAAGCTTTCAGTAGAAATAAGTACAAATCTTTATTACCAGCAGTATTTGATAAATATGACTGTACAAAGTTTCATTTTATATGCTATTTTTTTCATTGTAGGATGTTCATCATTTTCAGCTTTATGGTTCTTACTCCCCATGGTATCATACAAATTTGCGGCCTGGTACTTTAACATTTTTAGAGAATATATCAAAGTATTATGAGCTCCATATATGTACCTTCGGAGCACGATTGTATGCCCATAAGATTGCACAGATATTAGATCCAGAAGGAAAGCTTTTCTCCCACAGAATTTTATCCAGAGATGAGTGCTTTGATGCTACTTCCAAAACAGGAAACTTAAAGTAAGCTCATAGAATATCTTAGTTTTTATCTATTTCTGAAATAAGCTACTTCCTTTTTTTAAAAAAAAAAATACTCTTAAAACATGAGAAATGAAAGAAGTTCTAACACATTCTGATCTCATTGTATAAGATGGTTGTATTAGATTTGATTCTCGCATTATTTGTTAACTTTTAAAACTGCTATTTAATTAATTATTTACTTTCATTCTTTTTGTTTTCTTGTTTTGTGTAAATTTTTATGTTCACTATGATGGATAGGACAGTTGGTCGTGCTAGGTCTTATCTTGCTGGAGTACTACTTTCCACATGCATCCATTCCAAAAAAAAATAAAATATTTTCGAAAATTCCTGTTAAGAGTATATTCCCAACTGCTAGAGTATATATGTGCCAAATTGGTAGCTCTAGGTGATACAGTCTGACTTGCAGAGCACTAATACACACATTTGTCTAATCAAAGTTAAAAATTTAGTAATATTTTTAAATCAAAATTAAATTCTTAACTGTAATTTACTGGATTTTATAAATTTTAACAATACTGCAAAATGCAATTTGAATAGTAATTTTTCTCGTTTATTTAGGGGTTTGTTTCCACGTGGAGATGATATGGTCTGTATCATTGATGACAGAGAAGATGTCTGGAACTTTGCTCCAAATGTCATACATGTGAAACCCTACAGTTATTTCCGCAATACTGGTGATATCAATGCTCCTCCTCCTCCTCCACCACCACCTCTTCCTACCTCTCCTCCTCCTCCAAATCCTAAAGAAACTCAATCTGCGAAACTTCCTGAAAATACAAATTCTACTGCTGAGAATTCTCCTCCCAAACCTGATGCATCTCCTTCCTGTAAAAATGCAGAACCTGCAAACACTACAAAAGAGCAGGCAACTAAGAATCCTGCTAAAGCTGTTGAAAACGATTCATTAACTCCAAATGAAAGAACTAATTTAAAACCTCCAGAAAGTGATTCTAAAGTTAATTCCACTGAACCAGAGAAATCTCAAGAAACAAATAGCAACACTAAAACTGAGACTACTAAAATTACTACAAATTCTACTGCTACAAATTCCAAAACATTTGATATAAGCAGCCTATTTGTTAATACCCATAATACAGATGATTATTTGTTGTACTTAGAAGAAATTCTTGTTAATATTCATAAAACATATTATGAAATGTATGATAAAATGAAGAAGGAAGGCAAGAAAGGAATACCCGATATGAAAGTGGTAGTACCTTATGTACGAAGTAATATCTTGAAAAATGTAAGGATAGTTTTTAGTAGCATTATTCCTACAAACTGTGTGCCAGAAAGCCATCATCTATGGACACTTGCTGAATCTTTAGGAGCCCAGGTTTCTAGAGAACTAAACTTCGACAAAAAACAAAGGACTACACATGTTGTTGCATCCAAACAAGGTACTGCAAAAGTCAATGCTGCTAGGAGGCATAAAGGAATCAATGTTGTATCACTGGACTGGCTATTATGCTGTGCCGAGCGATGGGAACATGCAGATGAAAGGCTGTTTCCTTTGGATAAAGATGAAAATGAAAAGAATTCATTTTCTTACCATGATTCAGCTGTGGTAAAATCAAGATTAAAAAGGCCACGTGGTTCAAAAAAGAAACAAAATGACAAGGAAAAACAGAAAAAGGAAGATAATTTTTCTGAGAGAATATTTGTTGAAGCAGGACTTTCTTTGTCTCAAGATGATATTGAAGACATGGACAGAGAAGTAGAAGCAGCTTGTAGTGAAGAATCCGAAGTTGAAGCAGATAACAGTGCTTCTTCAGAATCTTCTTCAACTGGTGAATCCCTCTCTTCAGGTGATTATCCACGAGGATGGAAAAAACTTAAAAAATATGAAGAAGATGAAGATATAGACATTGAAAGAGACTTGATGACATCTGACAGTAGTGATGCTGACACCATTGGATCTGTAGATGAGGAAATTGCTGAGGCTGTTAAACAAGAATTTGGCAATTAAGAAATGCAAAGTTATGTTAAGAAATACAAATATTTTATATCCAGTTTGAAAATTGTTTATTTTTTTAATTGTGTACAAATACCATACAATTTATTTATTTTTATTCAGATTTCAAGATTTTTATTCAGAATTTCACACTCCAATCAAATTTTTAATTCGATTAATATTCATAAGAATGCCATTTTGATTTTTTAAAAATAATATGATAATGCATAAATAATGAAATTATTAAAAATTTAATGTGTATAATAATAATAATTGCTATAAATAGACAAAATGTTAAAGTTTTTTAATAGGCTAACTGATATCAAGCTTTAGAATTTATTGTTTATTTTTACTATTAATGAAATAAATTGATTTATACATTATCAAAAGATAAAAGCATACTTTTATTTCCATCTTTTTATATGTTAAAAATCTAAAATAGGAATAAAACAAGTTTTAAAACAGAGCAGATAAATTATTGTATAAATTTCAAAAATATTGTATAAATTTGCACACTAAAGAAATAAAACAAATGGAAAATAGGGGGGGGGGTATTAGAACATGGTAAAAGGAGATAAAGTCTAATCATAAATCTCAAAGTGTGATAATGTTTTAAATTTAATTATCTACTTTGATTGCATCAAATAGCAATAATTTGTAATGTAATCATATTACATTACTTTTAACCTTAATATTTTGATAAATTTTCTTGAATTTGAGTCATCTTTTTTAAAATTATATGTGCCTGTTACTTTTCTGCCTTTTCAATATAATTTAAAAATACATTTGAGTTGAAAGATGAGTTTTAATAATTGATCATTGCTTTTAAATTTTGGATTATATTTGTCTAAATAAATCCATGTGTATTTATTTATCTCAAACAAGCTGATTTAGATGGTACTTTATTCTTATGTTTAAAATCAGAAATGCAGATATATTTTTAATTTTAATAAAATCTAGTAAAAGGGGAACTTTGTCAGTCTACATATTTGTTTGTGTATGAATGCAATTAAAAATGTAACTATGTAAATGAATGTTCGGTATGTATTGATAATTATTAGTATGTATTATAGACCTTTATCAAAACTTACACTTTTTGTTGAAAGAAAGATATTTAATTCATAATCATCGTTCTTTATTAAACAGGGGTATAATAATTAAAATGAGGCTATTCTAACCTGTAGAAAATGTTCGAATTGATTTATTTTATTGAATCTGAGTATATATGTTATTTAGACATAAGAAAAAGAAATGAAAAATAAATTTCGAGCTGTAGGTGGTACTTAATAAGCCAAAAGCACAAAACATTATTTAACCTCTTCAATCATTAAATGTGCATCCCATTCAAATCAATCATGTTAAGCTTGTGCAGGGCAAGAAAAAGTGTTTTTTGTGGAATTTTAGCTACCTGATATACTGTTGTTTTCATTTCTGGCTGACTACGATTTCTCTCCTCTCGTATATGATCTTTTAGTTTCCTTAGCTTCATATATGATTTTCAGAATCTTTTTTTTGCCCCCATGGCCCTTAGAACATAAATCAAATTGTAAGGGAATCAATCATCAATTCATCAACCAGAACAGTGTTTACATAAGTTTGAGTAGGGTCTTTTTAACTATAGAAAAAAAACAAAATGTGATTAATTTTGTAACAGTGTTTGGATATTGTTTTTGCATTCTCTCTTGATTTTTTAATACTTTTCTTGTTTTTTTACAATACATATAAGACACTTATATTCTTAAAAGGACAATTTAAAAGAAAATGTTTTATTGTTTAAAAGAAAAACACATTTTATAGAAAAAATGCCAGGCAAAAAGAAAAAAAAAATTAGCTGTAATTTTATGTTATTGGAATTTTGAAAATACTTTTTCATTAACACTAAATGTGCTTAACAGCTATTGGAAAACAGTCATTTGATCATTTGTGGTAGGTTTAGTGTTAATGCCTATTTAACATTGTTTAAAAAATTTATTGTGTTATAAGATTTAAAGTATTTTTAATAATATTTTAAATTAAGGAAAAATGGTATAATTTGTAAACCGATCTCTTAAATTTTAAAATAATGTGAAAACCATAATTTTTTTAAAATTAATTTCTTAAGAATTAATATTACCTCTACCGGCCCCAAAAAACTATATGCCATTTGTAGCTTTAGACCAAATGTTTGTATAGTAAAGTGTTTTGCATTCTAGTGTATAAACATTATTTTAAAGTCTTGTCCATTTTATACAGCATGTTAATTTATTAGATTATAATAAACATTATTACTGACTTTTGTAATATGTTTAATGAAAGGTACTGATCATACCTTATATTTTCCCTTCTTTTTTTAAAGGTTTTAGTAATGATAATCCATTTAAATAAATGTAACTGACAATATTGCTCATTCGTGCAGATTGGTGTTTTTTTATTCATAATATTGTTCAAAACATGTGAAAAATTATATGTTTATAGGTAATACAGTGAATCAATTTATTGATTTTTAATTGCACATATTATTCTCCCTTTTAAAAAAATTATGAACAATGATTTCTCTTCCAATTTAATGATATGAATGAGATATTAAATGATTTTATTTTATTGGCAAGAGTAAAAAACTAATAAATTTAATATTTTTTAAAATTTTTAATGAAACAAGTCCCATTACCAAAAGTTGAAATGTAAATTAAAAGGATCACACCTCTAAAAGAATAATTTTTAGTTTTTAAAAAAAATGATTTTTTCTAACATGCCCATAATTAATTACCAATAGATTAGCAAAAAGTTGAATCAAAGTTTCATATAAAAAAAGCAATTGTTGGAATTAATACAATTTTAAAGCTAAAAGTTAATTTTTTGAACCAAAACAATTTTTTAAATTGCTTTTTATCTAAGACATCAATTTAAGAAAAGCTCAATTTGGAAACATTAATTATGATAAATAATAATTCAATGGTTAATTTGCAAGTAGTGTCTTCAAAAGTTCTCAGAAACATCTTAATTTCATTAGAAATTACAAAATTAATATTTTTGGCTAAAATTTGTCTATACTGTAAATTAAAATATGATCACAAAATTAAATTATTTGTGCCTATTTTTTGTTATCAAATCAAATTTAATATACATTAGAAGCTGCAAATAAGATTAAAATACATTACCAAAATAAAATCTGACTTTTAAACTATTCATATATGTACACTTATACGAAATATTCATTCATGTTGTCGGCTAGAAATAAGGCTACACTGATTATTGAAATATTTTGTTCTATACATTGAAATACTTTGTTCTTTATTTGACTTTGTTATAGGAAGTGCATAAACTGATATTCTAACAATGATAGTACTAAATTTAATGAGTTCAATCCAATTCATTCTATTACTTTCCCAAAAATATATATGCAGATATTAATATGCAAATCTCATTATCTTGTGAAGGCAAAACACTTTTTGCTTGTTTACAAACTCTTTCTTCATCGACAAAGACAGTTAATCATAGTTAAGATTTGACTCAGATGATCTGTCTGCCCTAAATATGTAATTAATTCAACTGTTTTAGGTACTAGTACTCTGAAATATAACTGGATTGTATCATTTCCATTTTGGGGGGAAAAAAATCTGTTTGCTGTTCTGTCATGTTTGCATTCTAAAAGTCCTGTGGCTTTGAGTTTCTCTTGTTTTTAAAAGATCACTGGCAAAGTTTTGTTTTTGCAAGTTATACAAGCCAATAAACTTCTACTTGAATTGTTCTAAAAGGATTATCTGTATTAAAACTCATGAAAAAAAATTAATAGTGGTATTTACAATAAAATTTCAAGAAATTGTTCTCTTAAGATTGTGTATTTAGAGGAAAGTTACTCTCTAAGTCCCTTGGATGCTCAAGTTACTAACTTAAGGTGCAGAAATAAGCTCCTTATAATAAAAAATTATTTAATAAATGATAGTTCATAAAAAGTGAATATTGTAGCAAGTGGAATAATTTTTATTTAACTACTGTAAAATTGTATAATATTTGACTGTTAAACTATATATTAAGAAAAGGTTAGAATATTATACTATTATGAAATGTATTTAACCAGTTTTATTTTAAACTGTGATCTAATTTAATAATAATGATTGAACAAAATACCTATACTTTGAAAACTGAGTACTAAAATTTGCTAACTATTAAGTAGTCTACAATTCTCATTAATAGATGGCAGCATAAACTAAGTAGTAATATATTGCTTGATTTTTTGAAGTTTTGCCATTCGATTACTGTTTCAACCAGTTAATTGATATATTTTGATTTTAAATTGAGATGATGTTCAAGGAAATAATAAAAGGGTTAATTTCGGCTATAATTATGAGTAACATCAAATTTGTACTGATAATTAATTTATTATTTAGCATTTTTTTAAAATTCAGCTGATATCTGATTAAGTGATGGAACCAATGAATTCAAAGGTTATGGTAGAAGTTACTCAAAGAGATATATATAATATTTATTTAGATATGCCAAAATTAGTGGTGTTCATTTGAAATTGTACTAAGCTTATTTTATATTCTTCATATATGTGCTTAATGTCATTTATTTCAAGAATTATTTCTATATATATGAATATATAATTATTAGAATATAAAATTCAAATTTTAAAATTGTATATTGAAAGCTGGCAACGGCCTATGGAAGGACCAGACAGGTCTGTACTATTATATAATTGTTCCCTTACTCCTTTTTTGAAAGAGTAAGATTTATTATTTGCTGATGCTTAACTTTTTTCGAAATTATGCTAGGGAGAAAGCAAAGAAAAATAACAAACCAAAATAAATAAATAAAAGTAATTTTAATCTATTAAATGCTATGTTTCATTTTATAACAAGCAACTGAACACTTTAAATTTGAAATGTGTAGTTGTTTTAATCAATAATATTTATTGTGTCAAAATTGTTTTTAATACAAAAAATATATCAATCATTTTTTTAAATATTAGGTTGTTCGGAAAGTAATTTCGTTTTTTCCTGACAAAGGATTTAATTGCATTTTTCCAACCCAATTTCATACTTAAACCGCAAAATCATTTTATGTTTTAAGAGCTGATATAGCAAGGCTTGAGTGTGAAAAAGTGCAGCTGATTCTTCGCAGTAGTTTTTGGATGGTGCCCTTTTAAATATGGAGAGCAATAAACAGCATTTT